>JAXIUT010000037.1:4585022-4615708 GCA_035586675.1 Eurytoma californica | reverse complement strand
TCTCGAATCGGAAGTATTTCGCGCGAAAAACAATTAAAACTCGCTATACACGCTGAACTTTTCAGCGCGATACGCAGAAAATTTCACAATTACCAAAGTTTTGACGAGCTTATAACTGTGTACCACCAATAAAATACACCGCGCCGCCGTCTAATAACTTTTCCCGCGGCTCTCGCGCCCCGGCGGCCAGTTCATTGAATTAACATGACCTCCGAAGCGTGAAAAAAAAAAAAAAAAAAAAAAAATTGCCGAGTCGTATCTATCAATTAGCCGTGGCTCGCGGAAGCTTGACAATTTCCGCGCGCGGCGGCCGATGAAAATTTACGGCGTCTCGGCAAACAGCGCGCGAAAATATTTATAAAAGTCTTGAATCCGATTAACCGTCGACGGGGCCCCGCTCGTCTCGAGGGCTCCGCATGAATTTTAAACGCTCCCGGGCACTCGAATATCGCATGCACGGAGCCCTCAAGGAGGGGCCGGCTGGAAAAACGTCGAATCGCCCCGGTGACTCGGCGGCCGCTTAGGAGAGCGCCGGGGAGATCGCATATTGAATTAGCGCTGAATGTATAAATAGCCAAACGGGGAGGGGGAGATTTTAACGAGGGCTTTCGCAGTCCTCCCGCGAGACTCTCCTCGCGCGCTGGGCCGAAATGCTAATCCCCCGCTTCTCCGTCTCTCTCCGCTGGTCTGGCTCGCTCGCTCCCGCGAAAACGCTTTACATATAAGCGTCAGTCATACGGTCAATTTGACGTTCGATCCTGCATACGCGCCGCTGTCGCCGCGTCCAGTCATCGAGGGTATTAAAGCCCCCCGCGCGCCCCCGAGCGCGCACGTGATTTTCGTGAAACCTTGCCCCGACACCCGAATATCTCTAATACGCGTACGTCAATCATGTTTCTAATTATTAACGGATTTCCTTGCATTAATGTCCTCACTTTCCTGTACGCTGAGATTAATATTTTTTTTTTGCATTTCCGTCGCGTCGCGCGCTGAAAGTTCCAGTTTAATCAGATTTGAATGGAAGTCGTGCCTCGTATTTGGAAATTTCAACATTTTCAGTTAATGAGACGTAATTTTGATGTAGACTATTTCAATTATACATATTGAATTCTAATTTTCGAGCTTCTTTTATTTTCGTTTCTTTTAATTCGGGTGTACATCAATAAATGTACCTGTATATACGTAGTTCAATATATTTCACCGCTATTTGTATGGTTTCTGGGTTTCTCTCAATTACAGGAAAATCGAAGCTTAATCTAAAGGTTAGATAACTATTGTTTGGGAGTAAGATCTCAAGGAAAAGGTCTGAAAAGACATTGTACTTATGTTTAGCTGGAGTGGTTCCTTGATTCCACGATTATTGTGAACGAATGGATGTTCGATCGAGTATTTGAGGCCTTTTATCCGAGCATTTGTCGGTATTGAAACAATCGATCTTGTAAGTTAAAGAACAATATTTGACAAACACTAAATTATTAAAAATAAAATACCCACAATTTCTATTAAGCAACAGTGTTTAAAATAAAAACTTATTTAGTAATCCTAATGTAATAACAAATAAAGTAATTCAAAATTAATTTAGAACTCCATTTTCTCGGAGAAGTTCAATATTTAATCGTTCCCTCGGTTAAAGAAAAAAAAAACTTCACCCTTAATCCGCCAAGTCGACTCGAGTCGACAAAAGTAACTCCTGAAAAGAAGACGGATCGAGTTGCCGAACGGTAACGACCAAAGGGGAAAAAAAGCGGAGAGAGCAGAATCGCGCCACCCAAACGGGGCCAAAGACGCCCCGGCATCGTTGCAACTTGTTCGCGTTCCATCCGTCGACGCGTCCGAAGCTGTTAAAGACTCGGCGTCGCGGGCCGAGACGAGGGAGCCGGAAGACCCGCATCTCGCGGGAAGTTTGTTCCCGGCAGTAGGCGAGATATGCCTCGAACTGCGCACACGGTAATTAAGGAGAATGTCTCGCGAAGTTTCCGCGCGTCGTCCCTGATTCGCCGGGTTTTGAATTTCGCTCGGAGTGTCGGCTTCGCTCGGCGCCTTCTTTTCGCGCTAAGATTACTCGCGGTCCTCGTCTTACTTTTCTCCGGGCGTCGCCACGCGCCTCGCCTAGTTTCGAATGCGCCGGATGACGCTGGGCGGAGGGGGGCCCCGAAACAATTGCGAAGACCAAATTGGCGCCGACCGACGAGTGGGAAAACCTCTCGGGCGTGTCTTTGAACTTGTTCCGCAAAATTTCTAAGTTTGCTTGCGGGAATTGATAACGAGTTTCTGGGGTCAATACTTGAGGGAATTGCTTTTGACATAATTTGCGTAAGTGGTCTTTTGTTATAGAACTTAGTATAATGCACGAATATAACTGGCTGAAAAGTGCTTGAGAAAGATACATTTTTATTAATTCTTTTTAAATAAAATGTTTCATTAATTTAGTTAAATATTCTACATTAAAAAAAACATTTCTTCATTTTAATAAATTTATGAGTAAACATAAATTAGAAGAATTCTATTTTCTTCAAATTATAGACAATACAGTTTTATTTTCTAACAAATTCTTGCTATCAATTCAGAAATATATGAAATTTAATATTTGATAACAATTTCTCTTGAAATTCGTAATTTTTAGGGTAATAAAAGTATCATAAACTGATAAAATAAGTCTAAATAAATGTTCTTCTGATTTTCGAAGTTGCATACTTCAAAGATTGAAAAAACATTGCATAGGCGCCCGTAGAAAAAAAGTATGCACAAGTTTTGTGCACAATTAGAATTCGTGCACAAAATTGTGCATAAATGTATGCACAATTTTTAAATTAAGCAAAAATTTATGCACTAATTCAAATTGTGCACAAAACTTGTGCATACTTTTTTTCCTACGGGCGTTTCTAAAAGATCAGATGTATCCTTTAAAATTCAGTTTGTTTAAGGACAGTAAAACATGAAATTTGAAATGTACTTTAAGAAAAATGCATGCCTCAATATACAAAGGTTTAAACCAGTAAATAATCTTATCAAACTAGAAATACATCGATAATATCGACATTGTATCAATCGCCGGCAGTAAATTTTATTTTTGCGGAAAATTTAGTATATTCATGCCCGTACTTCGGAACGATAGTGCGCAACACCTCTCATCCGTGGCGAACGAGCATCGCGGCCGCTGTGGCTTGAATCCGCGCAATGTCCCCATAAAGCGGATCATCCCGATTTGAGATGCGGCTGGTCCGAAGTCAAACACGGCACCTACGCGAGAAACGCGGTTAAACGCTCGGGTTCACTTGTACACAGAGCCGCGCCGCCGCGTCGTTCGCGACTGTTAAAGAGGGAGGAGGGGTCGGCAAGACAATACGCCCGCGGAGAGTCGCGCCAGCGATGCCTTGTGCACAAGGCGCAAGATGACGAGGCGGAGATAGGGCGGCGTTTAAGTGCCGGATCGTCCGTGTCCGGCGAACTATAAACGCCGGAGCCGGGGTCCGTGTGTCGTCGCCGCCGAGCCGCCTGTTTGCGTCCTCGGCCGTAAAGGGGGGACGAGGCGAGGCAGGTGTCGGCCGCGCTTCCGCGCCGATAAGCAAGGACGTCCGACGATACATTCGTTTGGTGCACGCCGCGCGCTAAGAGCAACAAGTACCCGGAAGCTGTAGGTTACGCGACCTATTATTGTACCTTTGTGCGAGGCACGAGCTGCTCGGATGCGCTTAATGCGGCTTGATTACGCTCGGCTGTTTCGAGGGCCCTGTTGCGACTCCGCGCTACTTGGGGGAGTTTTCTGGGTGGTGCGATTCTTTTTTCTTCTTTTGTAGGCGCTGCAATTGTTTGTTAACTCGAGGCAATGAGTTTTTTTTTACGTTGTTGCAGCTTTTGCTTTAATTAATTGTCTGGCTTATCAGTGTAAGTGCACTTAAAGGACGGACAATTAATTCTACATTGCACACTTAATTTTTACGCAAAATTCAAAAATAAAGTTTATTGTGGGCAATTGATATTTTTTAAGAAAAAAAATAATAATGAAGTTAATTTTGTTGCACATTTTTTCTTAAAAATAACTCATTGTTACAGTTCAACTAAAATAATTATTTGCTCACTAAACTAAAATTTAAAAAATGAAATAACTAAATTTTCCTAAAAATAATTTATCTTTTCATTAAAATAATTAAGTACAACATCAAAAAAGAACAATGCTACCCCTAATTAAATCGTACCCTCAACGTGCACCGTCCTTTGCATCAATTCCTTCGCGGTACGCCGAGCGGTAAAAAAAAGAAAAGGGAAAAGGCAAAAAAAAAAAAAAAAACGGTCGTTACAGGAAAGAAAATAACGACTGGTCTCGAACTTAAGCTCGCTCTTAAAGCGGATCACTTTCGAGGCCACGAAATACCCGCGCGCGGAGGATTTCGCGGCGGATAATTCAGCCCCCGTGGCGTCGAGCACGCGAGTCTTATAAGTACGCTTTTAATCGCTCGCGCGATTCCCGCGTGCATCAGCGCTCGTCAATACCGTTATGGCCGCCCGGCTGCCGGCGACGCTCCGCGCGCGGCTCTTTATACTGCCGGGTCGTTACCTCCCCGCCGGCGCTGACGACCGACTGCACTGGCTTCGGGTCGTTTCGCCCTAATATTGCTCGACCACTTGGTCCGACGAGAGCAATCGCCTCGGTAAGCCGAAAATATTACATTCCTTGCCTCGATTGCTATACCCCCCCTCTTTTATGGATTGTAACGTTTAATTATTTTTGAACGTCTGCTTTAATTTGCAAGTTGCACAGTTTTAGTTGGCTGGAGTGTGGGAATGAAACAGGTGTACTGGGTTAATTTTACAGATATTGTGCCGTCGTGTAAATGGGACTTAAAAGTAGAGAAAATTAAGACATTAAGGTAATTTATGAAATATATAAATTTTTATTGCAAATTTAATAAGTGTAAATTAAAAAAGTAGAAGTAAAAAACGATCTGATTGTTCCATTAAATTTCGAAAGTTTAATTGACAATTAACTAACTGTTTATAGGTTTTAAATGATAATGCAATAAAAGCCGTTCAATAAATTATTTCAACAAGGATTCTTTGTATAAAGAAATAAATTGAATTATATTTGTCAACGATAGTAAGGATCTTAATTAAATAGAAAATATATTTAATACTGAGTCGTTGATTATATTTTCACCACTAATAAATAATAATTATTTCTCAAGAAACGACAGCAGGATGTTGTAAAGCATTAAATGGCGCTAAAATTGAAAATGTTTTAAAATGAATTAATTTATCGTTTAAATTTGAATCGTCACTAAATATTATGTTGGCTTAGAATAATAGATTAATAAAACAAGAATTAAATTTTTTAAATTTTTAGTGTTTTATTTTATAGTAAATATTTTTATCAACAAATAGGTGTCGTTCTTTTTATTTTCTGGTTTATTTTGTATTTAATGTAATACGATATGTTATTAAGAACCAAATTAAAAAATAGTTTCTTTATAAAGTAAAAGTATATTGATATTTCAGTGTTTCTCTGAATTTCATTAAAAAGGTTACGAAAAAAATTCAGCGCTCAAAGCACGATGGATCTCGATAAAATTAAAAAAATTTTAACCCCAAGTTAAGCGCATTAAATCTCGCTCTTTGGAGCCCATTATTTTGTCTTAAAATGAATATATTTGACGATTTACGTGAAAAGTGTTGACTCGACTACCGGGAATTCCTTTGAAAGTTCCCAAAAAGAATGCGAATTTTCCAATTTAGCTCGTTTACCGAATTTCGTGAAATACCTCCTCTCTTTCCGCCGGTGGCCTGGTTCGCGCGCCAGAGGACAGCGGCGGCGCCGAGTAAACAGTGAAGCCGCGGCGCCCGCGCGCCTCCGAGCATTCAAACTATCCCCGGCGCGCGTAATTTATTCCCCGAACGTCCTCCAAGTCGGCCAAGAGTATCAGAATGGCTCTCGGGACGCAGTCGCTTTTCCCGGCTCTTTCCTCCCCCCCGCCCGCACCCGCGCATCGGAGATAATACAGTTTCCAGCGCCGACAAGTCGAGATGATCGGCGCGAGCGCCCCGCGAACCGATTTCCATTAGACGGAGCGAGAAAAAGGGGGAAAAAGGCCTCTTCCTCGCGGCCGCCGAGCGATATTTGCATCTCTCACCTGGCAGCGTTACCAAAAGGCTCGTGCGAGAAGAGCCGAGGCGGGTAACCGTTAAGTTCTCTTCCCCGCGCGGAAAGCGAATACCTGCCGGCAAAGCCGCCGCATCGCCGCGCTTTGGCGGGATGCAGCCCCCCCTTCGTCGAATGGAAAATCGAGAAAGTACAAAATCGCCTGATTCAAAAAGGAATGTACCTCGGGGCCTTGGAAGTAAATGCCTAAAGGCTGAGTGTGATACTCTCAGCGAAAATGTTTAGATTGTGCATCTTAATTTTTAAAAATTTTGTTTCTATCTGTATGGATATATTTTTAAGTAAGTGTAGTGATTACGAAAAAGTTATCGATTTGAAATATTAAATGAATAATTAAAAATTCTGCAAATGTTGTATTTCTTTAAAGAGAAATAAAATAAAAAAATAAAATAAAAACATAAAATAAATAATACCTCGAATAACATTTTTATGTTGACTTGAAATTCCTTTTTTTAAAAAAAATAAAAATAATTTTATGCCCGTGTACTGCGAAATGAAGTATTAGAAAAAAACTATCCACGAGAATCGAAAATTTGCAAAGTTATAAAAAGAGTATGTAACAACACAATATAAACCGTAGCTACACGTACCGGCGAACTGCGTAGCATTCTATCCGAGGAACGAATAAAACATCGTATTTTTCATAGAAAAACTGATATCAACTCGCGCCTCCTTTTCCCGCGCCAGCATCGATCGAGATTCTCCCAGGATCCGGCGACGATCGCGATGACCTTTTAATGCCCCCCCGGCCAGGAAAGCCGGTAGGCGATCGCATAAAAAAAAAAACGAGAAGGCGCCTCCAGCTCGCGCGATTCGAGAGAAAGAGAGAGGCAGAAAAAGACAGTGTATGTGCACAAAGGATGTGTAAGGCTCAGCAAGTTCCCAGTGTTGGTTTTTCACATTGTTAATCCTAACGGATGCGCGAGGTGGCGCCTTTTCCCTGCCTTATCGCGTCCCGGCAATCTGCCGCGACCGCGGCCCCCGGTAATGAAACGAACTTCGCACGTTAGCTCTCTCTCTCTCTCTCTCCCACCCCCACCGCCGCTGATCCACAAGCCGAGTAACGGAAATCATTATAACGCGACGGCATCGCCTGCGCCGCGAGTCAACCCATTTTCCACGCGGGACGCGTGTACACGGAGTGGGAGGGACGCGTACCCTCCCTCCGGTCACTCGTTTCCCCGTCCCGGCGCGGCTTCTTATCTCGCGAAAAAAAAGCGCTGCGTGAGCATCGATTCGACCGCTGTGTCACTTCGTCTTTTTTTTATACTCTCTCTCTCTCTCTCTCTATTTTCTTTAGACCTTGACGACGCAGCTCGATTTTTTGCTTATTTTCGCGCCCGCACGATCGTCGTTTACCTTGGCCGTTTAAAAATGGCGCGCGTCCGCACTTCACCCCGGGGCCGAGGCTCTGGGCGAACTTCCCCCATGTTCTTAACTTTGTTTTCAACAATTTCTGATTGAAAGTTCACCGTCTTTTCACTTAGCTATCTTGTTAGGAAGTTGAGATCGCTGATGGATTTCATAGGAGACTTTGTTATGTCAACAAAGTTGCAAAGGTTTTAATTTTCTTCTCTTCTTTTTTCTTGAATATTTTTATCGGCGAAATTTCATTATAAGATCAAACTAGCTCTCCTTGTTATCGGAAAATATTTGCGCTGTTGATCCGGCACGAAGAGTCGCGTACAATTACGACAGTTTCCACAGAGTAATATGCGCGTAAGTAGATACAGGGCAGAATGTGTCAGACAATTAAGTTTGACAAATGTAATTGGTACTTTGACTTTAAAAATTGGGTTACAGAATTAAGTAATCAATTAAGTACATTTTATAAATGATGGAAAAAGCGGTAGAAATAATTTTCTATTTATTTTAATTCACTATTTTCAGTGTAATAGACAGGTACACCTGAAGGGCTCGTTATCTTACGAAGCCTTCTAGCAAAATGTTAATTTTAACGTCTACAAGTTACATGCACGTAACTTTGAGAAAACAGGAAAATTTGCAAGTAAATTCGAGAATACAGCAAAATTCGCAAAGTAACAGTTCTCTTCTTCTGTTAACATATCAAATCATTGATATACAAAAAATGTTAATTCTTTTTTCCATAAAAAACAAACACCGCTACTAAAATCTCAGCCAAATTAACTCATCAAATTTTATTCGCAGTCTGAAATCCAAATTATCCAGCCCCGACGAAATCGCGGTGTCCGGTGAAAAGATGACGAGGTCCGCGCGGCGCGTAAAATTCAACGAGACAAAAAAGAGCCCGCGGCTTTGAAGATACCGCGCTCGGCACTTAGCGGCGCAGCCGACAATGCGTTTATAACAGTGATAGCACTCGTCGTCCAGAGTCTCCATTATCCTGATAAATTAGCGCCTCGTCGAGCATCGCCGGCACACAACAGACCGTCGTTACCCCGCACTCGCACTCGTCATCGTCGAGTGTGTTAAGGGGCGGGAGGGGGAGGGGGTAAGTAGGTACCGAGCGCACCAGACCAGAGACAGAAGCCGCGCGTAAATGCGCCCGCCGCTGCTAGACTTACTAATGAGGGAGCGTCGTCGGCGCTACTGGCGCATTTTCAGCGAGCGAGCGGGAGGAGCGAACTCGAAATCATAAGCCGGCGCGAGGGAGCAAAGGCGCCAGGGGGGACGGAATTACGCCCCGGCGCACCTCGACGGCGGGACCCGACGATTTAGACGCTCGATTGCGCGAGCCCCGGCACAGAAACCTTCTAACCCGCGTCACCTACTTCCTCGCGCGGCGATTGCTTTACGCGCTACGTACGGGTTACTTTATCGTCTCTCGCGCTGAAAGCTCTATTTATGTGATAGTGCCTGAATTTTGAAATAAGGTGGGGATTGATCTATTTTGCTTTATAGCCGTTTAAATTTTATATTTCTTTTTTACGTAGTTTTTGTATGCACAGGCGAATGTTTGCACAGGTGACGTATTTCGAATGCGAGTTCGAGATCTGTAATGATATGTCTACCAAAGTACTGTAAATAGTACATGCAAAAAGTGTAAAATAATAAATAATAACAAGTAAATAATAACTACAATAAGGAAAATATTGTATACAGATATTATAACAATTTATTTGTAGCTACTTTTAGGTTTAATTAATTTGCAAAGTAGTTGATTAATTAGTGTCTTACAGTATTCGCCTTTTTCTACTTGTAATGCAGAATTATATTGGAGATCTGTATGTAAAAAAAATTTGCCTTATGCAAAGAAGCTGGTTTTTTTTTAAAAAACTAACAATCTTGTTTGATAAAAGAAATACATAGATACCGTTTCATAAAAATCAGTTTATCTGGTCATTCTTTTTGTTACAAGCATTATATTTTTCCAGAATATATACCATAATCTCTTTCAAGAGCTGGAACAAGTAAATATCTATTTCAGAAATTCAATTTCTTTATGCAAGCCAGTGTTGTTTTCTTACATCAACAAAAAATCACAATGCTTTAAAAAAAAAAAAATAACAGTATAATTTCGATTAAAGTCGTTTCCTGTAAAAGCATCAAAGAGATCCGCATGAATATTCATTTCTTACTGTACACCGCAAGAAAAGCAAACGCTTGCCACAGTCAGACAAAATCATAAAGCTTTATACCTCTCGAACAATGCACCGTTAATAAAGGCACTCGAGCTTTCGAGGCTGCAAGCGCGCTCCCTCCTCCTCCTCGAAAACGCTCGGCGCAGCCGCGGCCGGTCGTTTCCCGTCCTTATATCCGACCGGTAGCTCGGCTCGGCAACGGCATCCCCGCCTTAATTTACGCGACTCTCTTTCGCCGTGTGCGGGGCGCGCGCGGTAACGGCCGGTCCTTTTTGTCTTGCTAAATTCGCCGCGTCGAACGTCTTCCCTGGCGCGCCGCCGGGGTGGCTTTATACGGCGGCGAACGACGAACAGGCGGTAACCGTGCGCGAAGTGAATTTATAGAAAGAGCCGGGGCGATGCCGCTCGCGCGGGAGGCGGAATGGCAGACGATAACCGCGATGCCGTGCGGTAAAGGGGCGCCTGGCTCTTCTTTCCGACGGTATATAGGCGGGCCTCTAGCAATGTGCCGCGGCTCCGCTCGACCCCCGGTATTGATTAGCAATTTCGCGCGCTCCGAGAGACGCCAGCCTCCGGGCGGACGCCCGTTCGGCCACTCCACATGTCTGCTCTCTATCCCGTTGTATCTACCTCCTCCCCCCGCGGCGCAACGAACTGCCGCCGCTGGACGAGTTTCCAGCGGTCGACGTTTATCGCGCGCTGTATACCGCACGTAGTCGTTCCCAACTCCTTCGAACAGGTAATCGAATTAGCGGTCGTTCGTTTCTTCCTTCTGCCGGCCGCCGCCTTCTCGCTCCTCCATCGAATTTCGTTTCCCGCCGGATATCTTCGGAATCGCTTCCATTTCCGTGGCAACTCCCGTCTAGTCCCTGCTCTACTCTTCCGCCGCTGTTTCCTTTTTTTTGTCTACTTTTCGCAGTATACACCGGGATCCACCTATATCTCGTCGCCCGCTTTCTTTCGCTCTTATTAGCCCGAGCTCCGTCCGCTCGTTGTTCCTTCCTTTTTGTTCGGGCGATCTCTTCCGCGCGGTTTTTGCAACGAGATATATACGCAAGCGCGCCGCGCCGCCGGGCTGCTTCTCTCTCTCTCTCTCTCTTTTTGCGCATGCCGCGCGAAAGTAATCGCCGATCGGGACGACTGCGCTCGCCCGAATCTTCTTCGCTTGCATACCCTAGGTAAATGGGATTTTTCTCGGGCGAGCGGTGCGCGGGATCGATTAATTTTTTGCCGGCGTTTTGCGTTTGTACGGATGCGCGCTCGGACTAATAGAACGGGAAATCGAGGAAAAATGAGGAGGACGCCGGGGTGAGCGATGCAAGGCTTCTTTTTTAGGTGCATACAAATTTTAAATTGAAAAAGATCTGATTAGCTTGTTCTTTTAGCAAGAAGCAGATTGTGCTTATAGTACAAATGATGATTGAGGTGTTTTAATTACTTCTTAATTAACAGTGAATTTGAGTAAATTGACTAGAGAAGAATTAGTTTTTCATAAATAATTTTGCCTTGATAGATATGAAAAATGTTCCTTCTTTTAAAAGCTGTAAAGTACAATAATTTTTGAAAAATAATACAGACATGACTGTCAGTAAAATAACACGTGCAGTTATCTTGCAAACCGAATTTCATTTTTAAAATAAAAATTATACTTTAAACATAATATAAACGTGTCCCGAACGCAATTATTTAATTTTTCATTCAGTTTTTTTATTGTCTGCATTTTTTAAAATCGCGATATTTTCTTTATAAATAAATTCCATCGCCGATAAAACTGTTGACATTCATTTAGACGCACGATCGCACGCCGCAAAAAAAAAAGCTGCCAAATAAAAAACTCCTATCGATTCCCAATCGTCATAACACTTTGAAATTTATAACACGTCCGCGTCACCTCGCGCCTCAACGTCTCGTCGCTTCCATTAATCATTCCGCATTACTAATAGACTCGGTAACTCCGCGTCGACTAATCCATAGCCCGAGGTACGGATTCTCGAACAGAGATAAGTCGCTCGGCGGCGCAAACATACTTGAAAAGCGAAAGGCCAAGAGAGACGGAGCACCCGAGGCGGAAGCAGATTCGCGCGCGAGCGGCTGGAGCGAGGAGCTAAAGAGACGCGAGACTTTATACGCGGGGGCGGGGGTGAGCGCGGCACGTAGCCCGCGCTCGCGCACGGGAGATAGGAGTTTATGGGCTCCCGGTCTCCGAGACCCGACGACGACGGTCCCAGACGCCGCAATAACTCCGGCTCTGGCAGCTCGGGGGGCTCTCTCCCGGCGGCGCGCCCGCGGCCCGAACAAAGAGCACGTACGACGCCGAGCGCGCGGCTCGTTACGACACGGCCCGGACCGGACTGGTTTACTCGCGCCGGTGACCGATCGGGAACGACCCCCGCGCTGAAATACATATCGCGAGAGCTGTTGCGCCGATAGCCGTGGCACACGGACTGGAGCTAAAGTCCTGTTCTCGGAAGAGAGCGAAGTAAAGGATTTGTCCGCTCGCACTTCGCTCCCGAGGCTTCTGGTTTTGTTGTCGAGAGCGAGCAGATATTTCATGGAACTGCTGAGCTAAATTTAATCAAACTGCTTTCCTTTGTTATTATTTTAAATTTTCACTATTGTTTTTATTATCTTAGCAAAAAAAGAAAATTTATAATTTGACGACGTACTTTATAACGAAAATATTAGGTAAGAAAGACGAGCAAATTTGTTATTTGTATGTATATTTTTAAGTATTGACTTGTATTTATCTCCATTTGTAATAAATTTTTAGTGCTTGAGAAGGATAACGAACAAGTTATCGAAACCTCGCACGAACATTAATTGACACCAAGTTGTACTCATTTACATCGACTTAAGAACCTTAAAATAATTTACTTAATCTTATTTCAACAATTTTAAATTATTCAATTAATATACTATTGCGATAAGTTGATTATTGAAATTATTGTTACTTACGCTTCTTTTTAATTGAATTAAATACTAGAAATGAATCGCGGTGCAATTTTTTATCATTAATTTTTATTATCGCGTTTTTGGTTACGCAATAAATCGCGATATAATCCTTATACAGTTACAACAGTATCTATAAATCAGGAAAAGTAATAAAGTAACTTTCGTTTTACATCTGTGACTTGTTACACACTGTTGGTATATTTAAAAAAATCGTTACAGACAAATAAAAAATTTCAAGCTGTCTATTTCAGGCTCTATCACAGTCTTCCCTGGCTCCGCTCCACGCGCAGGTAAGTATACTGTCCCGTAAAAACAGCAGCTCAAAATCATTCGCAGTTTATACCCGGCAATCGTATTTTTCGTCATTCGCTCCGCACAGCATATCCGCTGCGATCCCGAAGAATCCAGCCAGGCAAACGAGAAAAACATTACGGGCGCGCGATAAAAGTCAAAGAATCCGTAAGTTTTTATCGCTCCACTTGGCAGTTAGCAGACAGTCGGCCCGGCAGATAGTAAAATGAACGCGGCGAGGAGCCGCCGGATCTTGATCGGTGGCTTTACGCAAAGAAATTTAGTTATCCCGGAACAATTCGCGAAAGCCTCGTTGCGTACACCTACCCAACCGGCCATCTGGATTCCTCGCGGCCGAGCGAAAGTGATGCGGCGCGGGGATTCGCGCCCGGCGGAATTGGACGGAGCGGCCGTAAACTCGCGAGCACACATCCCCGGGAGCCCCGGCCGAGGTCATTATTCTCCTTTAGCGGAACGGCCGGGAGCGCGTCCCGGTGGATCGCGGGCAAAGAAAAGGAGGCGCGAATATTGCCGCGCCGCGCCGGCACATCCATTATCGGCCGGAGCTCCGCGAGCGCCACTTCCTCTCTCTCTCTTTCTCCTCCGCGAAGACGCAGTAAAACGTCATTTTCCGCGATACCCCGCGCGCCGGCGATTTTCGAATCGAGATCCGGAATCGACGGTAGTCGCCGTAACGGGGCTCGCGAGAGGGGCCGCGCTTTTTACGGCGGGAGCGCGAAGAACCCCGCGTCGCCGTTCTCATCTCGCCCGGAGGAGTGTCGCCCCCCTCTTTTTTTTTACCCCGCGCTCGTCTCTTTTTCCGGCTTCTTATCGCCGACTTTGCGCTTCTCCGCTTCGTCTCACTTTGAATTCTTCGGTTTTTCGCCGAACTCTGCCTTGTAAATGAGTATAAATCTGCGAGGTTCTATGACGGATTGTAGTATTATATCACGCTCGCTGCGATCATGAAAATTCATGGGAAAATAAATCATTCTCGAAATCTTTGGAAATTTACAATCCAGAAAAACTGCAAGACGTTGGAAAATAATCGAATTCTATTTTCTTTTCTGTGCGCAATAATGAAAGATGATTCAAATTCGTTAATTGAGAATTCAAGTTACATTTTCAAATTCAAATGGTATCTTAAATCATATTACATCGTAAGTAATGCATTTTTTATATTCCTGGGTTAAAAATTGCACTATTAAATTAAGAATGTCAATTTCTCTTATAATGAAAAAGAGTAAAACTTACGAATAATTATTTTTCCTTTCAATTATGATAATAAAAAGCATTGATTATTTACTTTATTTACTATTTTTATACAAAAATTAACACATCTAATGAGAGTAAAAACCGTCCAGTAGTACATTTTCGGACTCGCACCTCATATTAGCAGCCCGCATTTTTAGCGCACGCGCACCCGAATTCCTGGCGTCCGTATTAAAATTCACGCTTCACCCATCCGAAATTCTTGGGCGTACGAGTCGGACTGCCGTGTCGCTTTCCAAATTGTATTTGCGCACACGAAAGGGAGAGAGAGAGGGAGATACAAAGGTATCGCATTCTTCCGGGTCGCAATCTAAATAGAGTCGGGCTTGCTCGCTCGCGCGAGGAAAAGTCAGCAAGTCGTATCCAGCGAGTAGTGTAAGTGTACCCAAAGGCGCGCGGCCCTGCATCCCCTGCGCTCAGGCAGCCGATACCCCGGGAGCGGCTGGCGCATATCGCGCAAACATACGCGAGCGACGCCGAAGAGTTTGCCCAAAAAGTTTGGCTCCGAGGCAGCCGGATGTGCGCGCGGGGCTCCCAAGGAGAGAGGGCCGCGCCGAAATTTCCTCGCGGAGACGCGCGCCGGCGAATTACGATGTCGAAAGATAAAGGGAGAAAGTAGGCGAGGCGACCCGGCGTGCGCGCATTAAATTCGAGTCATTAAAAGGCCCGGGCAACGGCCACGCTAAATTTGCAAGCGAAATTGCGAGCATTCCCCGGCGAGCGCGCGACTCGCTTACTTTTGCGCGCGTCGGAGTTGCTCTCTCCCCGGTGCGGCCGCGGGAGGAAAGAGAGCCGCTCGGGCGTGACGGGAGCCCGGAGTTCGTCCGGGGCTGCGTAAGCAAGCGACGGGTAATAAAGCCCCGGGCATACCTGACGCACCTATCGAATACTTTTAAGACTGGGGGTCGCTTTTAATTAACTTCGAGCGCGCAAAAATCACGGGGAACCCTCTAGTGGCTGGTATTGATATTAAATTCTCCGCTAGCTATTACGCCGCGGAAGTGGCGAGAGGGGCTTTGTAAATATATTAATTTGTCGGCTATCGGGGGTGAATATTTTATCGAGTAATATTCGATGTGGGGGTTATTCTTAAATTTTGATATAGATTAGATGATATATCGTAGATGACATAGATATATCGTCTTTTAGTGACTTTTTGCCAAGCGCAATTTTATTTGGTTTAATATTTCAGGAGCCATTAATTATTAAAATTTTCAATTTCGTGTGCATTATTAAAAATATTAATAAATCTCAGTGAAACGTTTCGAATATTTAAAATCTATAAGAATACTGGAATGTGGTTATTCAACGCAATGATATATTAATGGAATGGTATGTACCTGCAAATGTAATTTATAAAATGTTAAATGTGTAGTTAAGGAAACTTTGGATCACTTTAATAAATTTTATTGAAAAAATTATTATATTGAAAACCATTATTTATGCAAGAGGGAGTAAAAATAATGTATTGATAAATTAAATTTTATTATTCCTGAACGAGCAAAAAAATTAAACGTCAAAAAAAGCTTGTAAGTAAAAAAGAAATTTATTTTCTAATTTGAACTTAGTATCGCATTTCGAACTTTCTAATTAAATATAACTTCTGCATCTGCATCTGTGTTCCAAGATTAGATAAGACGGTCGTAAAGCAAGATAAACCATTATGTGGAAAAACAAAATTAGAAGAAAAAAAAATTCAACCGCTTTCTGTCTCTTTCAATTTCCACTGAATCTGTGACCTATATCTGCATAAGCCACCCTACAATGTCAAAACTTCGTTATCCAAAAAAAAGTTCCGAACCGCCGCATACGCCCGAAAAAGCAACCCTTCTTATCGCTCTCGCCCGGGGCGATAAAAATTTCAAAGCGCTCGCATGAAGCAACAATGAGAAAAATCTGGAGCGCGCGCGCGCGCGAGCAAGCACTGAAAGATCAATGCCCCCGCTAAGTTCGTCCGTGGCCCCGACCCGTTAAAGATTTCGCTCGAGCAATCGCCCGACAATGAATATTTTCCTCGCTGGAATTGGATTCTTTCCCCACGGATGAGGTGGCGCGCGGACAAATATCCGGCGAGGAAACGAAGGTCCGCGTGCGTCGCCCGGCGCGTGCACACACACACACACACACACGGAGCATTTCGCAGAGCTCCGTTCTTATTTCTCCGAGGACTCACCCTCGTTTTCCCGCGGCCCACGAAGAGTGCACGGAGATGGACGAGCGGACCCTTGGCTCCCCCCGAACCCGCGGGCGATGCGCCTACGGCGATCCTTTATGGGCTGCGGGAGTTTTCATCGGCGGCGAAAATTGCATTTCGCTGGCTGCGGACCGTCGGCCCGCCTGCTGGATGCGTCGCTGCCAGTTTACGCAGCGGAATGAACGGTGCGACGGAGAAACGCGGGAGCTTGGGTTTCTACCTATTTTGCAACTTTTCCTTTTACCGCTGTTTTGCAATTTGTCAGTGTTTTATTGTCGCGGTGATTTATTTGCAGAAAATCGTTCGCGAGTAATTAGTGGACTGGCTTATTAATGCGGCTGTAAGCTGGTATTACAGTGGAAATTAGATATTGATAAACAGAAAGTTGACAGGAGTTTCCTCTGCACTTACGACATTTTAATAGAAAGTACAAATATTTTTTTTCATCTGGCTAGATTAAGATCAAATTACCAATAATTAAACATTATTATTGACGATTATTCTCCAGTTTTGTTTTTACATGCCGTTTGAAAGAGAAACTACTTATGGTGTTATTACACTTTTTTTAAAAATAATATAATGAACATAAAATAATGTTACTGGACTATTTAAAAAATCTTTTCATATTATAAAGTAATTAGAAAATGCACAAATATCTTTTAGAAATCTTAAATTCGATAGAAACAATAACTACATGAAGAAAGTACAAACAATAAAAAAAATACAATTTAAAAAAAGAAATTTTTTAATATACTTTTTACTAAAAAAAATTACATTTAAAAAAATTCAAAATGTAAATTACTTTATAAACTAATATCCCTCACTAGCTTGATCAATGTACATAATATACAAGTTTTGAGCATTATACAAACTCTTAAATAATATGATTTGCAACTTGAAATTTAAGCCATCGAAGAAAATTTATGATAACGAAAGTGCAGCATTAATTGGATGCATAACACCGTAATAGCGTTCCAGGAGTGAGGCAAACATCAAGTCGAGTTTCTTTAGTCAACGACACGTAGCTTCGAACTTGATTCATTAAATTCAAATAGGATGACGAGATTGTGAAACGCGCCCGAAATGAAAGTTAAGATGGAACTTAACTCGCTTTGTGGAGTTGCCAGCACTTTGTAACCACTGATTCCAAAACTTTCCAATATAAGCAGCTTTGAAAGAATACATATATGGCATAAATATGCATTATAAATATTTGCTCCATTTTCGGTAAGTAATGCGGGGGATCATTTTAAATTTATGCTAATGGTAATCGTAGTTCGATCCCCTGATAATTAAGTCTTAATTCAATTATTTAAACACAAAAATGTTCCCACCAAAGCTTCTTTGAAATTAACTCTATCAAAGCTGGAACTAAATGTGTAACAAAATAAATAATATCCATTAAATTATTTTTGTCAAGCGAATTTCAGCAAATTTCTGTCAAGTACAATTTACAGTTCATCGATATTGCATACGCAAAAGAATTAACGACTTAATGCAGTGTGCAAAAAATTATTATAATGACGAGATTGAAAAAAAATCGTGAAATAAATTATTAACATCACCGTACTATTGGATAACAAACTTGAATAGAATACAAGATAACTGTCAAACACACCTTCGCAAATTCGGAGAGCTCTTAATAATGCAGAATTCACGGTGAGCCGCTCAAAAGCCATTATTCACGAGGTTATAGAGAGGAGGCCGGCTTTCGCGTCGAAGCTCGGTGGCGCGCGCGATACAAATGACCGCGCGAGGATATCGCGCCAGGAGCGAGTCCTCCTTTGGGAATCGTATGGCAAGCGGCTCGTTTGTCAGGCCCCAGGCCAGGACCCCCCTGGCGACCTTCGGCGATTTCCGCTCGTAAGCGCGCAAGCTCCCGCACGAATTAAAAGCCCGCCGGCGGAGACGCATCGGATTGCGGCGCCGCGGAGTAAGAAGTATCGATTGCGT
Organism: Eurytoma californica; assembly: GCA_035586675.1. Classification (NCBI taxonomy): domain Eukaryota; kingdom Metazoa; phylum Arthropoda; class Insecta; order Hymenoptera; family Eurytomidae; genus Eurytoma; species Eurytoma californica. The sequence goes on along the minus strand of JAXIUT010000037.1, from coordinate 4,597,329 downwards.
CACCGCCGCGCTCCTGCCTTTTTTTTTCATCGGGGACCCTAAAACTTTTTCTTAGGGCGGGGATGTAGCCGGGGTAACGATGCGACCCAGATTGAAGAGCCCATCGCTCTTTTTCGAAGCCGGGGATATGGCGGTACTGTGGAAATCGGCGCTTTTTTTGAGTGGATGCAAAGTTGTGCCACTTCAAAACGAGGGAGCTTTTTTTTAAAAAAAAGATTTTCGAAATAATTGTGCTTCTTGATTTTTCTCTTTGGTGAAATTGCGTATTTTTCGAAAAATATTTGAATAAATTCCGATTTTTTAAGCTTTGAATAGATTAAACGTTGACTGTGTTATAAAATTCACAAGAGAATTTTATATCTCTAATAAAACTCGCGCCGGTAATATTCAAGCCTTAATTAATTCAAAAGGGTATTATCACGGTGTACTCAGTATTTCAAAAGTTTTATCTCGCAATGAACCGCGTTAAGAGAATCTATTCATTATTAATTTAAAGCGGTCTCGCAGTTATTTTTTTTTTTCCCTGCCGGCCGACCTCTCGGGCGCGCGCCAGCTTACGCGCGCGGAGCGGCAAAGTTTTACCTCGGCACAAAAGCAGGCGGAATCAGAAAAAAAATTAGGAAAAATCTCGTCGGCGCTCGCGGGACGAGACAAAATAGGCGAAATAGAGATGGAGGAAAAAAGAGGAGAGGAGGCAGCGCGGGAAGCGGCCGGTGGAAAAAAGGAGCAGCGGGAGGAGGGAATAGGGACAAAGAGCGGAAAAATAACGAGATACATGGAATCGCTAAAGCGGCCGGACGAGGCCCCGGAGAATCGTCGCTAATTCTCGGATACGCCGCGCCGGAAGTAAAGGTTTGCATTAAAAATATTTTAATATTATGCAAATACGATTAAGCAAAGTGTCCCTGGTTCGGCCCTTTCCTCTTTTTTTTCTCTTCTTTCGCCGGCGTCGCGAAGTCACCCGCGAGACCAGATAAGTCGGGAACTCGGGGAGACGACGGAAGGAAAATTCAAAAGGGGGAAGCCTGCGGGGAGCGACGAAGCGGCCCCGCGGACGAAATATTTTCAGAAAATTCCGATGATAGAGGCGACGCGGACTCTTGGCTGCCGAGGCGCTTTTGTTTTTGCCCGACCTTTTTTTTGCACCTGCGGAAGGACCGATAGGTATTGGAGACAAGCGTAAAGGAATCTTTAATACCACAGTTATGCGCGTTATCGCCAGCCGCTACGAGGACGCTTGATCGTTCGAATCTTGCATTTATAAGTTATCGCATATTTTTTGAATTAAATTCTTTCATTCCTATTGGTTTTTTTTATTCTTCCTCCGATGCATTTCTAATAACATTACTTAGAATAATCGAATTACATAATTTAAATACTTTTTATGATATAGATATTTTTTTATTATACTATAAAATATCGCGAGGGGTTCATTCCACATAATCATAAAAAAACTTTTCAAAAAGAGACTTGCAATCTTTTTTTCAATTAATTTATTTTTCTAAATGATGATGAAAATTTTTAACCGTGATTCTTATACAAAAAATTACTACTGAATGCAAGCAATCTATTAATCAATTTTAAAAAATAAAAACGTATTCATAAAAAGTTGAATAATTTGTGCGGATTACATTGATATGGTAAATGGGAATGTCGTCATGATTTTTTTAACCCTGAAAACGGTTTAATAGAATGCGCAGTTTTATGCAAATCGTTTAAAATAAATAATGATAAATGAAATAAATGTTCATTTAAATTAAAAAATACTAGAGCCTGCCTACGTGCGCTAATATTATCTGAAGATTGTACGTGCAAAACATTTCAGTTAAGATAAAATTGAAAACAATCCAGCCGATTCCCCAATACCGCCAGTGAGTGCTCTTACGCGAGCGGCATTACTTGATAAATTGCAGCATTAAACGAACAAAGGGTGGGCATGATGTATTACCTATGAAACTTAGATTACTCAAAACGCCCGTGTTCGGGGCGCCCAGCACGCGGCGTAATATATGCGCGGAAAATCATCCGCCGTGAAAAGCCAGGCGAGCCGGTAAACTCGCTTCATCTCTCAATATTCAGTTTCGCCGGAATGAGAAATGCCGAGTTGATGCGTCAAAAAGTGCGCGGCCGCGGCCAGAAGAAGTCGCCCCGGCTTCCCACCCTCCCCGTCGCCCCGAGAGGAGACAGATTTATAACGCGCCATTTTTCTCGTTTCCCGCGAGCCGGGGCGCGTGTTAACAAGCAGAAAGACGCGGGTCCGCGGCGGCGTTATTAATTAACGTCGGCGACCCCGTCGTAAAAATGAATTCTGTCCAACGGCCCGTAATTATCGGGGCGACGCGCCGCGCGCGTTAATCGCGCCCGAGCTGACTTCCGCCCAAGAGCGACGCCCGACTGGCTCTCCCTTATATATTTATCGCCGAGGCGCTCGCTACTTTATCTCGCGACTTTCATTTGCGCCGGGGCGAAAAGGGCGAGGGGGGGGGGAGGGGATCAAATGTCCCGTGCCCGCGGAGGAAAGCTTTTTCCGCCCGAGTCGCTCGCGCTCCTTTCCTTGATAGTCATTTTAATAATTAATAGCACGCGAGAGAGCTTTCTTGGAGGTTCCGCCGGCGACCACGAAAAACTCGATGTAATTTTATTTGCGGTAAAAAAAAGGCCGAAGCGTGTAATTAAGATTATTGCCTTTCCTTTTTTACTTTCGAATTTCCGGATTCTTTTTGTCAACTTAAACTTTCTACATTCTTCTTCAGTTACTTGTTTCATGCTTTAGTGGATTCTCAATATGAATCATACATACTTGCAAACTTCTGAAATTAAATTCGTTCAAATTTTATTTATCCCGATTTCGAGCTGTCAAATCAAATAACTGACTATCACATTCTGAATTTTTATTTTATACGGTTATGTTTTTTTATAGAATTAGCTTGGATCTGCAAATTTTGTTAATCGAGTAAAAATAAAATTTTACGTTTGAAAAAAGCATTATGTAGCATAATTGGAAATAAAATTACTGATATGTAATAATTTTGCAATCTTGTTACTCTGAACTTTTGCAATTCACTTCCACTTTATTTTTATATCGCAGTCTCAAAGCTGTTTCCGTAACTTTTTTACAGCACTTTTCGCGGGGAAAGGAAGCAGGTTTGAAACGACGGGGAGTTACGGAGAATAACGAAAAGTAAATGACCGATGTTCTGATATTTTATTATCAGTAATGTTTTACTACTTAATACACTCGTTCAGTTTTTTATGGATTTGTAGAAAATTAATTTTTTGACGATAAGACGATTTTAAATTTTACATGAACAATACCTTACATAAATTTCCTTCAGCATATTAGATACTTAATTATTATTTATCTTGACAGTTAAAATGATAGTAATCGATACATAAATATTGCTATAATCTTGAATTTCACTTAACGCTATTTTTGTAATAAGAATTATTTACAGACTTTTGACTCTGGAATTTTTTACTAGTCCTATCAAAGTAATTAATTATAAATGGTAATTTTCTTCAAAGTCTTTGAAAGGAAGACTTATTTCAATTAAACTATATAAGACCTCATTATTAATAACGAGAAAGTACTTTGAGAGAAAATAGTGAAAAACGTATTTTAATAAATCCTTATTAATTTACGTTTGCCACAAAGTATAGATTTTATCTTAAAATGAAATCGAACATTCAGAATCTTTTCCCATCGAACAAGTACTTGTACAAAATAAATGCTCCCTCGAAGCCATAACAGTTTTAAAAAAGAAGCGACCGATATAGAATCAGCGAAAAACAATAAAGCAACAGGAGAGCATTGTATCGCGGGCAGGCAACACGGTATAGGTTGCAATTACTTGGCCGGTCGTTGGCCGCCGGCGCCGCGAGCATGAACATTGTAATATCGCAGGACAGTTCATTACACGCAGCTTGGGCTCGGGACGCTGGCTCGGGAGCAGGATATTAGAATACCGGGAATAGCGGGGTATCGGACCGAGGGCCGGGGGTTTATCCGAGATTCGGCCGCGCGCGTATATCGATGCATACGCAGAGAGGCTCGGCGTGCCATCGATACCCAAATCTATGGGACATCGCAGCGAGGTTATGTCATAGCATTGAGCCGAACCATGATTCGGCGTACCTAACCGCCGCCCCCCCCCCCCTAACACCGACAATCTTCTCCCACACCCCCGCTCTCCTGGCCGCACCACGCCCTCATTTCGCCCGCAGCCTCGCGAATTTTCCCTCTCTGTCTCTTTCTCGCGCGAGCGCGTGCGATCCCTTTGTCCTCTGCGCGTTTGCGGCTCCCGCCTCTCATTCGCAGCAGGAATTCATTCGAGGATAGAACTATTGAGAATTAAATGTTACTTGCGCTGATTATGTAATTCAGAAAATAATCATTTTTGAAATTAATAAAAATCTATGTGATTTTGCGTGAACATTCGGTGTCTTTAATAGAAAAAGCGTGCTTCGTTTTTTCCTATCGAACAAAAGCACATTTTAGTTTTTTAAAAAGAAAACTGGCAAAATTCAAATCCGCCGCGAAAAAAGCTTTTGCGAAATTCTTTCAGGAAAATATTCATTTTGGGTATTGCTGCGAGAAAAAGAACATTTTTGTGCGAAAAAAGCACTTTTGAAGTGTTCTTTTCATCGCGACAAAACTCCTAAATGTGATTTTCTTCGTGGTAATATTGCGAGTATTTTTTTTTTTTTTTTTTTTTTTTGCAGGTACCCTGCGAAGTATGCTTTTCTTCTGGAAATTCATACAATATGCTTTTTTATGATCCAACCCCGAGAAAAGTGCTAAGTAGTCATTGAAGGGCGCTGCCTACGAGCTTAATTTTTTTCGTTAAATTGTTCGATAATTTTTTGTTTCGAGCGACGATACTTTATGTTAATTTTTTTAAAAATTGCATTTGAAAAAATTTTAAATTGATAAAGTCTTAATTTAGTTTAAAAAACTGAAAATCTTAAGTCCATCTATAGAGAATCTACCCCAGCTTTATCTAACAAACTTCGATAGGGATATAAAACAAAATCAATATACTATTTAAATGAACGGTTAAAATTAGAAACAGCACAAAGAATAATTTTTTCATTTCCGTATATGATTCTTAAATAAAAATAGGTGAAATTTAATCAATTGAATTCTGCGTAAATCGTAAAAGTACAAAGCTATGTGAGGCTAATTAAAATGAGCCCATAACAAAAAGATGACCCTCAACACCCAAAAAATTATGCGAAACCCATCAAATATCAATTCCCCATCGATAATGACCCCAATAAGTATATTATACCCCCTCGCATTTCTCCGATTCGTCCGCTGCTCCGGCACTCGGCGAATTAGCCGCGGTCGTCGAAATCACGCGATAATGAAAACCGAAACCATGCGTTATTCGAAATTATAGGATTTGACGCACCCGCCAATATAGCGGCCGGCTCGGTTGCGCCGCCTCGTCGCGGCTCTCGCACACATATATATACATATATGCATGCCCGCGAGCACAGGCGCTTTCCAATACGCGCGGAGCTCGCGCGCCCCGGCTCAATTTTGACAAGACCGAGGCTTTTTGCCTCAGCGGCCGCGTTCCGCGTGCGGCTTTCGCTTATTAATCTGATAAGCGGCCGCGTTGTGTACAGATACACACGCGTCGCGTGAGCTCCTGGCATCTGTCACGTTATTGCGCCGATCGACCGCGTTGATTCTAACGTTACTTCCCGGGAAAGGTCGAAGGAGTGCGCTCCCCGACTTTTTTTTCCTCTTTACCTCAACGGAAAAAATGCTAATCTTTCGAAGTAGACTGCGCGGCGTACACACACACACACACACACGTCGAGTTCGTAATGTTTTGTTTACTGCGCGCGGGGCCGAAATCGGGACGATAAATCTCGCGCGAACTCGGAAATCGTAATCTGATAAGGTTAACGTTGTATTTGATAAATTGACGCTAATAAAAATGGTATATCCGACAAATAAGGCAGGCGCAATTTACCTTATTAAACTTCGATCCTCTCGGCTGCAATTTTTTTATCCCACCAATATGCCTCCGTAGTGCTTTTCAGCGCGCGCTCGGTCATTTCCGAATTACCCGATCCCCTTTCCTCCCCGATAAACATCGAAATTAACGGATAAAATTCACTTATTACGACGTCGAGAAGGAAAAAGGCGAGCGGCGAGATGGAGTTTTCAAAGTGTATATACGGCCGCGTCGATAACGATACCACCGCGTAGCTGTTGCTGGTTATCCGAAGCAAGTGGGGGCGAGGAGAGCGAGGAGAGAGAAAAAAAAAACGAGATCACGTCCTTCCCGTTGCGAATCCTCGGGGGTGTATCGTACGCTCCGCATTATCGATCCCGAGCGAGAGAAAGCCACGGCGGCGTGTAATCATTCTGGAAATTGCCGTGCGGGAGAGCGTGCATTGGTTCGCCGGCGACGGGGCGGCTCCGGGAGTTTATTTTAGAAATTCAGCGGATGTTATCAGATGGATATTTTCGGAGCGTTAAAAATGCGCCCGGCCGCCCCGGCAGTTTGCACGCGAGCGGCACGGAATAAAAATTTCCCGTGGCGAAATCCGCCTGTGTTTCAATTGATTCCCGCAAAGTTTGTATTTTCGTACGAAGGAAACTTCGAAATCAATCGCGAAAAATAAAGAGCGGCACGCCTGCCGTTCGTCTCCAATTAAGAGCGTAGTAAATGTAATTGTTCGGACAATTTAAATTAACGAAATGAAATCCGCAAAGTTTCCAGTAAAATCTTTGCAGTTTCATTGGCTACCGGTTGTTAAAGCGGGGGCGATTTTGTAAAATTGCACGTCCACTTATTAAAAATTATTTTACGTATCTTTTTATTATTTCCGAAGCGCACCGGCATTAATCGTCCAAGTTTTCCGGCGGAGCAATAATACTAGATCTCCCTGATACATAACTCGAAAGTTTCTTCGTAATCCTCGAAGCTTCATTACCGCTGCAGCTGCGCGGCTTAATTAAATTTTTAGCAAGGCATTTTTTAGCTTCCGTTAAGAGACAATAAACAAAGAGCCCCGAAGAAAAGCAAAGCGCCCCGGCGCTTAGAACGACATTGGAGTGAAAAAAAAAAACGAAAGAGTCGCTTAATTCCGGACACGCTTAGAGGTACAATGTCGAGATGCGGCATTCAAATTTTACACGGCATTAACTCCCTGTTTTACATCGGCGCGACGACGCGAGTTCCCTGGATGGAAAAAAGGGCGGGGTGTCGATGAGCCCGGCGCATCTAAATAACGGACGCGTCGAACTGTACGCAGGCGGAATTCATCCGCGCGCTCGCCAAGTCCATTCACAACGAATTCCTCGAACGATTCGCGCCGGCGTTTTCCGCTTGTTATGCGCCCCGCGCGGCCAGCGGCGACTGGCCCCCGCGTCCCGCGTATATCTGCGTTTGAATGTATGTATGTACGCGTCCGCGCGACTGGAAAGATCTAGGAAATACCGTGGGGCGCGGGTGGCCGAGCGAATAAAAGAATGCGAACAACGTGATCGAGGAGGCGCTAATTGTACTCGCAGATCACGAGCTGGACTTCGAATATTTCCAGCCTCGCTTCAGGTTGTATCCCTCCTAATCGTACCGCTGCTCCTTTCCTATAACAAGTTTTTCATAAGAAAAAGTATAATATTGTCCATTTTTTTAAATAATTAAGAAAGATTTAAATTCATAAAAATGTAATAATAATCCAAGTGACATTTCCAATATATGTCGTATTTTCTAGACCTTCTTGATGTCAATAAATTAATACGAGATTTTGCCAGACTTTGATATCTTCGATTTGAATCCCCAAAAAAAACGTAAGATAAACAAAAGCCGAGGCATTAATATCAAAATTTGCATTTTTTTACAAAAATTTATAAATTGTACCCAAACTTACACAATTTATGTAGCTGGTTGCGGAGATTTACCACTTCACTAACACATATGACAAGTTTACTTCAAGATTTTCTTCGTGGATGTAATTTTAAAATCAAAGTTGGCACAGCCATGTTATCACACATTCCTTTTTATTAAAAAAGCAAAAGAATTTAAAAAAATGTATATAACGTGTAAAATATGTGCCTCCGCAGAATTTCGTAAAAACATTATTTTGCATATTAAGGAAAAGAATGTTACGTATGCGCGATTTACTTATGCAGCGATTCCTATAATCTTGCGCGTTTTCTTAAAGGGTAAAGCGACCGTGAGTATACGCGAGCGTTTGCATAAAGGCTGACAATAAAAATAGCGATAAAAGTCAGGTGTTATGCTGGTGTAAGCTTTCTCGATTTATGCAAATAGACCTTGGAAGCTGGCGTGCACCAGTTTATCACGTGATTTCGCCAACATCAATGGCAATCCGCTTCACCCAAAAGACATTTTTTTTCTAAAGTACACTAAAAATTAATTTAATATTTCATTTTAATATTCATGTTAAATTTTTGTAAGGAGATCGATCGCATTGAGATGAGCAACGAAAAAAGCATGTACATTAACTTTTCAGCGGATTTCTGCAGTCAATATCCAACGACGTTTTGAATCAATTTTTTCCCTTTCATACCCACCCGCTAACAGGGCAAGAACGACAATGGCGTTGTGTTTCTACGGGATAACAGCGCAAATGGAAAAATCGACAAAAGCTCCTTTTAAAAAATAACCGCGTCCCTAAACAAAACACCGGGCGGCGTAATCAATCCATTCTGTCTATATCAATCACGCGCTAAACGAAGAAAAACAAAAATAACCCGATACAAAAAAGCACGACCAAAATGAGCGAACGCATGGCTCGCGTCTCTCACCGAAACGGAGAGCGTAGGCGGAATACGATGCGGAGCAGGGGGCAAACGCAAACAGCCGCGGGTCATTATTTCACGACGTTATCACAACAGCGAGCGCCAGCGAGCTTCTCTTTCGGGGCTGGCGCGTACGGGGTGGGGCCCGGGCAAGATCGGCTCCGAAAGAACAACAGGCGCGCTTAATTGGCCGTTCCCCGGTGATAAATCGACAGGACGCTAAAGAGACGAGCGAAATCGAATGCCTCACTTCCCGCTGGTGCGCGATAACGTACCGGCGAGCGGAAGTATTAAAGCTGTACACTCGGCCGCCGAGTCGGTCAAGTGGCCGTGCAGGGGGCTGTAATCGCCGGGGTCACGATATATACGCCGGGCGAAGGTCCGCGGCGCTTCTTTATTCGAGGATCTGCCCTCCCGGCGCCGCAGTGCGCGAGGATTTGGCTCGCGGTTAATGCCCGACCCGGCGGAGGCGCAGAAGAAATTATCGGGTACTGCGCGGCCGGGCTAATGTTAGGTGGAAACGCGCCGGCGATAATGGCATGGAAGTGCACCGGGGTTAGCCGGGCCGAGATAGGCAAATTGGATCTTGTGTCTCTGAATTACGATTTTTAAATGGTAAATTGAAAGCCATCAGTTTTTATGACGCCGCGATTTCATATTTGCTTCTCTCTTTCCTCTTTTTTTCTCCTCTCCGATAAGAACCGTCGCGGAAGAATGTACACTTTTTACTCTTATCGCGCTAATGTTGCCGGAAGTAATCGAAGCGTGTCGACTGAAATACACTGTTGGCGCTTTATGTCATTATCGAGCTTTCGCCCTTTTTTTATCCGGCAATGACGGTTTAAACGGATTTAAGAGATAGACAATTGATTTAATCAATTTTCTCCCAGGAATAAACGTCGTTGCGACGAGAATAATTATCCGATAGCGCTTTTTCCGGGAGGCAAACTGTTGCCACCTTAAAGCGCGAGCTTTTAAAAAAGTTCGAGGAGCGGGGTAAGCTGACGCTTTTTCGACTCGTGTCACCGGGCCCTGACGATAATACTTTTACATTCATAATGTTTTCGCGTGATTAATGGATCGCCGTGGAGCGGAGCCGAGGTGGCGCCGACGAACAAGACCTCCGGCGGGCCGCGTCTTTGCATTTTTTCCTTCGAGGCGGTAATACTGTTATAAAATAATTGAAAGTGATTTTTTCCGGCGCTCGAGTTTTACGCTCCTTCGAAAGTTAATTTTACGAGGTTTTAAGCGAGTTACGCGCCGTAAAACGAGCCCCGGAGAGGAGGAAAAAATAACCCCCGTGAAAATTGATCGTTACGGGCGAAAAGTACCTAAAGTGTTTCTTAAATAACGCTTAAGAGTTGCCCTTATAAAATCAGAGCGAATTCCACTATTTACTCCGCCGGCGGTAAAGTATCGGATATTAACTATTTTTTTCCTGCGCGCGCGGCCGCCTCTCGACGTCCGAACGTACTTGTTGGCGTCAACGTTGGAAAGATAACGCTTAGAACATCGATTTCGCCGGTACAGTTTCCGCCGGGCGCACAGTAAATTATGAAGTATCGGCGCGCGGGGGTGGATTTCGGTGCAATCGATAACCGATAACGGACGGAGGAGAGAGAGAGAGAGAAAAAATGTGGGAGTTGAAAAAAATCAAGCGGCTGTCAGTGAGACTCGCCGGCTCTCTAATCTGCTCCTCGTATAATTTCCACTTCCCTAAATGCCAGACGCTTATCTGGGCGGGCGGGTGCGCGCTCCTGCAGCAGCAGCAGCAGCCCCTAATGACACCCGCTGGGACGAAGCTCCGCCGTTTCGCCTCGCATTTCAAACCTTCGACGAATATCGGAAAATTCTTCAATAACCTAATGGACTCTTACCCAGAAGCACATCCTTTATATAAATTTAACGTTCGAAGAATCTATCGCGTTTCGAGTTACAGCTCGAACTTAATCTCGATCTCGATATCGCTTAAGAAGCACGTGAGCCGAATTCACTCGTATTTTGTTTATCACGCCGCATTAAGACAAATTTTACATTACTTTCATAAATATCGACTTTTCTATCGACAATTCTGGAAAAACTTTCTCATAATTGAAATAAGCTACTTTCATCTATTTTTTTTTTAGTAAAAATGTAAAATTTTAATAATACAATATTTTTAATTTACAAGTTATGTTTATGTGATCAATTGAAGAAAAGAAATATTAAAAACAACCAATCTTTTCTTTTTTAATCATCTTCTAACTACAATAAAAAAGGGTCACGTAAAGTTTCATAAGTTTTTTGAGAAATATATTTTTTAATATTCAATTTAAAAATCTTTATAATACAATAGATATTTATGTTCCACGAGCATAACGTTTTCGTCCTCCAATATTTTAAAATTTTATAAAATTACAACTAAAAAATATGTTTTATAAAGAATGTCCATTTTTTTATAAAACATATTTTTTTTAAACTTTATTTTTCCTTTCTCTATAGTCATTCATTCTTATCTACATCATATTCTTTATCAAACGGACTCAAAAAGCTTTTTAAACTCTATAATTGTGTAAAGAGGAAATAATTCACACGATTCCATAAAGGAAAATGGATAAGGCCGACGAAGGGTAAGCAGTGACTCCTGACATATCGAGCTCGCGCTCAGAGACTGGCACAAATCAGAAGCAGCCGCGTAAACGCGCTCGTACGCGGCTCGATCATACGGGGAGGAGCTATCAATTTCAATTTCCCATCGGCGTCCCAGCTCGGCTCGCTATCATCGCAGCGCGCGCGAAGGTCGAGTATACGGCGTCGTCGACGCCCGGGACGATTAAAGCGGCTGCGGCAACCTCAGCTTACGGCCCCCCGGCCGTCCCTCGTAACGGACACTTCGCCGCGCTCGAGGGGGTAGATAATCGCGGAAAGTCCCTGCGCCACGGCCTTATCTCGGCGGAGGCGAGCGCGCGGCGATCTATATTCGGCCGGGGCCACGGCCACCCCGGCGCGCTTATCCGATCCCGTGCGATCTTGTCGACCCTTCTTTTCGATGAGGCGCCGCCAGGAAGACTCATTTTCGAACTCTTCGCACGCCCATTTTTTATCGCGCCCCCGCTGTATACGCTCTCGGGTGATTCGCTCCTTTCCGAGCGCTTTCACGGTTATGCTCGCCGGCCCCATTCCCGAAATTAGAAGGGCTCTCCTCTCTTGCCTAAGAAATGTGTTGTGATACCGAAGTGAGAAATGACGGGACACGAGTGTCACTTCTACCAGCTTCGATGTGTTCCTTTTTTCTTCTTTTTTTATCTATGTAAACATTTTCCATAAATGACGCAAAATTTATATAGATTGAGCGAACGCGATAAATTGGATCATCATAAATTATACGTTTATTTCTTATTATACACAATATCGTGAAATTGACGTTTAAAATACTTCAATTGTGATCGGTATAATATTAACGTTGTAAATTTATTGCTGTAATTCAAATATAGTGAAACAAAAAATTAAATTTAAAAGTTACATAAGATAGCTTTT
>JAXIUT010000037.1:4569252-4580530 GCA_035586675.1 Eurytoma californica | reverse complement strand
TTATAAAACTACGCGACATTCGGATTACTTATATAAATAGAACTTGATCTGCTAAAAAGAACTTTGTCGTTAGTTGCCGAGCACAGTAGAGCAGCCAGTTAGGTAAGGAATCAGACTTTCAACTTTTAACCCGCTTAAATGCAACTTCAATTGCATCACATCTCATCCAAACTCGGTCCACCGTATTTAACGTGTACCCAATTTTTCTACATTAAAATCTTTTATTTGCTGCTAAAAATAATCCCCAATGTAAATTTGCACAAGCCTCGCAATAGTTAGCCCGCCAGCCTCTCACGCGTAAGCTTTCGACCAATAAAGAGCCAAGTGCTAAGGCAGGATTCGCTTTAAGAACGTCGCTGCGAATGTAAGAAATAAAAAGGCGAAGGAGCCTCGAGTAGAAGAAACGTCTATAGAGGCCGTCGAGTGTCCGGTCCCCAGTCGAACACGTGTAAGAGAAAAGTAAAACTCGAGAAAGCCAGAGATGACGAGAGCAGAAGTGCGCCGCCGCCGGTTCCGCAAAAGGGACGACGCACTCGAGGAGGCGCCGACGGACGAATGACGACTCGTCGGGTAGGACGGGAAGATCGACGTTGAGAAAAAAAAAGAAAAAAAATGACGAAGAGAGCGCCGAGCGAAAGCAGCCGCCTAAGAGCCGCGCACGTACCTCCCACGCGCTATACCCGCTGGGTTTATAAACGCGGCACTTCGATGAGAATCGGTCTGAAAACGTGCGCGCCCCTTTGGACACGCTCTCGGGCCGTTTGTTCCCGGGGACAGATAAATAGAGGGAAGTGCTTTTCACTCGGCGCGCCCGCCGCGAGAGGAAGACATGCCGGCACGATCGGCCCTCTCTCTCTTCCTCCACCCCCGCGACCCTCGTTATTTGTCTTTTTCATCGGCGACGAAGGTGTTTCCCCGGCGCGGACGTGTCCCGGCTGAAGAATGGCGGGCGGCCGCTTTGTCGACTGCGCGCGCGCGCGCGGGCCCTTTAAACTCGCGACGTCGTAACGCGCGAGCGGTTTTCGGCTATATTGTTTCACGGAACGGCTATAGCTGCGCCCACCTTTATGAGTTACGCACGCGCGCGCGGGGGCGAGTGCTCGCGAATTCGCGCGGGATATGACGTGCAAACAATGTTCCCGCCTAGACCGACCCAGTTTTCGCAGTGTAATTCCGCGAGCGGGCGGAATGGTTATTTTTGAAAATTTTCCTCGTTAACGGGCAGTGTAAAATAGATGATGTTTAATTTTACCCTTTTTTTAGACTCTCTTTGGCATTGTGCGTTGCCCGGGGTATATGAGGAGAGTTCGGATATTATGTTTTACGCTGTAATTAGTTAATATCCGTTAATTAAGTTTGGTAATTGTTGAAATGCACGGTTTTGTTTCAGGTGAGTGGCTTCTTATTGCACTGAGGATAAATAATAAACTAAAGAAATGGAATACCAAATATTCTGCCTCGTACGTAAGTGAAGTTTTATGAAAATATTCGAGATAATTAGTCTATATAAGAATTTACCAGAAATTGCTGGCAAGATAGAATAAACCAAAATGAAAAATTATAGATAATGAATATTTCGCTATCCTTAAATTTTAATCTAATCAATTTACAATTTAAACAATTTTGATATATTTTATTTTATTGAAATTCTCTAGCACACAAGATTTTCATACCTTCAAGTTATACAAAATACTCGAATATCGCCGAAAAATTATAACGAAATAAATATCTCTCCTTTTCCCCGTTAATTACGGCTTCTTATCTCCCGAGCAAACTTAAGATTTGTAGTTTGCAGATGCTGGTTTGTATTCAAGCAGAGAAAGAAGAAAAACGAGAAACATCGCGGGAGACGCACTTTGCCCTTTAAAAACATCATTAACAAGCCTCCCTGGCAAATTTAAGTGGCAGCCGTAAAAAAGTTTTCCCCGCAATCCGCCTCTTTCTCGGTTGCATGTTAACGAGGGAAGGTCAGCGCTTTTCGCCCGGGCTACTTATCCGCCTTCCCTTGACACTGGGAGGCACGACGCGGCAGCTCCTCGCGTATACACACACACACACTCCCTCGAATAGGAAAAGAAGAGGAGAGAACGAAAAAAAGAGGAAAGACGGCGAGGAGGCCGAGGAATCCTGACGAACCGGTCGAAGTGGTGAACTGCAATTTGCAAAAGTGCATCGACTCCCCACTCCCCCCCCCTGCTGGGGAATCTCTCCCGACGAGTGGGAGGAGATGGAGGAGAGGCGCGGATCGTCCTCCAACTTTCGCCCTCTCCTACTCCCGGCTCATCCGCGACGACGTCGACGACCCTGAGCTTCTTAATTAAGAAATGCCTTCTAGGCGAGATTCAATTTGTTTCGCGCCCCGCGACGCGAAAACGAGCATTGCGCGTCGGCGCGGCCGCGCGAAATGTCGGGGCTGCAAATGAAAACGCCCCGTTCCGCGAGAATTTGATTATGAAGAGATTCTTTCCGAGACCACCCCCACCTCGGGCCCCGTGATCTTTGCTCGCCACATCCTCTTACCTTTTCTCGGCCCGCCGACCGCGCCTTTCTTCGTTAATGCGTTCCTTTTAATTGTGGACATTGCGCGGAAAAATTAGACTCCCCCGCCGCCGTATCTCTTTTCCGGACTCTTTGTTACGTCGCCGTAGCCACCTTCTCAGGAATTTCACGGAGCTTAATGTCCCACGCTATAGTGTATACGATCCGTAATGTATTTGTTGGTATTTTTTGTCAAATGCGAATTTCTTCTTTTCATTAAAAATATTTTTTATTGAATGTTATATATATGTGCTATTTTAGTGTAGATTATTAAATATTAAGTATACTTAGACATACTAATCTATAAAAAAACTTAAATTTTAGTTTCGATTTTTACACTTATATTATTGTAATCGAATTCGGTGTTGACGTAATTCTGTTATTTTAAGTAAAGTAATAAAAAATTCTTTCGTTATCTCTTTTCTATCGATACCTGTAATATCACTTTCAGCGCTGAAAGTGGGTTTTGTCGATGAAAATGGCAAAGTTTTATTTTTACAGCTGATGTTATAAAAATAAATTCCGCGTTTTACTTTTATCCCGCCAAATCCAGTTTACAGCAATTGCACCGCAGGCGCGCAATTTGCTAAATAATACAATGTTATTACTATTAAACGAACAATCAAGTACAGCCTTCTGAATTTTTCCAGACAGACGTGATCGCGAGAAATAGCAAACTTTTGAAAATTCAGACGACAGCAGTCGGCCGATCCTGAAAACCAACACCGCGGCACCTCTAAGCGCAAAGCGGCGCAATAAAAAATTCCATTAAAAATCAAAATTCGCTTCTAAAACTGGCGCCCCCGCGCGCCTCGACTGAAATATATCGCCGCGCGAGCGAAACACGAGCGAAAATCCCGAAAACGAAACAAGCGCCGGAATGCATATCCGATGCTCCGTTTACGTATAAACAGTGACAAACCCGTTTCCGCGCGCTCGCCTCGTTTCCCCGCCGTATTTTCGACTCTACTTCCAGTCGGCCGCGGGGCTGCGGCAGCGAGTCGCCGCAACGGTTCGATCGCAATTGTTGATTAAAACAACGGCCTGCGTATAATCAACGAGGGGGTAGAGGGGAGTTTCGGGAGCGTCGTTCCTTGGCTCGCTCGTTTTCGACATATAACGACCCTCCCGGCGACCTCCTTGACCCATCGATCTATCCGGCTGGCTTCGCCCGAGCGCTATACGACCACCGGCTGTTCTGCACTTCAATGGGCTTTTCATGGATGCTTTATGCAAATCGCGAAAAATAGTGAAATATTAAAGGGATTACGCTTGGGCACCTCGCGAGTCAAAATTGATTTCGATTAGCAACGATTCGTTCAAAGAGTTATCATGGTTTAATTAATTGGCGGCTTTTGCGTCGCCAAGTTCTAAAACAGTTTTAAACATTCTATTGAAAAATATTATTGAATTGAATATTATAATTAGTACATGTAATGTTGTACTACACTTGTGTATACTGCAGTATAGTAGACAATATTATATTAATATTGGATTATAAAAAATATTAATCAAAGGATTGAATGAACTACGTTTATTGCGAAAAAATCCACAACGTTATATTAGTAATATTACCGAAATGTTGCGGAATTGTTTTCCTAATAAAGTTGCGGTTCATTGAATCGCTGAACTTTTACTTTTTTATCCATCACAACCTTACAAACTTTTGAAACTTCTTTATTATCAACATTATATCGACAAAAATTATATTAGCTTATGAAAGCAAACTTTATTATTTCGTAATTCTTTAAAGAAATGGAAAAAAGCTTAGCAATCTTAAAACACAAAGAAAGAATCCATGAAAAGCCTTTCTTGAAACAAATAGAAATTTCATAAGATTTTTCATTTGGTCAATGAAAGTAAATACGAAGAAATTAAAAAAAGTGTATTAATTTTAGTGACGATATTAAATTTTTAATATTTCTCTCCGACAGTCAATAGAAGAAGCACCCCTATTAATCATGCTTGGCATTAAAATCTGCTGCACAGAATATATCCTACTTTTATTACAACAACGGTAATTATCACAGCTACGCGATCTACATTTTCAATTACGATTATCTGCATGACGTCCATTGATTTACAACGCGTATAAAATGAATATAATAACCATGCAGAATAGCCCTTTTTTATGCGATTTTTATTTCGCAGACTGCTGTAAATCTTCCTTTTTTTCTAAAAGTATTTTTTCTCATCGTTAATTTTACAATCTGTCACAAACAGAGTATTCTTATTTAAAGCGACGGCACAAATTGAAATCTAAATTGAACTAAAATTTTTCCCGAGCTTGCGTTAATTGCTTTCTTTTCGAAAGTTTGTGTAACTACTACTTCGTATGAAAGAGTATATTTAAAAAGCAATTTAAAACTCAAAAATTACTTCGCAAAATGATTTTCTTTTAATTAGGCAATATAAAATGACTACGGTTTTCATAAAACATCCAACATTTCAACTGCGTCGTGAAATGGATCTATCAAACAGATATTAAAATGCTCTCACGATCAATCAAACATAAATTCCACTATTTGTTCCCTGCTGAAAAGCATCTACTTTTTTTCTTCTACCGTTTATCCGCCATATTTAATGACTATTTCTCTAACCGGTGGTTTAAAGGTAAAAAAAGTTTCATATAGATCACTCATTAAATATTTGTTACTTATTCATTTTAAAAAATATCTCGACACTTGTAAATGAATAACTCGGATGAGTCACGGTCTCTCTAGTTGCGGATATGAATTGCGCGGGAGAGAAGTGAATGAGGAGCGAAAAAAGAGAAAACAGAGGGCAAGAGTGCGCAAGTTGCATTTTTCGTGCACGCGCGAGCCCCACGGCTGCCATTAATTCAAAACGGGGCCGTTCTCACGAACCATTAATACCCAAGAATATTCACGTGTGGGTCCCGCGTGCTATTTAAAGCAGTCCACTGCTACCGCGAGTACACTTGCAACTTCCATTGCGGCAAAGGAATCTTTTTGCGCAAGTCCCGGCTGCTAATTAAATTTAATAATTAACGCTTTTTTCATTAACTTTCCAACCTCTATCGAAATTTAGATTCTAATTAGGGTGGAAGAATGAATTAAGGTATTTGTAAAAGACGCTTCTTTGTCTTATAAATTTTGTAATTTTAATAATAATTTTTTTTCTTTATTTATTCATACTTTAAATATTTTTACTGTAACAAAAAATATATCTGCGAATATTTAGACATAATAAAATAATTTCGGCCCTTTTGTTCCAGTATTTCACAGGGTATAATTATAATAATTAATTCCTTACTTGTTAGAAAATAGTACAAAGATTTAGTATTAAATAATTATTCGAAGCAGAGTTATGGCTCTTTGTTTTTACGTTGATTGAACGGTCAATGCTGAAGGGAAAGAAAAGCGCCAACGGTCGGGTCGATAGTGCCGCGGGCTACTCCTCCTGGGTAACTAGTTTGACCAAATGGCGAATAAACGGTTTGCAAAGCGATTTTATGGGGACGTTTGAGCCCTGCTAAATCACCGGATATTTCAAAGCGCGTCAAAGGATTGACAATTTTCAACGCCTCAACTAAAGTGGAATTTCCAATTTAAAATTAGCTGCACTCGTATTGTGTGACAACTATTGCTATACTTTTATGATATCATGTCTTAAAATTACTAATTCGAAATAATTTTAAATCTAACTTCCGCAGTAGTTAATAAGTCAATCATCAATTAATCCTAAAAATGTTAAATTCAATTAAGAATTAAGTATTTATTAATAATAAAAGGACGTCAATTTTCATTGTGAGAAGTTAGTCAGCAGAAGCTCGCCACACATCTTCAATATTTCATACTATTCGACAAAATCAAAATCCAAATTATTCAAGCCAAGCATCCATCCATTAACCCTCGTAACCCCAGTGCCTCTCCGAAGTGCGTGGCTCACTCGCAGCGTCTCCGCGGCATCGGGAATCCGCCGCGAAACTAATTAAAAGCGTCGCAACTCGCTGGTCGGATAAATTAAAAACTTGGCGCGCGCTCGCTTGCAGCCAGCCGCTCCTCGGTGCGCTCCCGCCGCCGAGATTAGCCCGTATCTCTTAATAACAGTCCCCGGGGTGGCGGGGCGCGAAAGGCGCGCAACCAACCGCCCCCGCGGCTTCGGGAATCCGCGCGCCGATTGCCTGCAGACGGCCCGAAAAGCCGGGGGCACGCGTCTGTCTCGGGGCGATAAACGAGCGTCCGTTTAAAGCGTGAATTACACGCGCGCGGGCCCGCTCGGTCGTATCCTCCGAAACAGCGCGCATCCCTTATGACGTTTATGGGGGGGCTCCGCGCTCGTGCTCGGCCGATTTTCTCGGCCCCGCGCGCGAGGCTTTAAATCCTTGTAGCCGAAAGAGAAATAAACGCGCGCGCGTTTTACGCCCGGCGCGCTGCCCAGTTCATACATCACCCTGCCGTTGACGCTTAGAAAGCAAACAGTTCTGCCGCGCGCTTCCAAAGGCTTGAAAAGTAAATAAACACCGAGGCGTCGTTTTTACGCTGTTGGGGAATTTCATTTTTTTTTTTTTTTTTTTTTTCAACACCGACTGCTCAAGGGATGCGTTTCTTCTATTTTTTTTCTACTCGGTATGTGTTTTTGGTCTATTCTTGACTTAACGCGGGGCGTCGGTGATTATTTTATCACGAAATGTGCTTCTATTTTATTGAGTACATTTGTAAGTCAATTACGGGAGTTTAATGAAAGCTGAAAGCTGAAAGCTGACAACATTTTCAAGCTCTTTGCAAGTTCTCTCTTGTAACTGTCTAGTTTATAAATATGAAAGTGCAAAATCGGGGGACTTTATTCGAATTAAATAGAAAATGAACTACTCAATGTTTAATTTAAGACACAAATACATGTATTTTAGATTATTCGTCCAAATATATATATTCATGCATACAAATTAATACGAAAAAGGATTAACAATAATAAAGTGAAATAATTCAGAAGAACTCGAATCTCCAAAATTCAAAAGAGAAAATCATGAAAAGATCCCGTAAAAAATAAGCCGCAATTTGTATATTTTTATCGACTCAACGACGATGCGATTTCGAATTTCGCGATAACGATCAAATAAAACGGCGAGATTTAGCGCGGGGCTAAGCGAGGGGTGGAGCGAGGGGGACCGCAGATAAAAAGAGAAAAATACGAGCGGCGAACGGCACGTGGCATTAACACCGGCCGGCCGATCGACTAATTAGAGCTTTTTCGATATTTACGCGCGGCGCGGCGTCGTTTGGCGCGTCGGTAAAAATCGGCCTCGCGTCCCGATGGCAAAGAATGAGCCTGTAACGCGCGCACGCGCCGCTCTAACGTCCCACACTAACCGTTTTGCGCGCAGCGCGACGTTTACACTTTATCGCCCCGCGGGTGGACGCCGATTCCACGGGAGCGCCGCGCGCCAAATTTTTTGTAACCCCGCGTCGATTGATCATATTTTTCGCGCGGGCCCCGGGCGTTTAATTCGGAGCGCTCGAATGGTGCGTCAACACGGAGTGTAGGAAATTAATAATGACTGGAGGATAGAAGTGAAGATTTTAAATCAGGATGCTTGAGTATTTTTTTATCCAGGTACATTGCGATCATTTGTAAAGTAAAATGAAATAATTTAATACATTTAATGCACTTTTAGAGCAATAAAATTGCGAGATGTAAAATTTTTATGTAGTAAACGAATTTTTGCTAAAATTATTGGGTACTGTTTTCCATTATGTATACCAGCACTTGGCTCGGATCCCAAATACGCTTTTATATGTGCCAATTGGGGATTTGTAGATCAAAAAACATTACGTAAATAAAAAATCAAAATATGATTGCCTCATTTTTCTCACAGAATTTACAATTGATTAAATTATCCGTAATTTGTTATTTTGTATGAAAAGTAAAATATTCATGAATTCAATGATAACACTGCCAATTTCAGTCGAGTATGAAAAAGGATAAAAACGTCCATATAGCATGGAAAGTTTAACAGAGCACCGACATCCTTTTAAAACATATTTAGTGACTGGGCGTATTTCTTCTCCCTCAGCTCCGGTTACATTCTACTACTTATCGCATCGAAGAATAACTTTTCAATTTTTGCCGTAAACTGATTATTAAACAAAATCCGTTCTATGTATAATCAGCAAAGGATTAATTCATCGCTAAAATCGACTGTCCCGATCGAGACCGTAAATCCAGGTCGCAATAAATGTGCAAGTGGGTCCCTAACTTTACTTCGGGCGCTCGGTGTATAATTAAACGAAAATGAGCAAACGTTCGCCGGCAAAGAAATGATTTTCAATTAAAATCCTTGACGGCCGAGCGGAGGGAAAAAAGAGCAGGGGTGCGCGCGTCGGACTGTTCGACGAAAAAAGTAAAAAAAAAAAAAGAAAGAAAAAAAAAATGGAGCGAGTAGAATAGCGCTTTCGTACGGCTCGGTACTCACACATCTGCGCGCCGCATGTGCGTAACAAAACGCCGAACGCCTACGCCGCGGTGGATGAGCGCGCACCCGTGGCACGAGGCCGGAAGCAGATCGAGAAACGCCTGCTTGACGAGCTCCACAAAAAAAAAAAAAAGATGAAAACGGTAGGGCTGCGTTAAAATAGCCCGGCCTTTACGGTTTTTTTCATTGTGATCCCGGGTTCCGACGCTCGCCCTACCCTCCGCATCTGCTTTCGACGTTTCGATTATGCATTGGGTAATCTTTGTTGTAAATATTGATTAGGAGGACGGTAGATGCTATTGTACGAAGCTTTGATTATCCGGGATACCTCTTTTATTGTTTGGAGATCTCCGAATCTGGCTACAATTTTTCTTTAAATTTCAATGGAGAAATGATGAATTTTTTTTTTTATTTTTATTTTTATTTAACCAGATACAAAAGTAAATCCTATAGAAGGTATACCGGTTACCTGTACATAGGCTGGTAGAAAGCTTATAAACTAAGTACAATTATAACAGAGAACATTTGAATAAACATTTAAGTGTAAAGTTTATAACAACAGTAAATCGAATTTGTCTTATATATCTACTACAACAACATATATTTATTTTGTATAGAATTGCAGAGCTTTTAATTATCAAATCGCGTATGCTAAAATTGCTTTCATTGAAAAGGTAAAAGAAGGTATAAAACCACGTATTTTAAATAAATATAAATAAGAAAAATGATTAAATATAAAAAAGATATACAGTGTTAAAAAAATATGTTATCTAACAAGGTTTCTTCAAATCCAATTTCTCACAATTATTTATTTATCTCTTTAAATATTTTCCATCGTGTTCTTTATCCTTTTTCTAAGTATATTTTATATACCGTACGGTATCGTTCATCGTTAGAATTAAATTAACATAAAAACGTATGGTATGAGTAAACAAACACTTACGTAACAGAAATTATTCGCATCTTTCAAGAAAGCGTAAATCTCTAAGATTAGAATAATAATGCTCACTTTTAAAAGATTCAACAGACAATGCCACAAAGAAACATTGCGCAAGATCCAATTCGAAGAAGAATATAACTTCGTGCGATATTAATCGAATCTCGTGCCATCTACATAAATCTCCCTATAACTCCTCATTTAATTTTAATAACCAATGAATACCCGAAAAAAAGCAATCAGCAGCCAAGGAAAAAAGCGAAAAATCAGTCTCTTTAAATATGCATGGGGCTACCGTTCGGACGTCATACATGAATATTCCACGGAAGAGCCTGGCTCGCTCTTACACCCGCTCACCGCGTAGGAGTTAGGAGTGGCACCATCGAGATTCCGCTGCGTCTCGCCAACAAAAGTTTCATCGCGCATTAATCATACCCACGGGAGAGTCGAGAGCATTACCCACCTCGGGAGAGGACCCGATGCAAATCCTCGGATGCACCCTTCCCAAGGCGGCCCATCTCGAGAGGTGCGTTAGAGGCTAACTGCGCGCATTGTGTAGGCGCCCACGCGCGTGGCTTATTCGATATTATCTACGATCTACATTTTACTCATCGGCGCGAGTCAGGGAACCGTCTCGCGCGCCCTTTCGCCTCGGCGCACCCGGTGTGTACACGGCATTAGCCGGCGTCGCGTCTAAGCTGCTAAACGCATTGTGCGAGACAGAGACGAGATTATGGCAAAGCGCGGGATTCTATTATGCGAGCTGATTGGGTTCACTTCGGCCGGAACGGATTATGTACCGTTTCTCGCATTTTTATATCGACGTAAACGGATTTTTGTCGGCTGTGGTCCTTTCTTTCCGTCGTTCCCGCTCGGTGTGACCAGCTATCCGTGCATCTTTACGACTGGTTTCTATTATTTGTAACATAAATAACGTACTGACTGTTTGGTTTTTATTACGCGCGCACATTAATTATAATAAATTACAATGCAGCGCTTTCACGGATTTAAAAGAATTTTAACGGTTACAGATAAATCTCATATCTATATTGCGTGATTTTTTCTGAAGCTACTATACATGTGTATCCGATTCTGCATTGAAGAGATAGTGAATGAAACTTTCCATTGAACCTGATTGCAAAAGTGTAAAATACAATGTTTCGAGTGCTACTGCATTTCATTTAGGATATTTTTTTTTTTACGCTTTCACTATCACGTTTACAAAGTATGAATGAAAAATGAAATGATTAATTGTGGAGAAAGACTCGGACGTTCGTGTTAGAATTGTAGTTAAGTGGAGAGGACTCGAATGATCGTTACGAACCAAAGTTGAAATTAATAACTTTATTCTGCCAACGTTTCGGTAT
>JAXIUT010000037.1:4510140-4569152 GCA_035586675.1 Eurytoma californica | reverse complement strand
TACCAGAAATTATGGTCACAAAATATGGTCAATATTTAGTGACACGATCATCTATTATGGTGGATTTTCTACCAGGGGATGTCTTAAATTTAAGTAATCATATTTATATTTATTTCATAATCACGTTTCGACTACCTGCAGCATTATTGGAAAATTCACAAAACAATAGAAGAAAATTATAAATGCCTAAAAACGCAATTACCGTCAATTGATCTCCTTTCCTCCTGTAAGCTTCCCTTTACTTGAAACTAAAAAATAACAAATAATCAGAGCTAAATCGAATACTTCTGCAGTGAAATTGATACAAAGGTTTACCGCGGACAAACAGCGGAAGCACGCGTATCTCAGCTCGGTATGCCAGCGATTCGGTGCATCTCTCAAACACGCCCGGCACGCCGACACGCGGCTCACCTAGTGAGCGCATATGCGCACGCGCGTTTCGTTTTGAAATCGTGATTAGTCATGCTCGTTAACGAAATGTCAAACGGAAAGTCCATTGTAGCTCGGCAAACATTTGGAATCGCTTCCGCAAATCACCGCGGAGCTGACATTAACGTCACCGCCGGATGCGAATTCTTTGCTGATCTCTCGGAAACTCTCATCACCGCTGGATTAGCGGCCGATATTGCGCTATGATCGACCACTGGGATGTATATGTTTTACCGACAGGAATGCGACACGCGCCGACCTCGATTGAATTCCTCTAGTTTTAACAGCGGTGCTTAATATTTTATGCGTTGTCGATTACTTCAGTTTATTGATTGTTTGCCACGAATGCCAGTAGACGCGTAAAGTCTTTAAAAGTTTCCGTAAATACGTAAAAGGTTGGAAAAAGGGCGGATATCGGGCCAGACGTCAAAGCTCCGGCATCGACGATAAAAAAGAGAAGCGAAAAATCGATAGTAGAGTCCGGTCGATCTTTCTTTCACCCAGTTCGTCAGTAGGTCAGCGATAGGCTCTCGCGTGCAATTAGTAAATCCCATTACCGGCGGTCGTCGCTGCAGCGGACAAAAGCTGCATCGCGAGACTTCATTCCCCCGGCCCTATACTCTCCCGACCCGTTTCTCTCATCACCGATAAATGGACAAGCGGCGCCGTGAAAGCGGTGGCGCGCTGAATTTTTCAGCGCGACGCGTTTCTTCGCCGCGACGAGGAAAAAAAAAAGTCGCGCGGGAATAAAAGCTGGCGCGCGATTCGCTCTCCCCCCGGGACGGTGCAGCAGTAACCCATTAAGCGGGCGGGTTTCGGTACACAAGGGCGCAAAGGGCCGCGCGGTTTCTAAAAACCCATTAACAGGACCCGCGCGAGCCTATCACGAGCACACCGGGGGGACAGCGTGGCGGCGACAATGAGCGCGGGGGAGAAAAATGAGAGGCGGTTGCGCGCGAAGATGAATTGTGACGCTGCGTTGCGGGCGAAAGGCGCGGACGCGGGGGGCAAGGTTGTAAAAGAGATTGAATCCGTAAACGAGACCCGACAAGCCTGGATAGTGCGAAAAAATGTCCCGCGGATTGGAAGTTTTACAACGCGTCGGGAGAAAAATCAAGTTAAACTTTGGCGGCGAAAAGATATCGAACTTTTCCAATTTTTTGTTCGAATTGTTTATTAGATTTCAGATTTGACGAGCAGCACCCATGCAAGATTAATAACTAATCTGTATGCGAATTTTCTACTGGCAGGAGAGTATAAGGAATTTTATTATTAAACATTACGATTTAAAAAAATGAAAGGTTCGAAAGCCGGATAATACTAATAAAATTAATTGCAAACTTCAATAAATCGTAAAGCAGAGAAAACCGGAATCTCCATACCTGCATAAACTTCGCTCAAAAAAGTATCCTGCAATAAAACTAATATTAAAACTCGAAAGAAACCAATAGGACGAACGGAGGAGAAGGAAAACCGAAGAGAATCAAATGAAACCGCGTCGCTTTAAAAGGGAGCTGCTTTCATAACCGTAAAAAAGGCACCCGCACACACACACTTGCCAGGATGGGGTGAGGAGAGCATATCGTCGGCCAGCCTCGTCCCCGACCCTGCGCGGCGAAATTTTCAATTTTCGTGCGGAGCCACGCAAAAAAGTCCAATGACCCGGCGCTGCGAAAAATCGGGGGTGCGCCCGCGGCCGCGGCCAAAGCGGAAAAGACGCGCCCGGCTGAAAAGTAATTACGGCCCGGGCTCGCGGACGCCTGCAGCCGACAGATTCGCGATAGTAATTGTCAGAGGGCGACTTTCGGCAGGGTACGCTAGCGCGTTTAATTCGTGCCGCCGGGGTAAACAGCGCGAAGGGCCGTTGCGGCTGACGGGGCTAATCGAGCCTCCGCGAGCGCGAGGGGCTACAACCCCGCCGCCCGCCCCACCGGGAATTACGCGGCTGTTTATGGGCGTCGTTAAATTTTGAGGCGCCGCGGAGTCCCTTTACGCCCCCCCGCTCGATATGCTAATTTTTGTGTGACTCGACTTTTCCGGCTACTTCCCTTTGGTCTTTGCCGCGCTCGGCTTACTCGGCTTTACTTCGTAACACACGGAATTGCCGATTACGCTGCGGTCGAAAAGTTTCCCTGCATTCTAAAAATTTAAAGCAAGGTTGGCAGTGCCCGTTTTTAATAGCTTGCAAAGCCGAAGCTCTTTTTGGGATAATATTCTTTTTGATTTTTTTCTTTTCGAATGAGTAGACGGATTAATTTTTTTAAAAAATTTGTAAAATAGAACTGTATAAATACTTTACTGTTAGAACGTTTATGAAGGAGTTTACAGTTTATTTAAAAGGAAGTCCGTAATTCTTTCCCGGATGTATTAAATTTTCAAACTTATATTTCATTGAAGATTTGCTAAAAATGTGGCCAATAAGGATTGAAGACGTTCCTGTTATAAATGTAGTTTTAAAATATTAACTGCAATGCTTCACTTCAATCTATTAATATTTTGTTGTACAATGAGAATTTAAAAGCAAATTTATAAAAATCTTTAGAATTTAAAAAATTTTAAAAAGATCAAAATGTACGTATAAAAATAATTATCAACCGAAAATTTTAAATTAATTTTAATTACAATTGCACGAATTGCCTTGCAGATGAAATTTATAATAGCATTAGTTTTTATTAGAAATAAGCGTAGCATTAATACGTTAAATTCTATTCTAATATTCATATCGCATAAGATAATGGGAAACGTTTTATTCGAAGTCACGTGTCTTTACGAAACGGCTCCCTGTATAAATTTTCTCCCACACAGCTACCCCGAAATAATGTGTATGGCCTACAAGTAAGTTACCTAACAGCCAAGTAAAACAATCAAAACCCATTAAACTCCCGGCCACTTGTGCATGTAAATGAATAGTCATTTCCTACGTTTATGTTGTCCAGCAACACTCCAAATCGTATCGGATTCTGAATATTTTAGTTTGACCTGCATTTAAGTCTTCATAAATTGAAGACTGCGCTTCAGAACCATTTAATTTATAAAGAACTAATAATTAAACATTTCTACAAATATACATAGTTTCTTTCATGATTTATCTGAATATGCTATGCATTTAAAACCTAATGTTGATTATAATTATAAATAATTAGTTAGTCACCATTCGATTTTTTGCGATAACACCGTAGATGGTTTTTTCCGTCGTTATTTAGAAGAAAAGTAGAAGCCTTAGTACTCCGCCGTGTATGTACTTTTAACACCTGTAAAATAAGTTAAATAGTTAGTAAAAGAATTAACATAACTTAATATTATAACCATTTAACAGATTTTCTTTAACGAAATTAAATATTTGTATTACATTTTAAAATTTTACAATTATTTAAAATAAAATTATGCATTATACAATTCTGTGCAATATTGCCATAAAGTTTATAAAATAATTAAATGTAAATTACAATATTTCATAATTTTATACTTAATCATATTATGTTCGCATGTTCACTGTATAAGTACATCAATCTTGCACGGTTCTCATCCTACCCCTGTTAAACAGCATTAAGTATTTCAACACCAATGGCAGTTTTGCTGCTTCCCTAGGCTGTTGCAATTTAATTTTGCATGATAACGCAGTTGTTTAACCTTAGGTACTGCTCACAAAACGGAAGCCAGAATATTCTGTTATGCACGTTACAATCTGAAAATTATTTTAATCAGTAAATAAAATGATTAATAGTTTTAGAAATTTTAATACTTTACAAACAATTTTATTTCACAAAATTGCTCGCAAATGTATTTTAAAATTCGATGAAAACATTTTTTTAAATTAAACTAATCATATACAAAATTTCTATAATATATTGTTTCTCGTAGATCAAAGAAAAGTATTGCGCATTTAAAAAATAAAAAAGTCCAATAAAATTGATATCGAGCACGGAATCTCACGGCCTCCGTTCTACATTCTCCAAAGTAAAAATTAGCGCTAAACAGTGCGATTTATTTTTCCGTGAAAAATTTTTTCTAAATTACCTTCCCACGCACGCCGCGCGGGGTTGAAAAAGGACTAATTAATAACCAGCTAAAACCGTACCGCCGCGCGCAGCCCCCTTAATTGCACGTGTAATAACCCGCGATTACGTATCAACGTTTAAAAAATAGCCGCGTATACGGGCAGTGCCCGGCGCTCGTAAATCATCCGCCGCGTGCATCTGCATTAGGCCGCGCTCGCGTGTGCGTCGGCGTGGCTTCGCGAAGGTCCATCCCGCGACAGTCTCGCGCGCGCGCGCCAAGGGAGGCAGGGAGAGGGGTGGAGGAACGACGCGTCTCCAACTTTAATTCGACGATTATCCGGCATTGCCCGCAGTTAGGCGAGATTGCGCGAGGACCGGCACCTGGCCGCGCGTCTCGGAAGGGACCTTTTTCCCCGCAATGGGCTCCGCGAGCAGGGGGGGGCTCGATTATGCTCGTCGATGGCGCGCCGATTTCGCTATTCCCATCCCGCGTAACGACCGCTCGCCCCCCGTCTCGGGCGCCGCAGCCTTCGTTAAAGTCCTGTAATGGAGCCGGCCACTTTGCTCCCTTTTTTTTCTCGTTGCTTCCTTTGCGGGAGGACACTGGAGGGCAGGCGGATCGAAATGTGCTTTTTGCTTCTTTCTGTTCACTCGAGGCTCGTGACATTTTCCGACTTTCGCGCTCTTGCTTTCTTTGGCCTCCACGACCGTTGCGTGCCGGATATCACGGCAATTATCGACGGGCTTGCGAAACCAATTGATTGCACGCTTGCGGCACGTATAGGCCCGTGCGTGCGTGCAATCGAAAAAGAAGGGGGACTAATTGTCGGACGTATTACGGGTGAGAGGAGTATCATTATTGTTGCACGCGGCATTGTGCATGCCAATTGTTGATGCGGTTATTGTGTCGGTTTAAGGGAAACGATTCGCAATCGAAATAAACAGCAGTTGCGGTCAAATAAACTGGGTCAAGAAACTCAGCTTAAATTTTTTAAAAATTAAACAAATTAATATGTTCATTTTACTTTAAATAATCTATTTATGACTAACTATTTTCATATACCTCCTAAAATTTCAGATTAATATTGAAGTTTCGAATTGTCGAAATTATAGAGACAAAATTGTCTCGTTTTATTTTACACTGCAGATATACCGTTATATTAAATTTAGGTTGGATAATATACACGAAATTTGCGTCAGATCAATATTGTGAGAAAAATCAGATACACGCTTGGTGTGTAGAGATATTTAAGTCTGAAAGCATTAATACGTAATTTTCACATTGAATTGAACCTTCAAAAGCTATAGATTATTTGTTGCTAAAGAATAATTTAGTATAATGTAAAATATGAAATTTCGTATGCAGTATGCAATATATTTAGTTTGCTTTTGCATTCATAAAGGAATTGTTATTTATGACGTAATATTATTAATCATTTATTGCACAAATAATTATTATGTATTTCGTTGACGGATAAAAGTAACATTAATTAAATGATTACAAAATACTTATTTTGGCTTTACTTTTACCTAAATAAATAATGTTAGAGAAATTTATTCATATTTTAATATATTTTATTATTCACTTAATTTTTAAAATATTTTATACCTACAACTCTGTAAATACGAATAAATGAAATTCATGCACATACTTAATAAAGTCGTTCACTTACGAAATAAGTGTGTAGTTGCAATGTAAAGTAAATATTAAAGTAAATATTCACTTCTTGGATCGTGAAATCTGTAAATTTTACGTATTCATATATTTAGAGTGAAATGAAAAATCTAATTTAAAGCATAAAACATACTTTAAATGTAAATGAAGATGATTTAAGTTGGTACTTTACTGCTACTTGTTATTCTCCTGTGCAACCCTCGAAAAATATGAAAAATGTCAAAAAATTCACAGCAATAACAATAGCACCCTGATCTCGGAAAGCCTGTCCTTCCCGAGCCAGCCATGCAGCGAAAGCGTGGCAAAAGGTATCCCCCGATAACCGCGCGCGCAACAATGAAAGCGCGCACTCAGGGCTCCGCCGGCGTAACCAGAGGACTGCGTCAAAAAAAGGAAGCGACGCCGTTGTGCAGGTCGCGGCGCGCCGAACGAAACCGGACGACGGGGCCGGCCGGGGAATTTTCGCATCTGGAAATAGCGCGCGCGCGCGTAGAGTTACGGGTGGCCGACCCTGCACGTCGTTACGGGGGTTCACGAGGGTCGCCGTCGCGAAACCTCTCGAGAGCGCGTCTGCGAAACATCTGGGCCGCGGCGGCGCTCCAGGAGTCGACGGGACGCCGGCGGAGCTTTTTAAAGGGAGAGAGAAAAAAGGCGAGGAAAGTCGCTGTGCCCGTAAGGCGGACGTTGGAGGCGGATATCGCGCGGAGAGATAGAGCCGGAGCTTCTCCGCGCGTCAAAGAGTCCCTCGAAATTAAGCAGTCAGAAATTTATGACGATCTTGAGAGGCCGAGGGAGGAGGTTCTTGAGTAGACGTCGTGGACAAATTGAAACCTCGCGCGGCGCCTATTCGAGCGTGGGCGTCAAAGGGTGCAGAGGCTAACAAGAGATTTTAATTTATGTGGGTATGTGGGACTTTTTTTGATGATTTATTAATAAATGGTGTAGCTGTTACCGACTCAAAAACAAGCTACTGTCTATTTGTCAAAAGTACCGAGTTGACATTATGATGTGCCTGTCGGAGCAAAATACACTCCCACTACTTTTTTTTTAAGCAATCTACTCTTAGAGTTCAAAGTAGACTAAATTTCAAACAAACTTGACGTGCTGAATCTATCAAAACATCACTTTTGTATGCACAAATAAGTGCTGAAACTCGAATAAAATATAACGTATAGACAATCGCTTAAAACGTCACATCAGTCGGAGAGAAGTTCAGAGTATACAATTTAAATCCAGCCCGGCGGAGCTTTAATAAACCCGCGCGCAAAAGCGGAACAAAGAAAGCGAGCGCTCGATTGCGCACTTGGGGCCGAGATCCAGGGGGCAGGAGGTCCCGAGGCCGCTCGTTCCTCCGGCGTTCTCGCCGTAATTTCGCGGTAATCCCCGAAAGGAGTCGTCCAAATATACGTACGGCCGGCCCTCCCCCCCGCGCCCCGCTTGGCCCGCACACAACGTATTAGCAGATTAGCCTCGGCGCTCCGCAATAGCCAGATTAGAGGTGACTGCACTCGCCGTCTTTTTCTGTCCGGCCGGAGTGGCCGGGCGAAGAGGAGGAAAGACGGCGAGAGGGGACCTCCTCCGCTGCACCGGAGCGATACTCGCCGAGAGAGGAGGTGCTCTCGGACTCGCTTTTTCGCCTCTTTAACCCGCATAACTCTCTCTCTCCCCTGCCCCCCCGAGGGCGGCGAAAGAGCGCGGCGCGGTTTTCGCGGAATATTGGCACGGGGGCTAAGCCGGCGAGCGGGAGGCCGTACGACGCGGCGCTGGAAGACCCACAAGGAGGGACGGAGACCGCCAGCTTCTCTCTTTCCCGCCGGCGACTGCGGGCTGCAGTGTCGGCGTCTCAACCCGTTCTCGATCTCCGCCTCTTTATCATTCTCGCCCGTGTATGCGTTCTGTATGTGCCCCGGCGCGCTTCTGGAGTTCCTATACATCTTCCGAGATCCGTTCACTATTTTTGATTCACCAGGCTGCTTCGGCGCTTTTGTCTATCCCCGCGTTCGCCGGGTGTTTTTGTCCGCGCGGAGTTACGTATAGTGTTTCAGCTAAATAGACTCTTTTTCGAGTAATATTTCACGCGCGAAGATTAAGAGAATCGGCCTCGAGAGATTTGGAGTTCGTTTAGGAGGGTCGAATTTAAATTAAACATTTGGAGATAATTATATACACGGTCTTTTGAGGGATAATGCGTTACAACGCACAAAGTTTACATTTTCCGGAATGGAGTTACACAAATAAATTGTTATGTGGCCAAACGGCGTGTCTAAAAGAATTTAGTACTTGATGGAGAATGTTCCGTTACTTTCAGATTTACGATCTTAACCTTTTTCCTCTGATACGAAGGTGTAAAGTATCTGTAAATATTTTGTTAGAAATTTTACTGCATAAATTTCCTCACTGTCCACGTTAAAATATGTAAACTTAAAATATAAACTCCACTTTTAAAGTTATTCACCGTCATGAGAGAAAAAAGTTGATAAAAAAACTTTTGAAAAAAGAAATTTTCACAATGACGAAAAATTTAATTTTCCCCTAATTTCGGATCCTCCGAGTTAGCTTGTTTGCAGAGCAATCCAGCCCCGGCTCTTTTAGGTCTGAAGCCTCCACTTTTGACGGTCGCGGGTATACCGTCATCCGCTCGGGGGCGCAAAAAGTGCATGAAAAATCTCGTGTTTTGCGCGGAGAGCCACTTTACTCACGCACTAGTTGGCGGTGGCGCCGGTGTGTACACGCGTCCGCCCGCGACGACGTAATCTTGCAGGTTGCATAAATCTGATTACACGGTTTGGGCGGCGCGAGCCATTGTTCGCGCGCGAGGGCGAAAAGAACCGCAACCCCCCGGGGGTTTTTTCGCGCGACTGTTTGGTCGCCGGCGCTTTTGCTGTTTGCCTTTTCTTTCCTTTTACCCCAGCTCGATTGATTTTCCAGTCGCAAAAATAAATTAAGAGCTTGCTTTTTTCCTGGCAAAAGTATTTATGGAAAGTCACAATCCATTAATTCTGAGCTTACATAAATATTTGACGAAGTGTGATGGAAAAACGAGCTGAAAAGGTTTAAAAATAAATATGAAGGATTTTTAATTCTAATCCTACTCGGATTTCTCAAAATTCGATCGTATAATTTTAAATACACTTTGAAACTTATACCCCAGATTCCCATACACTTTTAAAATGAAAAGTGAAAAGAAAGTATTGAAAGTATGTTCTTTGTCCTTATATCGACAGTGACATCTTTCTGAGGTGTAATTGGCTTTTTTGGAACGTTTCTTCAGCTTCTCGCAGCAGATAACAATGTAACGTGATTCTATGCCGAGGAGAAAAATCGAACAGTGTGAACATTTTTCCTTCTTACCCGCGAAATATCGTTATACAGAAAGTACAATGTATTTTTTGTACGGACCGTACGGGCGGAAAAGTAGATATATTAAAATAAGTATTAAATTAATTAAAAAACTTAATGTAAATAATATTTTAATTTATCTACGGTACGCTATATCAGAAATGTATCACGATATTCGCGATATAAATTTTTTTAACAATTTGAGAAGAATATGTTTTAGTAAAACTAAGCCCTCTTTTTGTTGTACTCGGTAAACTAAAGCGAGTATTAAATATATATTTTATATTCAAAGGAACGATACAGTGTTAATCTTATTAAGTGTAAAATTGTCAGTTCTATTCATTTATTGTGATTGATCTCATTTTATTTATTGATTAACTAGTATATTTCTCAAGTAAATAAAAAAATTAAATTCAATTTACGGAAATAATATAAAAAGCAAACAACTCAATTGAATTTCATACAAATAATTGACTTCTTCAGAACTGGTGCATTGTATTTTCCTATTTTTGTCTATTTTTTTTTTTTCATCATTTTACTTCCGCAAACGATCCGTTTTTTATCAAAAATAAATTGATTTACGAATGTAAAAAAACTTCCACGGATATTTTATTTTTCTAAATCTTAATTCCAAAAGTACCGAAATACTGAATTTAAGCAAGAAAAAATATTGAATGCGTAAAGATACGTTTCGAATCCAATGCAAAAAACTGAAATCATGGAATTACTCATCGAAAGAAAAGGAAAACAGCGTATCCATAGATCATTGGCCGGCAACACAAAGTTTGGTCGTGACACGCGAGTTGAGTTATCGCTCTTTTCGATATCCGTCGGGCGCGCGGCGGCAGTGAGAGCGGTGAAAAAAATCCTAATCCATTTATACCCGATCTGCTCGGTTCCACTGTCCCCCGCTGATTGAATTAGTATCGAAGTTACTCGTATGTGTATCCACGCCGCCCCCACAGGTACGTTGCGTCCCGGCTAATGAGATTATCGACAATCAATCGCGCGATGGACCTGGAGAGAGAGAGAGAGAGAGAGAGAGAGAACGAGAGAGAGAAAGAGAGAGCTGGCAAGGCAGGGGGGAGCGGTGAAACGGAGCCGTACACATAAGCTCGCTCGCGAGTTTCAGCGAGCGAACTTTTAGCCGGGCAGGCCACCGACGCCCATCCCCGATGACGAACACTGACGCTGAGTAAGAGGAGTGCGATATGACGAATCAAACCTCAGCTTCTTTCTACGGTATGTGCCGGCGCGCGCGCGCGAGCGGACGTATATACAACTGAGATATTCCGCGTGGAATTCAGCCAATCAAATCTAGCGCCGTGCAATCGAGATGCGCCCGGCGGACGTTTGCCTAGCTTTTTTCGATTGATTAATCTCTGAAAAATGGTTCGGACCCGACTCCGTGCGCGGCGAGGCGAAAAAGCGTTTGTTTAGAAAAAATGCAGCGATCAATTAGCGAATAAAACTTTAAATAAACATTCTCGATATATTGTCACAATGTTAGTTTGTTCGTTGATTGAAAGTTTTCAAAGACTTACGTTGATTTATCTGCAAATATGAATAAGGTGTTCATTTTTAAAAAGTTTTTATTCGAATACATTTACACCAACTAAGATCAGGTAACTCCGATTGATACTTACCTAACAAGTGTTCCACTATTCGTACAGTCTGCACTGGATGCTGTGCACCAGTTGGCACTAAGATAGACTGACTTGGTATGAGGTATATCTCCTTTCTCTGCAATAAAATTTAAAATACATAAGTATTGAAATATTTATTCATAAAAAAAATTAAAATAACATTTCCTATCTATATTCTGAAAACTGGAATATTACCCTTTCTCTCTCTTTTTCCCTTATTTTTTTAAACAATCATTAAAGTTTGATAAAATACATTTGAATCAACTTCTAAGTTCAAAGACAGTTGACCACAAAAATAGTTCAATGAGAAACGATTTGAATGATGAAATAGTAAAAAAATTCCTTTATTCTCGTAATACAGATCCATTTATTTACCATATAGTCAGCCCTTCCTGTGAGGCCTTCGGAGAGACTCCATAAGTGTCGATCGCGGATAAGTCTAAAAGCTCCCGCCGAAACATTAATTAGTGCGGGCTTTTATTTACGGGGTTCGAAAAAGGCGTCGTAGCGAGAGGGGTTTTCGTGCCCCTCGGGTATATAGTAGCTCGCATAAGTAGAAACACATGCAGCGGCGAGAGGAAGTCCCGCAGCCGAGTGTCGCGCGCTACGCCGGGGACAAAAAGCGCATTCATCGCGGGCGTGTCATATGACGTCGCCTCTCGAGTAGCCCCATAAATTTGAAGCGCCACCGCTGGAAGGACCCGGAGAGAGAGAGAAATGCCTTGACGTTTTTGACTCCGCGTCGGTATGCGTGAGTAATGAGACCGAAAAACCAAGTCGAAAAATATATAGGAGCCGGGGCGAACGACAGAGAGAGAGAGAGAGAGGAAGAAAGAAAGGGGGCGGAGAAGGCGGAATAGGGGAGCCCTTTCTACGCCCCGCGTACGACCTTAGCCAGCGTCTTTAAATTCAGAGCGAACAGATTTTTTTTCGACGCCCCGCGTCAACGGGCGAGAGAAACAAATAACCGCGCCAGAAGAAAAGTGCCGCCTTATTCCTTCCTTTGTACACTCTTTTTCTTCGCCTTTCACTTCCGCTTTTTCTTTACTCTCGAAAACTGCGCGGAGTTACTCGAAAAGTTCCGCGAAAACACGTGCCACTTTGAATAAAGTCGTTGTGTAACTTAAGTATCGAAATACCTATACACATTAATTACTAATTTCCCTTTTTAAAGTTTTATTTATTTCCTCGATGTCCGCGGATTCTAATTCGACCTTTTTTCAGTAGTACAAACCGGCAGCATTAAATTAAAATACAATAGCGGGGCGCATAATCAAAATGCAATTCTTTCGGGTATAAATAAACATTTGCCACTCGAGCCCGAGATCGCACAACGAGAGGGTCACCGCATAAATTTTTCCGAGAGCCGTCCGCAAGCTCCCTCTCGGAACTTTGACGGGGGCAATCAAATTCGGGCGGCGCGCCTCGTAATTGTTACTTCGCGTAAGCCTAAAGGCCGCCACTTAGGCGCGCGGCGCGAGCGGGCTTTCGCTGATTCATCCGGGGCAAATCCGTGCGCGCGCCTGCTCTTTGTCGAGGACGAGGTTTAATTAACAATCCGACAAAGCCTTCATTTCCGTGCGCGCGCCGCCGCTAAACACGGCCCGTCGATGCGCACCCGCGAATCGGCGAAGCGTCGAGAGCCGCGAAGAC
Organism: Eurytoma californica; assembly: GCA_035586675.1. Classification (NCBI taxonomy): domain Eukaryota; kingdom Metazoa; phylum Arthropoda; class Insecta; order Hymenoptera; family Eurytomidae; genus Eurytoma; species Eurytoma californica. The sequence continues at coordinate 4,556,412 of JAXIUT010000037.1, read as the reverse complement.
GCGTCCGCCCGGTAGGCGCGGAGGGGGTTGGCTTGAAAATTAAAGACCTCGCCCGGAAAACTAATCCGACTATTTTTCTCGACGGGGGCATCAAAGCGCGCCTCTCGCTTTGTCTCGGGCCTTCCTCGGGAGAGGACGGTAGCGGGCGCGTGGCTCCCCTGCATGAATACACGTAAAACGAAACACGTTAACTGCCTGCGGGCTGGCGCGGCTCGCCTGAATCTCGCCCGTCGCTCTCTTTGGCGCAAGCGCTCCCCGTAATAGCCGTCAGTTTACGGATAAAAAGTTCTTCCTCTCCTCGCTTTCCTCTTGTTTTCGCGTTTCGGACCGACGATGCCGCCCACCTCCGCCTACTCTCAACCCCCTTTTTCTCTCTTATGAAAAGTGACTGTATGGCGATTAAATTAAATCAGAGGAGAGTATTTTAGAGAACGCGAGTATTACGAACTGCAGTAAAAAAGTAAGTTTACGCGCGTTTATACAACGTGGTAGAGTATGACCGAGGATGGTACATCTAATTAATTTTGTTAACATCGAAATGCAATTTTTTGTATAAATATTCTATGTGCTTAAAACACTAGATTTTCGCACTTCTTAATAAAGTTTATCTGCCATTACTTCGCTTTTGCTTTAGTTATTTAATAGATTTCTGTGAATAACAAAATGTACGTAAACAAATTAGTCAGAACTTTTTTCATCATAAAATTTCATTTTTTGACAAATGGAGATTATACTTTATAAAAAAAGGTACGAGACAATATTAACTTTGACAGAAAAGGAAATACCGACAAAAATTTTATCATTTCTGTTGAAATATTTATAGAAATTTAAATACACCCTACAAAGCCTGCGATGAAACATATCGTCCCATCCGTTACGGGGAACCTCTTGAGCCGTTTCTTTGTATCCTCCACCTACTTTTTATCTGCAGGCAAACATCACAAATTCCGAGCGACGCGTGTATCGCACCCGCCCAGGTAAAGGGAGAAAAAAAGGCTGAAGAAGAGCCCGAGCTCTCGCGTACTCGCGATAAAAAAAAAAAAAGAAAAGATAAACAAGATAAAAAGGAGCGTGTATAGCTCGGCCGAGCGCCCGGCTGTGCTTTGTCATTTTAAGCAAACCCATTCGCTCGTCGACGAGAAGCTCTCGGCCGCGCCATCGGCTCGACTTACTCTGGGGCCATTGTCGCCCCGCGCGGAAACGAATCGCGGAATTACGGATTTCCCCGGTGTTGACCGGGACGCGCGGCCGCCGCATTGTGCGAAAATAATATTCGCGGCTCTTTGCGAAATAACCTCTTTTGAAGGGGGAGAGGAGGCGCGCGCCTTTGCCCCCGGCTCGAGAAAGAGAGCCGCCGCGGCGAAATGACTTTTAATCTCGCTTTTTCTTTACCCGGGGCTTTTCTTTTCATCTTGCAAAAATAAATTGGACCGTCGAGCTGCCACTCCGCTCCGCGAAATCTTTTGAAAAGCGGAATTTTTCCGGCCGCGGAATCAAAACGGAGCTCGCTCTTTTTTTCCCGAGGGTTTTCCGGGGATCCCTCTCGGATATTAATCGGTTTTCGACTGTGTATCGATTATTCCGGAAGTAAGTGCGTTTAATTATTCCCTCTTCCGCATCCGTTCATGAATTCTGCAAATATGCAAACACGAGCGAATCTATTTTCAACAGTCGCTTATTTAAAAAACAAATGCCCCGATGCAACAATAAAACGCGGAGCATATTATACATTCCGGCCTCATCAACATTCTCGTCAGTCAGAATAGAATAATGTCGGAGCCACAGTTTTCTGGGGCACGTAAATAATGCAGGGTTAATTTGCTAAACTAATCATAAACCAATACAGGCGAGTCGTACGCAATTTTGAATTTAAACAAGAAAAAAGGACCAGCCGCGTTGAATTCGCAATTGTTTTTCCATCCGAAATGAAAGTCAAATATTTTTCGCCAAGTTGCCTAATTAATATCAACCCCCCGAGGTAAAAACCGGAATCTTTACACCGAAAACCTCACGGCACACTGCTCCCAACCACCGGCAATTATTACCCCTTCGGCAAACACCGCACCCCCGGAATTCCCTTCGCCAGCGCCGAACAAGCGAATCTGTTCAAGAAGTCCCGAGGAGAGTACTTCGCGCGAAACGCCGCGCGTGCGCAAAGTCGCCGCTTTCCGGACCTCGGGACAAAAAAAAAGAAGAAGAGAGGCGGAAAGACACTGCGGAAGCCGACTCCAGGGGGGGGGGAGGAAAAAAAAGGTGGCCGTGTGTTTGCTCCGGCGGCGAAGGTTTACCTTTCGTTAGGAGCCCAACGGAGGGCCGTGGTTTCGGGCGATACACCGACGCACACAGCCCGGGCTCCCCGAGCAATCTCGCGCTCGGCCGGGCGGATCCGAGGCAAAGCAGCTCTGCGCGCGCGAGGGGGAGAGAGGAGCCGCCACCGCCGAGCGACAATGGATTCCGCGCGCCCGAGTGGCCGTGCAATTTTAATCGCGCATTCGAGTGCTTCTTTTGCACGCGGGGGAGGAGGGAGATTTTTCGCCGCTGTAGCCTAGATTCTCGCTGCCGAGGGGTGCGCGCGGTCGCCTCGCTCCTTTTTCCGAGCGCCGGGGCTCTCGATTGTTTGCCTCCGTGGCGCCCGCGCGACACTTGATTTTCTGAATACACAGCGCGCGCGGGCGCGTTAGGTGTGGCTTTGTGCAAGCGGCCTCGCGGATTTGCGAGCGGGTAAACGCAGCCGGAATGAAGCTTTTTTTTTTAATGGCTTCTTCTCGGCTCTCTGAAAAGCATTGCTTTCCCGCTAAATTACTGGACTGAACTGTAATTTCATTACGCTGGCTCTTTTTGAATCTGCCGAAATTTTCATTTCTTTTTATTACGTTTAAGTACTTTAAAACTGTCTTTATTATGTCGTCAGGAAAGATAAGTAGGATTCGATAAAATCGATAACGAGACACGAGCCAACAGAGATATCGCAATAAAAAAATTTATTCGTGATATTAAGTATCGGTCGTGTTATGAAAATATCGTGGAAACGTAATTGACCATAAAATGACACTGAAAAAAATATCAGATATTAATCAGAGTTTTATACCTTCTCGCAAATAAAAATTTCTGTAGATATAAATTTAATGTTTAATTGCTTTCATCCAATGCATTATCAATTAGCTTCGCTGAAGTCCTTGCCAACAGCGGGGATAATGGTAATGCCGCAATAAAATTTAAATGTACCGCGCGCTAAAATTTTTACATCAATATTAAAAGGAACTTTTATTCTGGAAGCTCTTTCTCAAGCCGAAGTTGCATAAAGAGTGACAGTGATTTTCACGATAGCGCTTCGCGGTGCCACTTAAAATTCACGAGCTTCTCGCACAAAGGAGAAAAAAGTAATAAGCTTTAATAACAGAAACAAAAAGAAAGCTCCGAGCTTGCGGTTGAGGGGAAAAAAATGAGAAAACAAAAAAGAAGGGTAAGACGGTGAATCCTAGCGCAAAGAGCGCCGAGACAAAAGGCACAAACATTAAGAGTAAAGCGACTATTTTCGCCGGGTAAAGAGAGAAAATCTCGCGGGAAGAGAGAAGCCGCGAGTGCAAGGGCCAGAGCCGCGGCGATTGTCCTCGATTTCCTCCCCACTCCGCCGGCAGAGCTTGGGGGGGGAAAAGTCAAAAGCCAGCGGCGTGCGCGCCACCCACCCCCGGACGAAATAACGAACGACGCCGCGGCTCCGCGCGAATATAAGGCCGGGCGGGCGCAGCAAGGAAAAGGTGGAGGCGCGCGGCCCCGAGTTATAGGGAGGATTACGAGATTGCCACGAGGGGATTACAAAGATGGCTCCCGGGGACGTCCAATCTCGAGGATAAACACTTTCCGACACTCTTACCGCGAGCCGCGCGCGAGCGAACCCCCTCCGTGTGTGTATATAGCGCCGCGCGACGACGACGGGAATGACGCGAGGACGGCGCTACGTTTTTCCGTGTATATTCCGCGCGCAGTCGCTGTCTGTTCTTCCATTCTTTTTTATCGCCCCCAGACCCGGCGCCGTTTAAGGCTCGATTGCTACGGAGCCGTCGCAACGCTCACTCCCGCACCTGGCCCTCCTCACTTCCTTCGCGTCGTTCTTACACTTATTACGGATAATGGGATGGCTCGGCGAAATTCGCGGAGCAAACTTTCAGCAGTTTCGTTTATTTGCATTAACTTTTTCCTTTTTTCCTTGTAATTCGGTGGCGCGGGAGTTTTTTTTTTTTTTTTTTTTTTTATTAGCGCGCCTCGTTTCCGACGTCTCCCTTATTTGCGCGGGGAAAATTTTTAAAAAACAACTGCGAAAAGTTCGTTCTATTGGGAAAGTTTTTGAGGCATTGTACACAAACTTCGGGATAAATATTCATGCGGTTAAAAATTACAGTTTGAACGCTCGCGGCTCCGATGCAATTAGCATCTCCAAACAGATACCGAGGAAAGTTCATCGCGCGACGTCGAACGGCCGCGAAATGGAAAAAAGCTCGCGCAACTCCCTCGGTAAATATTGCAGTTAAAAAAAAAAAAAAAAAGGAAGAAGGAAAATAAGCGGGCCCGCGTTTAAAGTGCCGGCGAGAACGTCCCGGGGTGCAATCGCACCCTCCTCTCGCTGCAATAACCCGGCTCGTTTCGCCGTCTTGAATCGCGGCCCGCGCGACGGGATTTTTCCTCCCTCCGCGCGCGTCGAGAATATCTCGTTCCGACGCCTAATCGGCTGGTGGCGAGTGCGCAGTCGCCGAGGCCCGCGGGAGATATTAAAAATTTAATTACGAAAACAGCGCCGGAGGGCTTCTTCATTCGTATTCATCGAAATGGAAACGGAGAACGACGGGGGCGTGCGGGATTTAATCGCCGTGGCCGAATATCCCCCTAGCCCCGTCCCTCCTCCCCTGCACCTCATCCCGAAGCTTTGCGTCCGAAACGAGCGCGAGTCCGGCTTTGCAACTTTTAATCAAACTTTGATAAATAGTTGATGCAGTAGGATTATTTTCCATTTGACGCGCTGGGATCCCCCACTTTTTCACCTGTTTTTTCAGCAATAAGGATTTTTTTTTCGTAAGTAAGTTTTTTTTAACTAACTCTCTGCGCCAGATAACTAAGTAGTAATGGTCTACTTTTTATAAGATGCTATTTTAAATTTCAGAGATTTATGAGTATGTATATTTACGACGATCATTTGTCAAGTTCAAGTGTCAGGGGATTATTTCAATTGCGGTGTAAAAAAATTCGTTATTTTTCTGTAGTACGTTAAAATTAACACAAAAGTATTTGTTGGCGAAAGCTTTCTAATTAATTTCTTCTAATGACTGAAGCCGTCAACGTTAACAACGAAATCTGCGCTTTTCACTCGCGCTTATCGTCCGGCCCTCGCGTGGACACTGTAAATTCTAGTCCGACAAGACTATTTTAAGGCGTATGTAAATACCGCGCGCTTTTTTTTTCACCCCACAACAAGATAAGACTTCCTTAATAACTCAGGAGTCCTGACGCCAGTGAAAAGCTTCATCTGATAAGATTCCTATCCGTTCCGTCGCAAATAAAAACAAAAAAAAATTGTCAAATCAGAGAGCGGGTCACGTGGACTGTATACTAGAATAATTCCTTGTCCGAGTGTCCGATGCTATCGCCTCCTCAAGCTTTAGCCCCAATCAATTCGACGGGGGCCGCTGGTGAAAATAGAAGCGCGCGGATGAGACCTCGCAGCCGAATCAGCATGCGATCGGCACTGTACATCGGGACGAGATCTAAAGCGTTTTGACCTCGACGAGTCGCATTCTTTTTTTTTTTTTTTTTTTTTTGTCTCCCCGCAAGGAAGGAGGAGTGTTTGTGGGTCGGGCGAAGTTGGTCACGCGAGATAAGCGCGCGAGCGAGAGCGAAGCGGCACGCGCACACAATCGCCCCGTTTCCGGACGGCAGGCAATCGCGGGAAAGCAATTTTTTAAAACTTAACCGCCCGCTCGCGTTTTGGACTTTATTTCACCCTGCCCGGTTTTCCTTCTCTTCTGCTTTTACTCGTTTCGCGAAAGGGTTTAGCGGACGAACCGCAACGCGATATTGCGTGGTTTTTTTCTTTGCGGCTGAGTTTGATATATTGTTTGCAATAATTTGGTAATTAATAAAACTCTAATTAAAATATTCAACCTCAATGTATTTATTATTAAGCTTATATAATTTAATTACAAAGTACAATTTTATCTCATTTTATGCGATATTATCAAACAATTATAATTATAAATAAAATAAATCATGAAATAAATTTACACACAATAATAAATAATCACCTCTCAAAAATGTAAAAATGATTTCTTGTTTCAGGTAAGCTTAAAAATTCAGCGAACTTCCAAATTTCAACAGTACGTAGATCGTTGCATTCAAATAATATATAGCATTGCTTCCAATAGCAAAAGTAGTTACATCTTCTCTGGCAAAATACTCTGCTCATCGACCGTGAACCATATTTCCCTCCCTAAAATAAAAGCTTATTCGGCGCTCCTTTTTCTCCGCCGAGACGTTAGTAATTCAATATCGACTGGGAAAAAAAACGGCAATACTCTATAAACGTCAGTTAAGCCGGGACAATAGCGCCGGGGCCGGGCTTTACGTGGAGCGTTCTTGGATAGACTTCGCGCGGTGCGCACCCTCGAAATGTGTGTCAGGCTCGCGCAGCGTCAAGTCGGCGGCGGAAGCGGCCTGTCGCCGGGGCCGGACTTTAACCTGTTTAACCCCGCGAATTTCCTCCGGGTTCCCTCCCTCGCGAGCGCCGCTCTTCAGGCAGGCGGAGCGCGAGCACACAGCCTCCCCCTCCTCGGCAAATGCAGCTAATCTCGTTTCGCGGAAAATTGCGAGAAAAAAAAATGCGCTCCTCTTTTAAATAATCGACCCGTGAAGTGAGCGGACGCTGAGGACACTTGGCGGGTTATTGAAATGAAACGACTTTATCAAAATTGAGTTTACGGCAGGTCTGTGAACGAAAGAATGTCGCTCGCTGTTCGGATGTATTTTACCTGTCACATTCTTTGCAGAATTTTTTTGAAAATTGAGTATCTGTCTGGTTTACTGCTCACACTTCATTATGAAATCGAATTGGGTCATTTTCTGTCTTTTTCTTTAACAATAGAAACAAATCAGTTTTCAAAACTACATAAAAAATTTGTAATTATTTTTCTTCGTTTGAAAAAACACAATGACTATTTTTCTTCTTTTTAATTCACGAAAAACGTTTACGAAAAACCTTTGAAACGAGTGTAATTTAATTTCGAAAAGACATTCAGAAATTTAATTACTACTTGCAACATATGTAACCCCTGCTCGACACGAAAAAAATTCCTACTATTACTTCCCGTATTACACTCGTAAAACAATCGTTAGGCGGCCTCATTAGCATGTCCGAGACATTATTAAATCCCCTTATTTAGCGAGCCACTCGCGCACCATCCCTCGCCGCGGTGCGTACTTTCAGCAAATTGCGGATTAATAACCGTCCAAAACTGCCGAGTATTCGCGCGAGATACGCCACGCACCGTGCGAGCAAAAAAACAGCACCCAAAGAAACGAGCAAACAAGCCTCGGGCGTCGAATAAAAGGGCGCAACAACAAACATTGACGAAGTGCAATAAAAAAAAAAAAAAAAAACTCGCAGCCCCGGCTTATAACCGCCCGCGTGAACTTTTCATTTTGCGGCACCGCCGTCGCGGAAACTCATCGTGGTGTGTAAGAAAAAAAAAACAAGAAAAAACAAACTTTTTCACTTGCGCGCCCGCGCCAAACTTGCGCTCCACTTCGCTCGCGCGCCAACTTCCCTAATCGCTATCTCGGACGTTAAGTATGCGCGGACGGTATTAAACGTCCGCGCTAAACCTGCCCTCCGTGTATAAATCACCCTTTTCCGCGTAAGCGCGCGCGCGCCTCCCTTTTTTTTTTGCTCGTCGCCCCTGTGCATACCTTCCACCCCGGTCATATTTATCGCGGCGATTTTTCCTGCGCGCGAAGGGGTTAACTCGCGCGGGCGATGCAATAATTTGCCGTGATTCCTCGGAGCGAGGCCGGCCTTTCCAGGGCTTCTTATTTCCCGGCCGCGCCGCGGTGAATTCATTAGGAAGTTCACCGGGGTATGAGGACGCGGCGCGAATATCGCGCCGATACGTGCAGCGGCGGATGTGAAATACCGACGCGCTCCTTGCACTTTGCGAAGATTGTGCGTTTATTGGAAACCGGTGCTGCGAGCTCCTCTCTCCTTTTTTTTTCTTAACTTGTTTGCGACGTTACTTAGCTTCTGTGCGGGGCGCGTTAATAATTATAATGGAGGAAAATTACGCGAGTTGCGGGGGGAAATTTATCGCGATATTGCGAGGGTCGGGGAAGCAATGTGAGAAACTTTTTATGCGAATGGGTATGTATATAAGGTTCTGCTTAAAATTTTAGTATTCCGAAATAACATTCGTTGCGAAGTTTATTCAAATTGTTCATTAGGAATGATAATTAAATGGGAAGTAAATTCAAATTTACACTGTTTTTCGTACGCAAATAATTACGCCCAAATTTTTGTCGGTAAGAAATTGTTCGTCTTGGAGGTAGTTTTTGCGATAAAGTTGCGCAACAAATGGTAATTTAGGAAAATTTCTTGAATTCGCGGTAATCACTAGAGACCGTGCAAGCTGCCGCGCGTTTTCAGACTTTTGAAAGAGCGAATGCCAGTGAGAAACGGGGGAAGGCTGCAGTTGGGAGTTTAGTTTCATATTGTTTAAATTGTAATTTCTTACTTGAACGTGGAGAAGCTCGCGTTGCCGGCGCTACAGACGAGAATAAAGCTTTCAAGCCGCAGACGCCTTCACGCTTGCATGTGCAACTTCTTGAAAGCGACTCTCACGCAAATTCGTAATTGCCGGCAGCCAAGGCACGGGATGGGACTTTCATTAATTTTTTTACCTACGTTGTCAAAACTTTTCAATAGTCTTACATTTTATTCATATTTTAAATGTCTTTTTTCTAAAAAAAACTTTCAATTGAAGTGAGATGTGATTAAAAGATATTCCAAAAGCACTTAATAACCAGCGAATACGTAAGGTAGATTTAAAATATTCCTTGAAGTTTAGATAAAATAAAATATTTACTCCTGGAATAACGTATAAAGTTCCTGAAATATGTGCTGTAACTAATCTTCTTTAGCAGACCGAGGCTAAAATCTCTCAACTTCTTAAACTGACGTTTTAACGTAACGAGAGCGCAACAAGGTTTTACTGAAAATGCTTATGTGAAAAAGTTGAGTATTTGACTGACGAAAAGTGAAAAAATCGAGCTAAAAAAAGGTGGTGAAGTATCTCTGTAAACTAGGAAGAATTTTTTATAGTGCAATGCAAACTTTTTTAATTTTTAGCAGGATTAACAGAGAAAATGGAATTTTCCCCTTTCACAAAAGATCACCTCATAACTTTAAGTGTTTTCTTAATAAACTTTAAGTCCATTTTTATAAAAAATTTTTGCAAAAAATATTACTTTTTTTATTACTGTACATTTCCCTTTCAAATATTCCTGATCTACGCCCACTTTAATAAAGTTTAAACCAAGAAATTCTAAAGAAACTATTCAATTTAAACAATTAATTGTTTCCAAAGAAATAAAAAAGAGTAAAGAAAGTTTGCAATGTAAAACTAAACTACTTAGTTCAAATATTCACTGACATTATTTCAAAATTTTTCTTAAAACCCTTGAAGAAACGGAAGAAAATACCGCAACTCGAAAAACGTAAATCATCGTGTATTAAACAACATTATTTTGCAGACGGTACTAACGCGAGCTCGCAGAGCCGCGCTGTTTTCCCAAGCCGAATAAATGATATCCAAGCCTGGCGATTTTCGTGAGCGATACGCTTCCACCATCCAACAGAGAAAAAAGAAAAGAAAAGAAAAAAAAACGGAAGAAAAGGGTGAACGTCGCACACTCCGAAAGGCTATATAAACTCGAGGAGCGTCTCGAAAGGAAAATAATAGAAAAATCGTCCGGCTAATCCGGCTCTCTAAATTATCGAGCGGTCCACGCTCGCGATTCGAACGCGGATTAACTTTAATTAACTGAGAGCCGTCGCGGGGGCGGGGGGGGGCGGATTAGCGCGTACGCGCTTTGAGCTCTGCCGGGGGATAAAGACCTCGGCGGCGAGCGCAGCTCGAGCGTATACACATATGCACGCGCATAAAAGAGCCTGCGCCTGCACGTGCGCCCCGCGGATGCGCCGCCGGGGGGAGGGCGACGACAGTGTATAAAACGCCGCTGCATAAACACGCATATAACGTCTATAAATAAGGTGGGGAGCTAATAACCCGACGGACTGCCGCGTCGCTATATGCACTCCCTCCGACGCCTCTGCTCGCCGCCGCTAATTCTCCCGAGCTAATTTATTAAACGCTCTTGTGCTTTTCTTTTCTTCCGTGTGTGTGTGTGAGATCGCGTTTTTGTTCTTTTGTCGCGCGGTGCGCACGGATTAAGTTTAGATTAGGCTTTGTGAATTTTGAAATATATAGTTAATTATAAAAATATTGGGAAAGTAAGGAAGGGAGGTACAAGATTTTTTTTAGCCTTTTTTTTGCATCGCAAACCGTAAAAAAATGAAAGTTTTTATTACGCTTTTTTAATGAAATGTCAGCTAGCGCTGTAAAAAAAGAACTTTTTTTTCGCTGAGTGGTTGACAAAGCATAAAAATTTCCTTTTAAAATACGCAAATTTCGAAGAAGTACGACTTATAATAAATAATAAAAACTTAAATACAAAATAAACTAAGCGGAAGCTCGTTCAAGCGAAAAAAAAAACATCTGGCTCGGATACTTTTTTTTCGGTGTAAAAAGACAAAAAAATGAAGAGGTAGGATCGCGGAAGAAAGAGTTGCAAACTTAAGTCCGGAGCTTTAGAGAGAGTCTTATGAAAAGGTCGGCGCTTCTGTTATTAAACGAAGAACCGACGACGACACAACGCGAACTAACTACCCGCTTAATGAAAAAAAAGGATGAGGACGAAGGGTAGAAAGTAAAACGATGTAAATGATAACGTACTTTCTTAACACTCCTCTGCATAAAGTTGGAAAAACGTGTATAAATTTTAATTTAAAATTTTAACCGTATCATCAGATTGTCGTTTGCTTGTACCTTGCTAAGTAACGCGATTTCAATTTAACTTTCACGCGATTGCGCTATTTTTGTATCAAATTATTGAACGAGAGCGCGAATGCAGATTATTGTGCGAACAATGCACCAATTATGTTTACGTTTGCATAGTGGTTTAACAAAATTATGACATGTAAAAATAATTCTGAACGTTTCATTTCAAACTGTTCAATTAAATTTTGTAATTGAAATTATTAAACATGCAAATGGATTTTATTTTAATATGAGAGAATAAATGATCAAAGGAATCATTTTTATCTTGCATTCCATTTTGAAAAAATCTCCACTAAGAGAAAGCCATTTTTATTACAAAGAATGCAATAAAATGCAGCGAAAAAAAGCCTTCCTTCCCTTCTGTTACAAATAACATGAAATATTCCCATCCATCAACACCCGCGTCAGGCACTCTTTCAGCTCCTCTTCCTTAGACACAAAGGGTAATGAAAGTCACCCGGAAATACAAAGTGACACTTTTTTATTAGCGAAGAGCTTCTCATATTTGCGCATTTCCGCGCCTCTCTCCCGAGCAAAAGAAAAAATCCAGCGCCTCTCCTCGGCGTCCTGCTGAATATTTCCCTTTACCAAATGTCGATCTCCCGCGGGAGTCGATTCTTCGCCAAAAGACGCGAATTCGCACGGCTCCTCTTCGGCTGCACGCAGCAGCAGCCACGCAAATCTCGCAGCCAACAACTCGCCGTTTCTTTTTCCTCCTCCGCGCGTGCAGGGTCGCTCGAGTGCGCGCTTACAGACGGCGGAATGCACAATGAGCGCCGCCACGGGAGAGAGAGAGAGAGCGGCTCGGCGAAAGCGACGGGCCGCCCCCGAGCGTCTCCTTTTCTTTCGCGCCCCCGCGCGGCCTCTACGTGACGGCGGAAAATCTCCAGCCGTCCGGGTGGCATTGTGCGGCGGCCGCCTAATGCCGATCGTTTAATTCCGTGAGGCGTACCGGGCCGCGAGGACGTGAGAAAATTTCGCAGCGCCCGGATCCGCTTTTCCGCGCCGGAGGAGGCTTTTCCCCGATCGCCGCTACGTGATTTGCCGTGAGAAAGGCTGTACCGAGGACTAATTGTGTATTGGAATTTTTTTTTTTTTTTTTTTTTTTTTTTTTTGCCTGCCCCGGCCGCGGGCTTGCGTTACCTGCGCCGCGCATAGAGCCACCCCCAGCATCCCGGCGATGTGGATACTCCCCGTGGCTGTAGGTTTAGCGAACTTCGACGTGTCCTACAAATTTTAGTCGATAACCGAGGAATGCTCTTAATAAAATTGTGTTCGATCGAAAATATAAATTAAATTATGAAAGAGCTTTGAATTTATATTGTAGGCAATTATTAATATTCATTATTAATATTGTAAATGCTAATAATTATAATAATCGGATTAATATTATCATTATTAATAATAGCATAATTGAACGCAGTAGCTATAGCTGAGGTGTTTTTCATTATACTACGTTAAAATAATAGGTCGGAAATAAAAAACTTCCCGCATAGAATTGATTAAATAAATAAATATATTGAATTATTATAGTGAATTAAATAATATTATATTATTAATATTTCTATTTTACAATAAAATTATACATTAGGTAAAATCACATTTATTGATATTTTATATACGCAACATTAATTATATGCATGAGAAAATACGTGTATTTCGAGAAAGGTGAATCAGAACACTGGATTGTAAGCCATTAGGGATTTCCGAGTTGGTCGGTGGTCCGACCTACAAGTTGAATAATCCAATCTTGCCCATAAATTTCAAATACTTAAAATATATTGCATCATTCAAACTTTTGAAGATAATAAACTATTGAACTAAATTATTATCATCGACACAAGCATTTGTATAAAAAAAACTTTATACCTACATAAATTGACATTAACATTATAATTAATGAATTCTTGAAATAGTACATTTTGAATGCACTGCACCTAACAGCGTAGCGAGCAAAAATTTACCTCAATTTAGAACGCAAAATCTGGAGAATGCCGAAAGAGCGGGGAATTTTGATCGAAACGTAATGGCGAGAGTCGGCGTCCCTTAGTGACCCCGGCGTCTGCACTTGACGAGTCGCAAAATCCCGACGTAAAAATAAATAATCGCCGCAGCCAGCGCGCGCTGCAACTCGGGCGTATAGAAAAGCCCCGGTCCGGCTCTCTGGCCGTGTTGGTTAATCGACGCGTCCGGCCCGGCGAAATCCCGTCGCAGCCTTCTCCTCCGGGCCGGTCCTTAACGCGATTTAGGAGCGAGCGATTTACGCCCCATTTTGCTTATGCACGAGCCGAATTATGAAAAGTGAAACTCTCCCCGGGCGCCTCGAGCGGCCCGGATTAACTCGTTAAAATGCAAATTCGGCCGAGTCGGCGAAAAAAAAAGGGGGGAAGGCACGCGGGAGGAGCGACGCGCGCGCCCAAGGAAATTGCCGAGTACATCAAAGGGAAATAAATTGCGAGTACGCGCGCGCACCCGGTGCCCTTTTCTCTCCTTTTCCTCCCCGTTCTTAGACGCGAAACTGCGCGGCTGCAAAATTGCGGGCCACGCGCGTCCGTTTTTTAAACGAAACGGACGTCGTAGGGGCGCGCAAGACGCGATCGCGGCCGCGCGGATTCAACTTACGGAAAGCTCTCTCGGCGCCGCCTATTACTTTGAGCCTTTGAATCCGGAAGATTTTTTTTTTGAATGCGCGGGAGAAAAAAAGAGCGCGCCCGGCGGGGCTTTTAAAAGCCACGGGACGAGTAATAATGCAAAATTCAAGAGGATCGCGCCGGGGCACGATGAGCGCCCGGGTGGGTCATTTCCGCAGTTCGTTAAAAGCGCTTAACTAACCGCGCGACAAATCCGCTTTGACGGGGCCGCCTCCGCCGCGGGGCACTTTCGTCGCGCGCGCCCCGCGCCCGAACAGCGCCCCGTAAACCCCCGGCGGGTGTATATGCGCGCGCGAGGCTTATACGGCGAGTTTACCCCCTCGAATCTCGCGATGGAGGGGGGAGGCTTCGATCCGGCTTAACAGGTGGCGAGGACGCGATCGCGAGCACAGGGACGTACTTCAATTCCCTCGGTGACGTGCGACGGGAGGTACCGACGGCTTTGCGTCGAATGTCGCCGCCTTCTGGCTTTGTGCTTCAATGTCAGCGCAGCCGAGAATTAGCAAACCGATTTTAATAAGTAATGATGGGTGCCATTTAGTGGCATGGTTTAGTAAACTATTATGAAAGGCAATTCCATTACGTCTTGCAAGTACTTTTTTTAATTAAATGTCAACGTAAAATGAGGTCAAAAGTCTGTGTGGCTTTTGGATGTTGATTTAATGATTCAGTAATTTTTCGTTTCTTTTTTACTTTCTTGATGTAAACGTAAAAAAGGAAATAAATTTTTTAAATAAGTTGAATATAAAAATTAAAATGAATATTATAAGTCTGTATATTTACTTTTAAAAATGTAGAAAATTGTTGAGAATATTTTTAAAATTGTATTTTTGAAAAGAAAATGATTAGCTTGTATGAGCCGATCCGCCAAAAATCTCAAGTTGGCTCGAAAAAAAAGTTTGGAAAATGTAAGTCGAATTCACGAAGGAACCACGCATATCTACAGTGATCAACTTTTTCTAGTGCTACTTATACTTTTGCTCGTGCAAAGTTGGCTCCCCACCGATCAATCTCACTGAAGCTTTAAAGTTGTACATCTCGAGTTTGACTTATCATAGAAAAACATGCAAGATGTATTTAAAAGGTTTTATTATTATTATATCCGATTTTTAAATTAAAAATTATTCTCTTTTTATTGCGCCGTCAAAATAATACAGCAATGTTATTATCATTTGAATGTTTTGGTGAAATAAAGGTAGGAATTAATAGAACGCAAGAGTGTAAAAAAGAGAGTAAAAAAAGTTTTCCATTAAATTTGCGTTGTTCAACCATGGATTACATATATTTTAAATAAAGAAATGTGTTGGGTTTGAAAGCTGTGCGAAAAAAAATTATCGATTTTTTTTTTACGACTAAATTTAGATTTTCCTTGAATTTGTTCATATATTCGTATTAATTCGATAGGATAAACTTAAGCGCAAAGAAACGTTGGTTAAAATCGTTGATCAATTTGTAATATTTGAAAAAGTATGTTGCTTTACAAAGTAATTTTACAAAGATTTAAAGCGTTCTTAAGTAATAAATTTTATAATTAAATTTTAAACCGAAGTGCAAACAGTTACGTAATGACAATTTCAGAAGAAAAATGAGACTAAAAAAGCAATGACTACAATCGTGTAAATTCAGCCCGCTTAAAAAGATGCTGATTAATGAGTAAGAATAGGAGCAAATCTCTCCGCTGTTCAGATGTCACGTAGCTCGCATCGCGCGAGGCAATAAAGAATCTTGTCATCAGTCCTTTCGAAATCCCAGTCATCCTCGCTAGTGGCGCGCGTTTCTTCTGCACCTAGACGTCTCGCCAAGTCACGAATGTCACGAATCAATCATCGCGACTCTCCCTCTCCTCCTCCTCCTCCTCCAAAAAAAAAAACACAAAAAAAAACCAACCAACTAAACGTCCCTTCCGCCCCTTTCCCCGATAATTGCACCAAAAAGCCAAGAGCGGCGTCGAGTGGGTGCGGGCCACTTCTCCGCGTCGGCTCGTTTAATCGGCGCACTCGGCAGGCAGGCAAATCGCTTCGTTTGCCTTCTCCATACTCGGCGCGCAGTTTCGATTACTCGCTCGATCGCGTCCCGCGCGCAGCCCTGCGAGCGAGCATCGGGCCCTCGGTAAACAAAACGAACAGGTAGCCCCCGGACGAGGTCGCTTTCCCTCCTCCTCCCCCGCGCGCGAAGAAGCGCCGCTCTCCCTTTTTCTCCCCGCCGAAAGGCAGGAGATGTACAAACACGGGGGGACGACAAAGAGACCGGACGGTGGGAGGGGAGGTCGCGCGAGAATGAGAAGGTATAGGTGGCAGTACCGGGGTTCCGGGTAAATGGAGAATGGACGCTCCTCCGGGAGGCGGCGGCGACGCTGCGTGCGGGACATTTGAAAGGAGAGCGACTCGGGAGGGTGATTTCTACGAAGGGGCAGGTTACGCGTGACGAGGTGAATGAAAGCAGCGGACGATGCCTTTGGATTTTTACGACGACGACGACGTTCGCTCGCGAGTTATGGGCTATGCGGGAGGAATGTGTGAAAAATTTTTCGGCTTCCCCACCCATCTTTGCTCCGCCTCGCCGGTCTCTCTCTCTCTCTCTCTCTTTTCGATTGCCGCCAAGGTGAAGTACGAGCTTTTAATGTCCCGCCGCTGCCGGAAAAGTTAATGTGCCGCAAAGTGTGTTTTGAAAGGAGCGGTGAATAGGACTTGCTGGATTCGCCGCACTTGAGCCACCTGTTATTTTTTTTCGAGCTAACGAGATTCTTGGAAAATATGTCTTACGCAAAAAATTTTTAAACTTTTTCAGATTTCAAATATTTTATTTTTTGTTTAAAATATTCTTTTAATACCGAATGTGAAGCCCGTGGATTTTGGATATTTTCAGTGAGAATGAAATGTTTATTTTTGAAAAATATTTTTCGAAACATTTTGATATTTATTTCAAATTTTGTTTACTGAAATAAATCAAATTTTGAATTTCTATTTTATTATTGAATTCGGAAAATTGAAATTTTTTAGTTTCAATATTGTTTCCATAGTTACGTAAAATTTTATTTATATATTCTGAAAAAATAAACTACAAAATTTATTAACATCATTATTTTAGCTAGACCGAGGTTTAAACAAAAAGCCGTTACTTTAAATGTATAGTGATACTAAAAGTGTCGATTCTCTGTCCCTAATCTTCCTTTGTCTTCGTTTATTCACGGAGAACAAATGATAGGAGCCGTAAAGTACGGCTATAACCCTGCGCCACTATAGGTGACCTAGGCAGGTAAAGTGGCTATTTTCAACTGACCATATTGACCTACAACATGCTTTAAACTAAAATAACACCGCCGTAACGTTTCTTCAAGAAAGAAAGACAACTAATTGTTACGCTCGCAGAATAGCGGAGTTTTTACAATTCACCGGTAAAAATATAAAACTTTTTTAAAAATATGTTTCATAAAACTCGAGCCAAGTCAGAAGGTAAGCCGAAGCTTTTATCTCGATACGCTTATTTTATTGATACGAAGAAAAATTTAATAAAATGTCTCGGCTGAGCGATTTTTATTTGGTATGGCCCCGGAATAAAAACATAAAAAGCTACGTGATACCCCCGGACAATCTCCCAAGCCGTTTAATCCGTCCAAAGCAAGACTTTTCATTCCATTTCCCAACAAAATCCAAGTCCGCATCCCATACTAAAGGTTAACCGTTTCCCTCCCTACCTCTCGCACTCCAGCTCGCCGGCTCTCGCCCAAGATTAAAAATATATGAAGGCAACCACTCGTAAAGTCGGATCCTCCCCACCTATAGACCTACCCTCCCTCGGCCCTCTCTCTCTCTCGCTCCCGCGTAGGCAAGCGTGGGAGTGACCGGCTCTAAAAGCTCGCACAGGCGGCCGCAGGAGGAGAGAACTTTTGGGCGAATTCTTCTCGCGCCGCGGGAGAACGGAAAGGGCATTATGGGCGCGCGCGTATACACATCCACGGGCGACGAGGATCTTGAGACGCGGGTGTCGGCGAAGGCCGGCCCGCATTTGGCGTTGACGTTAAAGGACGCCCGGTGGAAGCCCTCGAGGCGCCTGCACAGATGGATAGACGCCGCGACCCCTCGGCAACCTTCGAGCCCAGAAATGGCGCATTTACGCAATAATAACGGCCGGCCGCGCCAAAATATCCCGGCCGCCCGGAGCTCTTCCGCGTGCCGATTATATAAATTCCTCGGCCGAGGAATTAACGGTTCTCGCCCCGAAAGGTACTGTCGAATTTCGACGTATAAACGCGGCCCGCTGGGCGGTAACCTCCCGGAGCATCGTTCGGAAAAATTAGTTCGCCAAGATATATCGTAAGGAGTAGATCATAAGAGAATAATTCTTGTGCGCTTGCTTGGAATACTGAAATTTATGAAAATTTTTACGAATTTGAAAATGCTGAAGAATAATATTTTATGTTTGTAAATAATAAAATTATTGATTTTGCATAAAAGTACCCAGAATAAAATGCTTTTTTACATGCTCCGATTTCACGAATATTGTAAAAGCAAAATGTAAAACGATACCTACTGTTTTTACAAAAGGACATCATCATATATTTCGTATGCTAATCTCCAGAGTACCAGAGCGAATCAGTAATGAATTTTGTCAATAACAAAAGCGCGCGATATTTAAATACCGTTAACGAACCTTCATTTCATCACTAGGTGTATTATTAAAAGGATCATAAATAACTTCGGATTTCGTTAAACCAGCAATCATCCTTTTCACAATATAACCCGCGTTCCAGCGCCAAAATTACAAAAGGTGCCCCTAGCCTCAGAGGAAAAAAAAAGCGTTGCATCATCCGCCTTCGATTTCGACTAATCCGAAACCATTTATTTTTCGGGCGTGTAGGGCCTGACGCACCCGACACCTAGGCGAAAGGGGGGGGGCTCGTGTCGATTAAATTTCTCGGGGCCCCTCGCGCGTGCGCGTATCTCGCGAGATCGCCGCATCCGTGAATCTCGCCCCGCTGGCCAGGGAGCACGTTATAATTAGAGCAGGATCGAATGGAAGGCACGAGCAGCTGCTCTCCCGCGCCTAATAACCCGGCCCGGGTTCTTGGGTAGAAAAATAGAATCGGGCTACCTTCCGCCCGGGCCGCTCCCTCCGCGCAGCTTCGCTCGTCATCGCCGGGAATTTTCATTAACGAATGACGCATCAGGAAAGTCGCTCTCGCGATCGCCTCCTTTAATTACGTTGATTAATCGAATGCAGATGAGATAAGGACCCCACGAGAATTCTTGCGGACTCGCTCGCCCTCGCGCTATGGCCCTCCTTCGCTTTCGACGCGCGGGGAAGGCCAGCGCCCGTGCAATCTTTGCATCGAATCGAGAAGTTGATTAAGGGCGTGATTTAATGATTTTCGGCTCGGACGGGAGGTTATCTTTTGCGGGACGTGAATTCTCGCGTGAGCTTCGGTTAATTTGGGAGAATTTCCTTTTGTTTCGTTTGTACACATTTTAATTTAGATAGACTTCTGGATTTCATTTGAGGAAATCAGATAGTTCGTTAGTAAATTACATTTTGTTCTGTAATTTTTTTTATATTAATTAGTTTCTATTTTTGTAGTACGCATTTATAGTTTTCGGGCAAACTCGCATCTTTTTGATTCGAGGAATAACTCTTTGCTATTCTAAAAATTATTTGTGGTATAATTGAAACTGAAAATAATTGCAGTACAATTGGAGTATTGTGCAATTGATTTGAAATAAACATTTCCATTGAACAGTGCTTAATATAATAATCCAGTTTTACTTGGTACATTTACCAATAGTGGAACTCTGTGATATTCATCCTTGTCTGAATTCTATTTATTCATCATCTCGAGACCTGGGTGATTAACTTTAACTGCGTTTACATATAATCACAGAAAAAGTAATTTAAATTCCTTCAAACGATTACAGTAATCCTTGTAATAAAATTTCACTAAAATTGCAATGAATATAATGATTACTTTGTTTCTGATGTTTTGAACTTTTCACTCTTCTACATCATTGTGAGAAAAGGATCGATGTTAGTTGAGCATTACAATCAATTTATGAAAATACTGCGCGATGCGACAAATCACATTAAAAAACCACACTATACAAGCCGAAAGAAAAATAAAAAATCTTTGTCTACCCGCGTCCATAAATTTTCATCTGTTAATTAAAAGACACTTAACATAGCTACTTTTCTTCATCCCCGCGCGTAAACTCTCCTGCAATCCCCCTTCCGCTCCATTTCACTTTTAATTAGCGTCCTCGTCGGCGCGCATCGCCGCAATCGCTCGGAGTGAGGCGCGCGCGCGGTGGCACTCGAGGTCGCATCAGTCACCGCGGAAAAACACACGGGGCATCGTCGCCCCTCCCGGCCGGCCGGATTTTTGCGGAGTTTATTCGCGGCCCCTTAGCCGCGCGCCGGCGACAAATGAAGCGGATTAGCGGGGCGAATCCGGCCGGCTAACGAGATAAGAGACGGCGCCGGCGGGCGCGTGACGACCAAAGGGATTCCTCGTCGCCTCGAGCCTCCTCCGGGTCGCGCGAGATTCCGCGCGCGCGAACGAATGAAAGTCGGCGGCGCAAGTGGTGCTCGAGCGCGCTGCAGCGGGAAAAAGGGCAAGCGAGGGGAGGAGAAAAAGACGAGGCACTGAGAGATCTGAGAAAATCCCCGGAGTAACGAGACTCTTGATGCGTCTACTATCTCTTGCCTCTCTGTCCCGGTCCCTTGTCTCCGACGGCTTCTTTATCAGCGGTTCCCCTCCGCGCTTTACTACTTTTTGAATTTTTAACGTTTCTCTCCTGCGTTACGTCGTACCGGAAATTCGACGATTGTTCTTTTATTAGGAAAAATTTATGGTGAATATCGGAAGAAACATTATTAATTACGATATACAATTTTTATATATTTCTTCGGCACCTCGAAATTCATTAATTAGAAACTGCTTAACGATTAATCAGTATAGAATGAAGTATCTATTTTGAGAAATGATGTGCGAAAATTATATTTGATTTAATGTTGAAAAAAATCGAGTAAATATAAATTCTCAACTTTTTAAACAATTTAATTAACCAAAAGCGCAAACAAAGTGGACCGAGTTGCAACCGTCGTATTAAAACGCACCGCATTTAAAATGAGGTAGATAAAATTTGAAAATATAATTAATTTTAAGCATTTAATTTTAAACAACTTTACATACGACAGCGCGTTTGCGCTATTTCGCGTTCGCTGCTCAAACACGCAACAAACTTTAAACTTGGCATTTAATTTTCAACAAACGAAATCTAACCGCACAAACTTCTCGCCCGAGCATCCTCCAGTTAAAATTACCGCTGCGAACGTTCGCGGAATGGAAAAAAGGAGCGGGAGGAAGAAAAAAAAAAATAAACGCGTCTAAATAAACATGGAGGGAGGGGGAGGAGAGTAAAAAGATTCCGCCTTTTTCCGCGGGAAATTCCTCCTCCGCCGGGGCTCCGCATAAAAGAAGGGGGTCGTTACCCGGCAGTACGTTACACGCTCAACCGGATAAATTTAAGCAGCCGATAAATTTCAGCCGCTCGCGGGGGAGGAGGAGATATGAGCCCGTTGAAGTCGGAGCTGCGAAGTAAGGGGGAGAGGAGAAAGCCGCGAGCGCAGTTGCATCGGCGATTACGCGGCGTTGCGATCTCTCGGAACCCGCTCTCTCCCTCGCGGGGCAATCGACCTGTACTACCTTCGAAACTCGCGAGGCTGCGCGTAATCCGTTTTCGCCGTAAAATCCGGACGGTTGACGTCGCGCGCGCCGGGATACATCCTGTTACAAAGCGGAGCTCTCCTTTCGCCGGGTACTGTATGCGCCACCCCCGTGCTTTTTTCGGGGCGAGCGATCTCGTTACGAGCGCTCCTTCCTCCCCCCCCTTTTTTTACTTTATTGTTGACGGTAATGCGATATCCCGGAATGCTGAAAGGGAATTGGGCTTTTGGCGCATCGATTTTCCCCTATGATAAGCGAGCTGAGTGGAAATTTTCAGTGGGGCTTCGCCTCGCTTCTCTCCCTCTCTTCTTTACCTTTCTTTTCCAACTCCTTTTTTTACGCTTTTTAGAGCTCGGGAAAACGCTTTGAATTTTTTCCTCGTTTAATTGCAAAAAGAAACAAGCCCTTTGTGGAAGATGCATAAAAATTAATGGTATTTTTATTCAGCGTACAAAGGTTCGAATTTTGTTTTGCTTTGCAAAACAAAGTCTCTCGCGCGCTTCGTAGAGAGCAGCTTTAATCCAGCAAGAGCGAGCGAGTGTTTATCAATTGCACTCAAAGCGATAATCTTTAAAACGGATCTCTTCGGCATCGGTAACTCGATGTTACGTTGAAGACCTTTAAAATTAACGATTTAATCGCGTTTCGAGCGAAGCGCTCACTTCAAAAGTTGAAGAATTCATTTGTATCCTCATTCGAATGCATCCAATTATCGTTCGATCTCGATCACATTTATATAATCACACATTAGCTAGCGGCTTATAACAGCGATTGCACACAATATCCATCCTATCAAAAATTCATTTCTCACCGCGGCGTAAATTAACGATTGCACCCGCGATAAATGCGCAGCCCGCGCGTTCATTGACAGCTTGCGCAACGGGAGAAAAGCGCGCTCGTCTCGCGTGCGAGCCCCTTCGAATAGCATTTGAAATTCTAATTGCTCCAGAGAAAAAGGAGGCAGTTCTGCCCTCGATTCCGCAACGCGCCTTTCAGCGCGCGCCGCAATAACCGAGACCTTGGCGCCCCCGCCTGCAAACAACTCGCGCTTAATAAACCCGCGGCGCCGATGCGGACTAATTATCTTACTCACTCTTCAAACATCTCCGCGTTCGCTTCGATTCATCGATATTCCGAGTAAGCGTCATTAGCGGCCTTCCGAGTATCCTCCGCACTCTCTCGCGCGCGTATCGCACACGTTGCCTCATCGGAGCCGCCGGTTCACCGGAGGATCCGTTCTCTTTCCGCGGCGCATAAATTTATCCAGAAAATCCCCCCCCTGAGTATATCGCGTTTCGAGGTTATCGCGCGGCCGTGACGCGCGCCGCTCGTACCCGCGGCCGGTAGTAAACTTTCTCGTACGCGCCGCTCGATTCACGGCCTCGGCGGGAACACGCCGAGCGGCTTTTTAAGGTGCTTTCACACCTTGCCCGGCTTTTACGCGCTCGGCGAGGCGGCCAAGTGCCCGCCGCGAGGCGCGATTCGATGCTCAACAAGTTTTATTCCGGATTGCCGCACGCGATGCGCGCCCCCGAGATCTCTCCGCCCTTTTTTTCTCGCCCGAGACCCTCTCCGGATTAGAGCGGGCGGTTAACGTTTACGATGCTGTTTGCACAGCGGGAGCTTTACGCGGGGGAACAAGCTTATGTCGCTATGTTAAGCAGGTATAGAAGAAATATTATACTCTTGAATCACGCGCGCACTGATAGAATTTTCGCGTTAAAGTTACGCGGTGCCGTATAAACATGGGACGGTTAGCCAATCTGGAAATAATTGCGCGCAGTTCGACGAATGCCGTATGAATTAATTAGTACACACTAAGCAAATTTTCCTGAATGTGTCGGTAATTTTTACTGGCGTTTCGTAATTTTTATACGAATTTTTCTTGCAAATTATGTTGAAAAATTTTATTGCGCATGCATAACCAGATGTATATTTACGTAAAATTGTAAAAAGAAGACCGCAAAATCAGTGATTTCGAATTTAAATTCGTCACATAAATTATGTACTACGTTATAAACCTTAAATACTTATACTCAAGAAAAGTAAGTAAAGAGATGTTTTACAAAATAGTATGACAATCTTAAAATAAAATAATTAAGTCTAACTTATGTATTAAACCCACAATAAAAGCAAGAAAAATAGTAAATTTTCATATGATTAACTTACACATTGCTACACAACAATTTTAAGATTACGATTTTCACGTTATTTAAAAAGAAGAAATGTTCTCCGTAGTTCATAAATTTAAATGGCACTCGCAAACAATGGTTCGCCTAAGGTTTACTTTTCGTTGCCGTCGCTTCGCAGAAAAAAGGCCGAAAATCTGCAGAACAAAACGGTACGGTAAAGGATTTTGGCGAAATAAGGCGGAAAGAGCGAGAGGTCGAGATTTTTGCGCGCGGGACCAACGGAGCACGCCCGCGGATTTACAAAGTACAAGAGGAAGACGAAAATTACTTTGCGTTTATTCAAACGAGGCTCTTAAAGTTGAGCGCGGGGAGGATCGACGGGCCCCGGGACTTTTTGAAAGCGGCTTAACACCTCGGGCATATTACACCGGAGGAGAGGCGAGCACGCGTCTTCTCTTTCAGCGGCGCGGACGCGACTCTTCGACGGCGAGTGGGAGAGAAAGGAAACGGGTAATGTATGCGTCTGGGCGCGCCTTAAACTCCAAAACAATTTCAGACTACGAGCTCGTTCCGTCCTTTTTGTCTTCTCTCTCTCTCGCGCGCGCTTTTTCTTTTTTTTTTTATTTCCACCCTCCCGCGAAAGCCGGCGCTCGTTCGCGCTTTAAAACGGTGTCGCCTTTCCGCGCGCGGCGGAAATTCGCTCGCGCTCCTTTCTTTGCGCCGATGCGCGGGCGGACGGCTCTTTTCGCGGGCACGTACCGCTGAAATTGAAATACGTTTGACGGTCAGCGGCGCGGCGAGAAAAGTGCGTGCCTCGCGCGCGCGCTACAGCAGCAGAGAATGAGTTACGCGTTTAAGTAATTCAAAAGTTTTACGAGCTTTATGGGTGTAATGGATTTTTCTTTTATTTACTTTTCATGTTCGAATCCTACGTGAATTTAATGCACTCGCTGTCTGCTTCTCTATTTTCTCTTTATCGATAATCACTTTTTCTTTTATTTAAAATTATTGACACTAATTTTGTCATAAATAAAAGTAGTTGTTAAAACGTCGATTAGTTAATTAATGCATCTGAAACGTTGATACTTAGTTCTTCAACTATATTTTTCGAGATGGAGATTAAATCGAGATTAAAAATTTACATAAATTTCGCATATATAAAATTAAAACACGTCAAAACAAAATGTTTTACGAGTAACATGCAGTAACACACTTACTACCTTATTTAATTATTTTCTATGCGCCAATAAAGGAATCTTATAAAATGATTAATTGACGAATAAAATTATATCCTTAAAATCGAAATATTTCTATAAAAAGATAAAAGAAGATATTTTATCTCATGACCAGCTATTACACTCCTGACTAATAACCAAACGTAAGCAACGTCTTGATAATGTATGTTACAGCTGTAAAAATTTAGCCTCGCCAGCGCGAGCGTCTCGGACGATAAATATCCGACTTAAAAACACAAGCGTATTTACGCGTTTAATCTTGAACATATTATTAACTCCGAAAGCCATTCGTTCCCGTCGCAATTTTTCTCGTCGGGGGAAAGGAGCTTACCGCGGCGAAACGTCGCGACAAAGCGAGGGAGCGGACAAAGCGCCCGCCGCTGCATACGTCCACGTGCATCCACCCACACCCGCGCGCGTGCACACTCCCTCTCCTCTTCGACAACTCGCGCCAAACGCAATTGCGTCAAACTGCAGCGCCAGGCGCCGTATCGCCGCTCGCCGCAAATAGTCCGAGACGGCTCCTACACATATGCACACGCAGCGCCGGAGATACTTCTGCAGTTCCTCCGCGAATTCCGCAAAATTCGCCGAGCGAGGAGAGGAGAAATAAGGGCTCTCTCCCTTTCGCGCGGAGGACGCGGGGCACCGCGGCGCGCTACGAGCCTGGCGCGCGGTGAGGTAAGCCGCGGGAGGAGGGAGAGTGGACTGCGCGAGGCGAAGGTAACGGCGCGCTCGGAGGAGCGGTAACCGGCTCGACTGGTGAGCCCCGGGGCCGCCGTTTCCTCGCGCGCGAGAGAGGAGCCGATGGCCTCTGCGCTCCGTCGAGAGTAAAAGAAGGAGCGAAAGCCTGACTGACGCTGCATCCGCGCCGCGCGCGATGAGAGATGCTGCACACCGGGCGCGCACGTGTATACGTGTGCCGAGCGAGCGAGGCTACCGCGACGGGGCCAAAGCGAGCCGACGAGGCTTATAAGGTGAAAACGCGGCCGATGTTTTAGCCGCGCCGGGAGGATTAGGTGTTGCGCCAAGGCGAAAAGCGGGATATTAAGAGCCGTCGGGGGGGATCTACTTATAAATCACGATTTAGCTACCTCTTTCAAAGCATCGGCGAATGCTCGTAAGAGATTTACGGCCGCGCGTTACTTCGTAAAAGGACGCGCCGCGTGTCTAAATAATTCGCGGGTTGTGCGCGAAAAGAAAGCGAGACTTGCGTTGAATGGCCGGCTTGACGGGATTGAATATTTTTAATTACGTTCAACGAAGAAATCAATTTCATTGTTGTAAAATGAATAAAACTTTATCTTACTGGTGGAGAGTATTATTTTTGGAGTGTAGATTTTTTAGAAACTTGGATATTGTTTTATTATTTTATAAAGAAAAACAAAATATATTTTTCTTGAAAAAGGTGTATATATGATAAACATGTTTTAGCAGTATTTTTTTATATTCATAAGAAAATAATTGAAAAATATCTTTAGAAAATAAATCGTTAACCAAAGTTTCGACAAAATCCTTGATCGAAAAGTGCGACACTCCTCCTAACCAGTTCAAAGAAATTAAATAGTCTAGGTAAATTTATTGAATAATTTAAAACACTTTTAAAAATTAAATTCATACTTTACAGAAGTAAGTTTTTCCTTTACCCTCAATGCCAACTCAACCTTAAACAGATAAATTTTATATCACCACTATTTTATTATTCTAAAAGGAAATTATGTTAAAAGGAAATTAAGTATCAACATTTTCTTTTTCATTTCAGGTACGTATTCTTCATCCTTTTTAAAGAAACACTTCATTCGATAATACGTAAGTGCACAAAATTAATTTGAAACTCCAATCGACCGATAACGTTCTTTCCACTTCATTAATTTATTAATTCGCATCAAAAAAAGAACCGAGCATCCGTGCGCCGTCAATTAACTGAGCACCCTACGATAAAATTCAAAAAATAAAGTACAAATTAAAGATAAGCGCGCTTAAGAATCGATAATCTCACCGTCACATCGAAAAAAAACATCTGCCTAACCCGTGACCGGGGCATCGTAAACCACGAGATTATCTCCTCGACGTAGTATCGATAGTACGAGCCATTGATACCTGAACGCAAGTGGCACATTCCTGTCGGCCGTCGAAGTCGGCATTGAAAGTATGTAAATCAGCAGCGGGGAATATGGCGCCGCCTAGTGTTCGGCTCTCCTTTTTTAACGTCACGCGCCGCGCGGCTTCGAGGGACAAGAGGGAAGGGTGGGTTCGAATAAAAAATGAGAACCAGTAATATAGCCAAAATGCCAAAGGAACGGGCCCCGGAGGAAGCGCCGGAGGTAGAGAGGAAGACGGGAGAGAAAAAAAAGAGCGTCCGTGATGAATGTTTACGGTGTACTTTGCCCCATTTTGCCGGAGGAACGTCGAGGAATTCGCGCACTCGCGAGGATTATTTTCAGCCGCGATTTGCATTACAAATGGTGATTTTTTAAAAATACACCGGCAATTGCTATTTAAGCGAACGCTAAAATCGAGGCAGTTAAATAAAAAAATAGTACGCGCTTGCAATTACTCTAAAGCGAATTTTTTACGAGCCAATTTGAAAATAAAGCGATGCTTTTACGGCTAAATAAAAAGGGTGAGAAAAGGCCCAATTTGTTTAATGCTATCGTAAAACAAATTTCGACGCATAACGACAACAGCGATAAATCTTTTATACTCGCTTTAATTCGATTTGAATAATAAATCTCAGCCGTAAGTTTTACAACGAATTGACATCTGGAAAAATCTGAAAAATTCGACGAAAAAAGCGGGATGGTGGAGGGGAAAGGAGTGGGTGTCGGGGGAGCCCGGAGAAGTGTCTACGCCACTGGAAGAAGTGGGACCGGTATGACGGGTTCGCAGATGCGAGGCCCTCGCTCTCGCTGCACCGTCGACTTCTACTACTACTACGACTACCACTACTACTATCCCTACTATTAATGCATGCAGACGACGTGACTTCTTTCTTTTATGAAGTACGCGAATTCTCCTTGGCTTTTCTTCGTGTGCGCGTAACGAGTTTCCACGGCTTACACCCTTTTTGTTTTGCCACGGAGTAAAAAAAAGACCGATTATCGGCAGGAAAAATGCATCATTTTCTTCACTTTGCAACGTTCTTCTTGGAATGCCGGGAAAGCTATGTTGTAGCGGACGTTATTATTATTGTAACGACGGATGTGATTAAATCCGTTGGAGCTGGTTTTATTTATATACTCGCAGACGGTACAGGAATACACGCGAACCTGCGCGGCATTTGTAAACCAAATTATTTTTTTTATTAAATTCATGTGAAACAGCGGTATTGAAACAAAAGGTAATTTGCCTTTTTTACGGCATTGATATACCCGCGCTATAAATAGAAGCAGCCGTTTCATTTATTTTTTAGATTAAATAATCGCAATCGCGATTCAATTTTAAACGACTAATTACTTCAAAATTGATTAATCAATTTAATGGTTATCCACCGATAGGATTTATAAATTTATTATAAAATAAAATACTATCACTGCTACAACATCAGCTTATGCGTAGATATTCGTGGATTATATTCCATGCTTATTTATCTTTCAATGCAGTAGAAAAATAGAACTACTGGTATCGACATCGGAATTCGAGTCTTGCGAAATTGTAAATCCAATATACTAATATTACAAAGTGCTCCGAACTATTATTCGAAGTACGTGCTATTTTTTTATCAAATCAAGAGCTTTTATATCGCAGTTTATTACAAGATATATGCGTTATCTACACTTCTACTACAATACGCATTTGTAACTAAGTAAAATTAAATAAAGTAATAATTTATCCACTCTTTACAAATCAGCATCGTATTCCGTCATTTTAATTGCAATTAAAAAGTTTGCAAAATTTTAAAAAGTTCTTTGCAAAATTCTAAAAAGTTCTTTGCAAAATTTTAAAAAGTACTTTGCAAAATTCAGTCCAAACATGCGCACATACCATAAATTCAACCGAAGTATGAATCGCATTTTTTCTACAAACTCTCAGAATTATCGCAGCAACCATACACGGAAAAATTCATTAAGCCGTGTAATTTAACTTTCGCCCCGTCCTCCCCTCTAAAAGAAAAAACCTCGAGCACGGCAATCAGCGCGCTCGAAGCACGTGCAAATTAATGCGGGCTAATAATCGATTCCCCGGTATTAGCCGCCGAAAGAGAACACCGTTTAATTAAAGGGTGGGCGCCGGCGAAGTGAGCGCGAAAAAAGGAAAGCCACCCGCGCGCTCGTTGAACATAAAAGGGGCTAGACAGAGCGAGAGCGAACTTCGAAAAAAGGGGGGAAAAAAAAGGCGAGAAAAGGGAGAAGGAGACGGTTCGAAAAGGCAAGACGGCGCGACGCTCACGTGCGAGCCGCGCGTCCGCTCAAAGTAAATACAAGGAGAGCCGCGGCGTTCTCCCCGCTTTATCTCGGCGGGCTCGCGGCGTATCTCGCGCTGCCGAGGCCCGTAAAGAGAAAGAGTAACAGAACGTGTTCCTCGGGGCTTGTCGAACCGAAAGAGGCGAAGGTAGCGCGAGGCGAGAGCCGCCGCCGCCGCTTATGGGGGAGAGCCCGAGGATTGCGCACGCACGTGTTCCGCCGCGACGAGGCGAAAAAGGGAAGCGAAGTGGGTGAGAGAGAGGACGCACGTATACGCGAGCCGAGTCCCTTTGCTGACTTTTTACAGGCCCGGAGAGTCTTTATCGCGGGGTTTTACTTGCGAGGTGCTAAAATCGGGGACGTTTTTGCTTTTCTTTATATCGGTTTATTTTGTCCGGCGTAGGACCTTTCGGTGAAAAGTATAAACATTTAAGATGTAAAGTTTTCTGTTCATTCTTAAATGTCCCACTCACACAACTTTGCATAGAGGAAAATGTAAAAAGTGTCATTTTAATAACAAAGTCCTGAACTTTAAAATTACACTGGGTACTCTACATTTCTCGCAAAGCTGTATGAATTGGTGATGAAAAAAATGCTTTTCTTGTTATTTATAAACATTTAACCAACAAAGAGCATCGAATATTATCTACGTATTTGCAGCGCAACAATAATTTATACGATTAGATCGACAGTCGATTCTAGTTTTATTCATCGTGGCCTTAAATTTTCGTGTACAAGCTCTTCAGTTGTGAAATTTCTTTGGCTGTTTTATTCGATGTCGGAGATAGACGGATAGAAAGGAAAGGAAATGCACTTTCGTAGGTGAAGTCGGTATGTCGTCGGGTTTTCCCATCAAAAATCGAGGCTGGTCGCGCCTCTTGTCGCCTCGCGTTGGAGGAACCGATGTGGGATTTACGATAAGCGCCTAAGGTTCAGGGCCTTCTGAGGCAACCAACTCTTGACACTTTAAGACTCGCCCGGAGAGAAATCCCAAAGCCCTTTTCTTCTTTCACATTGGAATTCTTGAATATTTTGACAAATACTGAGCTCTTCAATCTTTTATTAGTCACCGTTAAGGAATGATAAAAGACATTGATTGACAGGAAATATTTAAATTCATAAAATATGCAATTATAATCTTTTAATATTTCATGAAAGAATATTTTATTAAATCGGTGAATTATTAAACGCGAATAAAAATGAAATTCTCAGAAGTAAATATAAAAAATCCGACAGAAAGCGAAAATCCGAGAAAAGCGCGAAGCACTCTCAAAAACGAGTAATCCCAAAAGCGACTGTTTCAGAATGCCTCTTAGCGGTCCAGCAGAACGGTCGAAAATAAAGAGGTACACAAGTGCCGCCTAAGACGCAAGCCAAACACATAGGGCGTACGGTGGTGTAGGAGTGAACGAACTCCCGAGGCGTCGGAAAAATTCGGAGCGCCGAGATACTTTTTGAGAGCCTTGCCAAATAACTCGAGAAGCCCTCCTCTTCTCTCGAAAATCTTGCCAAATGTCCTCACCTCCGAGACGCGGGGCGCGAGGACTCGCTTCCGCCTCGGCGACAATTAAAAGAGCATTCGAGCAGTGCTCCGCGTGCGCCGAAAGGGATCGAAAAGAAAAAGAGAGAAGGGGGGCGAGCGGGAGAGGAAGACGCCGGCCAAGGTAGCAATTACATTAAAGCCCCGCTCGACACAATTCGATTATCGGCGGGTCGCCTTTCGCCGCACACGCACCTTTTTTCCGCTCGTCGGCGATTCTACGCCTCTCTCGCGCTCCGAACAACTTCGCATTATTATTGATTATTACCTTAATTTAGCGCGCCCGTTTAGCCTCGCTTTTTTCTGCGGTTTTTCAGACATTTCTTTACCCGCACTCTCGTACGTTCACTCTTCTTTTTTTATAAGCTCGCGGTGAATGATCCGGCACAGTTTCACTGATTATCGGCATCGACTTTGCTTCGCGTTTTTGTCGAAAATATTTAAGCGCGTTAGGAGCCGCAAGTAGGTACTTTCTTTCTTGTTCTCGATGTATTGATTACGGTAAAAAAGGCGGCTAGCATTACGCGTTTCATCCTTCGCATTAAAGAGGCTGCGTATGAATTTATATACTTTTTCTGCCTGGCACACTTTCAACAACTGGCAGGCCACTCGTCTTCTTATAGACGTCCCTTCCACCGTCGCTATTAAATCCCAAGAAAATTGCAGCCAAGTGAAAAACCCGATTTAGCATTCAAGAAAAAGATCGCCCCGCAAAAAGAAATTGACAATAGAAGCTATAAACGCAAAACACGATACGAACGCGTGAAAGCTATGAAAGGGCGACGACCGGTAGGCAAAAACAGGGAGCAGCGCGGAGCGGGTCGGATGAAAAAAGGCGGGATAGGGTACACAAAGGGAGCGGACTATCGGGAATGGAGCCTCGCATTGCCAACTGGAGTAGCGGAATCGGAAAAGTATCCGAGAGGCGGTGCACTTTTCGCAGACGCGGCCGCTCGTACACTTTTGTTTTTGGCAGCTTTGACGGCGCGGCCATAGAGCGGAGGGGCGCGCGAGAGATACGCAGATTTTATGGGCCTTTGACAAATTGATACGGAATTAAATAAGCCGACGGGGAATAAAATGCTCCCGGGGACGGCGGCGCGCTGGAATTTCGCCAAGATTATAGCCTTTTTTGCCAATTTTAAAGATTTTGTATTGCGCCCGGGAAAATTTATTGAACCTAGTTTCCTTATTGTTTCGCCGAAGAGGTTATACACTTTTGAAAAACTTTATCGTCGCGGGAATCTGTTTGAGTAAGCATATTTTTTTCAAGCCATCCGTTGTGTAAAATAAGTAAAAATGAAATTTTCTCATTGATGAGCCTAATTTCATTTTTGTGGAGAAAAAGTAAAGGTAGGTGCGAGATTTAAAAGTCGTTAGTTATTTTTATTTAAAATGATATCAATTGAATTTAATAGAAATTTGACTAAAGAGAATGAATAACTTCAAAATTTCTAGTGCTTTAATGTAGTTTATAGTTACCAGAGATCCTAAAATAGTATTAAAAAGAAACAATCATAATGATAAAATAATTCATTTAAATTCTAATCGATGTTTTCACGAGGCTTTTACAACTTATTTTGTTAATCTCTTGGCATACAATTTTCGTAATTTAATTTCGCTCCGAAAGAATCTAGTAAATCCCGAATAAAATTTCATTTTAATTCATTCGTGTTGACCGCCTTAAAAAGTCCAACTTTAGAGTCGACTTACTGCCTGTCGATTTAACGAAGGAAACCTAAAAGACCGGGTCGTCGAGCGTCGCGCTCGTAAATGCAAACAAAGCTCTTTTTCATTTGAAACGAAGGATTCCAGCTTCCCCGGGGCTCGACTCTCTCTCCGGGCGCGAGTAATTTTCAACGGGCGAAGAAGGCAGGTCCAATGGGCGAAAGAGAAGTAATACGCCGAATCCGAGCGCTGGATCCACCTCGACCCGGAGCCCGAAGGACCGATTTATCTTTGGGCGCTCGCTGTCATTAGGCCCGGGTAATCGCCGGCTAGCTGGTAATTTTTGTACGAAAGTTTAAAAAAACGACGAGAGGCAAGCGAGGGCAGAGTACGAGAGATAACGAGCAGAAGATTGAGAGAACGGGCTTTAGAGGCAGTGACACGAGATTGAGTCATTAGGAGCTTGATTAGATTCTGAGAGACAAATGCGGTGCTATGATCCTCCAAATTGTTTGTTTCGTAATTAAAACTTAATGGACTTTTTAGTGTTCAAACTTTAAGGAAAAATTTTCTTCGACTCTCAATTTTGTTAACGACACAGTGGATCTTTGGAAAAATTGAGAAAATGACGATGAAATAAATTACGTTTTTCTCTATTATTATACACGATTAAGCGGGAGATTATTCTTTTCGTGTAATCACAAGAGATTTACAAATCAGTGAGTTTATACAGTCATTTTTAATCAATACGAAATCTGTAGGAACGAAATACAAACTATACAAATCAAGTAATTATTTCAATAATCTATGAGATGCTAAATTTGAATATTCTCAAGATATTTCTAAAACTGATTCTGAAAATAATTGAAAAGTAGCTTTACTGAAATAAAAAATTAACTATTTATCGATTAAATGCACGACAAGCTTGTCTATCGTCTGTAGGAGTATCTATGTAGGAGTAGGAGTACGTTATTTGATTACTGAATCTTATTTATTACTGAACTACTACTTATTTGATTACTGAAAATTCACCGAACGTTCTGGCGCTTCACTATTTAACAATTATTTAAAAGGTCAAAGTTATTTGTAATCTACGATTTTTTAATGAAAGTCGTTGAATGATCGTAGATTAATTATTTTAAATAGATTAAAATCGAGTTCTTCCAATCACTGTAATCAAATGTCACTAAAACTTATAAAAATCCTTGTAGAGTAAAATACCCTTGGAATTTTGAATTGGTAGATATAGCAACTCTGACGATGGTCCTCGTGCAGTGACCCACATTTTCATCCACGAATTAGAAATCTCCTCGTAACGACTGGTTCTACCATCCCCATCATGAGCCTCCGCAAAAATTCATTTGGTCGAGCGTATAGAGCACCGTCATCTTCCCGCGGCAATAGCTGCGTCTCTCCATCCCGCTCGGAGGGACAATTCGCCATCGTCAAAGACGAAAAATAGCCCGAATGAATGACCCAGTAATTTTCCTGCGGCGAAGTGGAGATAAAGACAAGATGGGAAGAAGGAGTGCACGGGGGGGACGAAATATCTCCACGAAGCCTTTGCTAAAAAAAAAGAAGGAAAAAAGGCTACCCAGCCCGTCGCGCGAGGACGGAAGACACTGGCAACGCGGGGGAGAACAAAAAGAGGCGAGAGTGAGAGAGCGAGGAGAAACGAAGGAGAGCTGGTAAGAAGCTAGCTGGCCGGAAAAAAGGCGTTATCCGACGACTCCTAGAAATCGTGTAATCTTCCTCTCCACTCCTTCGTCCGGCGTCGATTCGAGTAGTAGCCTCTTCCTCGAACGAGGCAGCGGTGCCCGCCGAAGGATATATATATATATGTATATCTATATATACGTAGGAGGCCCCGTTACGAGGAACGAGCCGCCGGGATATTAGAAATGTCCGCCTAAGGTGATACTTTCGACGACTGCTACGTCGCTTAGCGCGATGAAGGAGGAGGAAGAATCTCCTCGATCGAGGCCACCGCGGCGGAGGGGGGGATAAAGAAGTGGAGGAGGACAAAAACGAAGGGGGAAAAAAAGGGTCGCGCCCGAGATGCGGAGGAAGGCCCCCGAAGCGGCGAATTATTGTAAATCACGACCCTCACCTGTCGTAATAGGGGCTATTCTCGCGCGCGATAAATATCCCCGCGCCCGGTGCATTTTACGGTTATTTCGGGCCGGACTCGCGCGTCTCGCTGGATCTTTATGTACCGCGGGAGAGTTATCAAAAAGAAGCGCCGAGTGCACCGCGGATGAGCTATGGAGTGGCCCGAATCGGCCCGGGGGATAAGCGACTTCTTGCGAGAGCTTGTAAACATCGCCGGGGTCTATATCTCTCGACCGAGATTCCCTCTCGCTCTACCCGTGTCGTTTGGGAGAAATTTTATCATCCGCGGGGATTGCCCGCGCGTGGGTTGCGCAACGCTGCAGCCGAGGCAATCCGAGGAGTAGATTGTGACGCTCTAGCGGCTGTATTCAAATTCTGAGAGCTTGTAACTAATGTGGCTTTCGAGGTGTCGAAGATAGTCGCTCCAGCTTAAGGCCATTAAAATGTTTCTAAACATACTCTGTATTTTAACGGCTTCTTAAGTTGTACCGAATTAATTTAATTTTCTACGAGGTCTAACCGAACTGGAGCCGTTGACCGTTTTATTTTCAACTCTAGTCTATTTCCTCGCTGGATCTTATTAACACTGCATTTGCTCATGAATTAAAAATGAAATCTATTTTAAATGTATCTTTTGTCTTTCTCCTTTTAGTCTAGTGTATTTTAAAGAACTGAACTTAGCTCAACTGACTTGCATAGTTGCTTTATAATTATTAAACGACAGTTCTATATATAATATAAGTTTTTAAATAAAATGGGATCACTTTAAATTAAACTAGATAATTTAAGAAATTTAAAAAAATATTCAATTCCGGCAACATTATTGAACCCCTATTAACGAGCCTCGGAGAAAAGAATCCGCGGAACGTGAAGCGGTAGGGCCGCCAGCGTGGGTCGCTCGAAATTGCGCTCCCAGTAAGCAGGTGCGGGCGTGCAGTATTTCTCTCGATATTCTGCAACTCGTTTACGCGGCCGTGGGCAGCCTGGGCGCGCGCGCGCGGAAACTAGACTTCGAGCGGGCGAGCGCCCCGCGTCCCACCCCCTCTCGCTCGGCCCCGCGGACGGCAAGTGTGCCGGAAATCCGTGCAACAGGTGGCAGCGACGTGCGCCACGCTCGCAGGCTATACACCCGCTCTTCTCTTTCGCCGTCGCGGTTTCATTCGGGTTTTCGAGCTTCGCCCACCAAGCGCACTGCGCGCACTGCGCGTGCTCAAACAGACGCTCGCACGCTATCCTTAAAAGCGGAAAATCTTGGGGTGAAGGCCCCTGGAATTGTCGCGTGAGGAAGGTACGATTGAACGGTACATCCTTTTCCGTTTTTTTTTTTTATGAGATGGGGGAGGTTTTGTTATTTCGAAAGTGCAAATTTCGTGGTCGATCGGGTTAAAGTGTACTATTCTTGTTGAAACGTCTATTTTCATAATTTCGGCATTGTTAGAGTAAATATCTAGTTTTAAGGAATATGATTTTTCTTAATTTTATTAATTTTTCCATCAATTAGTTAAAATTTAATTAACAAATCTTTTATCAATTTTATTCAAATTCTGTAGAATTAATCAATTTATTTCATTTATTGGATTTATTTGAAAGAATTTACAATATAATGAATCAATTTACGTTATTAAAATAACAGCAATTGAAAAATTCTTCTAAATCTAAAAATAATCACATAGAAAAGCAATTAAAACCAGCTAAATTAAAGTTTCCAAACAATTAACTTTAAATTCAAAAGTTAAAATTAGGTGTCACCGGATAAAAATGTCAAAATTGATAAACGAATTACCCCGGGCATTCTCATCCGACTTTAAATTGCGCTACATTCCGATTTACCGTACTATTCGCCGCGAAAACTTATCCGAGAGGCGGCCGCTTAATTATTCAGCGCGCGTTCTCGAAAAAATTCCGGCACCCGCCAGGCGGGGGAGGACGGCAAGTATAGTCGCATCCGCAGCATCTCGCGCGCGACCGACTACTTTTAACCCGTCGCGCCGTTGTCGAAAGTAGGTTAAAATAACTCCGGAAAGAGCGTGCGGGGAGAGTCGCGAAAAAATTCGCCCGCGTGAACTTCGCGCAAAAAGAAGTGACCGATCGCGAATAAAAGGAGAGCAGCGGTACGAAGGTGTAAAAAAAAAAGGGGGGCACGTAGCGCAGGGTAAGGGTTCGGCTCTTAACTTCCCGGCCGCTGGCGCAATATCGGCGCAAGACGCTCGAGATTACTTCGCGCTCCGAGAGCCGCTCGGGCGCGGAGGGCCCTACGCGCGCATTGCATTGCATTTCGCGTCTTGCCCCGGCGCGCAAACACGGCGCGCGCTCGTTTGCCCGGATCCCGGGCGCTCGTTCGCATTTCAAACGCGTTCGTGGACACAGAGGAAATGAGAGAGAAGCGCCGGAGATTCCCGGAGCTACGGGAGAATACCCGATGTATTGTACGAAGTAATCTACGCGCTACCCCGCGCGAACGGCTGAATATTTACACGCTGCCCTGCCGGCAACTAGCTCCGCGTCAGTCGCCCCCGACTGCAGTCTGCAGCCTCGCCCGGGATGCGGACATCCCTGTTTGCGCGTCTAAATGTTTTCTGATCACGTTATCGTTTGCTTTGAGGTGGTGACGCGCGAATTGCGCTGTTTCTTCATCCGGAATATTTTCGATTGGAGTAAAATTTATTTCATTCCAATAGTGAAACGAACATTTTTCTGATGAAGTAAATTTAATTTCATAACGAAAATCCAACATTTTCAGCTTGAATGAAAGTAATTCGTCTATTTGAAAATTTTTAATTAAAATAGGTTAAAAGCTTTTCACATTTCATATTGAATATTTTTACATTTTTCGCTTTTGATCTCTGAATAAAATAAGTTTTTATTATTTATACACTTTTACGAAAAAGTAAAAATTTTAAAAAAACGTTCAAGATATTCTAAAAATACACAATTTGCATCTAAAACTTGAAACGAATTCCATATCAGTTTAATTCAATTTTCAAGAGTTATTTAATTTAAAACATGTGTGAAGTAAAGACTCTATCGTTCGTGTTCGAGGTAGTTGAGAAGGTTTGAAAAAATGTTATCGAGACGAACCATATAATGATTAAGTATATGCCAACGTTTCGACGTTTTTATTTAATGTCCTCATCAGGGCTTGATTTAACTTAATTAGTACATTAAACCAAGCCCTGATGAGGACGTTAAATAGAAACGTCGAAACGTTGACATACACTTAATCATTATATGGTTCGTCTCGATCAAATTTTTTCAAACCTTCTTAATTTAAAACAATAAACTAAAAATTCTAACAATATTATACGAATAAATTAATCTTGCATCGAAGCAATGTATCTTATCGTAAAAAATGAAACACTTTTGTATAGAACAATCGCAATCTCTTCTAAGAAATGTCACGACTTACTATAAAAAGAGAAAAAAAGAATGAAACAGATCAACGATCAAAAAAGAACTACTCACTCATGCGGTTTGTACGGCGTGTTTTCTAATTTGTATGGCAGAAACTGCGGGAGGAAGCGTTTTCCGAGTATCGTAAAGGGTATCGCGAGCGAAGGAGAAGGAAACGCGCTCACGCGGAAGCCGCCCCCGCGCAACAACAGAGGCAGTAATGAAAGAACCGCCGAAGGAAAGGGAGAAAAAGCGCGCGGGGAAAAAAGAGAGCCGGAGACGCGCCGACGAATGGAAACGAGAATGGGGAATCCACCCGAGGCCTGGAGATTTTCTTAATTTCTCCCCTCCCCCCCCTACTCTCGTTGCATTAAAGTGCATGATAAGTGCGCGCCGGTACGGCGCGAGGCGGAATTTAGGCGGCGCGGGTTTGTGCCAAGCGCACTTCGCTCGCCGGGCCGCGATCGCTCGCGGGAACTTCTGATTTATGAAGGTCTTAAAATGTGATTGCTATGTCCATATTTCAATTTTTTAAACTTTGAGAAATCGCTCTCTATCTACCCGCGGCCCGTACACCCCTTCTGCCTTTTAATTTTAAAAACTTCTACCTTCGTGAAATATGTCTCCGGAATATGGACTCCCCCCCGCTCGCCATCAACCAACTTCCCTTCTTTTCCTGGAAAATTCACGCGTGCCGCGATTTACTCCGCGCCTCCCAGCGACATAATTAATAAAGTCAAGCCCGTTTATTATGCAACGATTTCGAGTGCACTCGAACTCAGAACCCCTTCGTTGAAAGGTAAACGTCTGTTATCCAACCCGCAACACTTCTGGAGCGCAGGCGAAAAATGAAGAAAGAGAAAGAAAAGCGCAAAGGAACGAGCGGACAAAGCTTTGAGCTCGGCCGTATCGGCGAGCGGTTATAGTGGCTCGAAGCCGTTGAGCGGAGGGGGCGTGCGCGCGAGTGAAAGAGCCGCGCGCGAAGCTGTCGTGCGCAAAAACGCCGAGGCGCGCAAAAGAAGGAGGAAGGATGGGGAGAGCCTCCCGCGGAACCCAAGAACAGGGCAGAAATCTCAAATCGCGCGCGGGGCAACAAAGAGGGCCCCCCTCGCGGAATCGTCGAACCTCCCTCTCTCGCGCGCGCGTTTCAGCCTCGTGCGAAACTCGCATTCGCGCACAAAGGAATTAGACTGCCGCGCGCGAGAGGGGAACAATGCCACGGCGCTTTTGCGGCCGGCGAGCGTGGGACGGACGCGGGGCGCCTGTGCACGCACGTCAGGGTCCCTCCTCCTCCTCGCGATTCGCGTCCAACGCACTCGCGCGACCGCGAGCGCATTATGCCCCGACGGCTCCTTTATGTGTGTACGTGCACGCGCCCCGCGAGAGAGAGAGAGCTCCTCCTTCTGCCGCGAGGCGAAATCGCTCTCGACGTCGATCCGACCGGCTCGAGAGCGATTCGCCCCCACAGCCTTTGCTCTCTCGGGTTCGCTTCCTTTTTTTCTCTTGCTCGAGATTGTCGAGGGTATTCGTTACTGAAACTTGAGGCGGTTAATGAGGCTGGACTTGGACATGGATGTGAATGCGCCTGGACGTGTTTGGGAGATGTTTTTTTGCTAGTCTGAAAGGTTCAAATCGTTGTATGTTTTTTCTGAAATATAAATAAAGGGAAAGACAATTTGGACATTGAATTGTTACTGTGAAAGGATTTAAGGGAGTGTCCAAGTATTGTATTTTTCAAATTTGATGTATCTTGTAATTTTGTAAAACAAGTAACATTCGGCTTTAGAATATAACAAAAGAATTGTTAATTAAAAGAAGGAAATAGATGGAAATTTCTTGAAATAATTTTTCCGAATAACAAGATCTCTCTCTACATAAACTTTTTTACGTCGTGTTAACCAATTCGCATGCATTATTCACGATCGCACAATAACCTGAAATCTAGACTACTCGAATTACCCGCGAAAACAAAGCGCAAACATTTCCCTCTAATTAGCGTTAAACCGCGAATTCGTCCGATCATTCAGTGGGGCTATGCAAATGAAATTTCTCGATTCCCGCGCTCACAAAAGGAGCCGTAGTATCTCTTATCTCGGCCAATCAATGCTAATCCGCGGATGCGCTCTAGGCTTCGATCTTTCCTCGCGCCAATCCGACCCGTCCGTCCATCCGTCCGTCCATCCATCCATCCATCCGTCGATCAGGCTCGCCTCTTTCTCTCCCAATTCCCGGCTCTTTTCTCCAAGCGCTCGGTTCTCTCGCCCACGCGCGCGGCAGTGTACCCGATTACCCGGCCAGGGCAAGCCGGTATCAAAGATCGGGGTCGAGTGCACCTGCTCGTGGCACGAGGCCCGCGCGCAACGGCCCTTTCCTCTCTCTCTCTCTCTCTCTCTCTTTTTCTCTTTCTCTTTGCTCCCTCTCTCGCTCGGCTGTTCCTCCAGCCCGACGCGACTTCGGCTCCCACCGTAATTACCGGCCTTAATGAAGGACTGCAATCGTCCGCGGAAACCGAGGAAAAGAACCGCCGGGAAAGAGAGAAGCGGCCAGATTTTGCCCGGCTTTTTCCCCCGGCGCGTCGCGCATGAACGACATAATTAAGGATTTGACAATGACACTCCGCGCGCTCCGCGGTAATTGCACGTCTCGAGAAATTGGTTTTCTTGCCGCGCGCGCTACCTCGTATATATACACCGCGCCGCTCTCTTTTCACGGGCGTTTAACGCATTGTTTTTCCCGCGAGCGCGCCTTTGCTCTTCCTCGTTGTTCTTTTTTTATTTTACGGCCGGAATGCGAGGAGACTGCGCGCGGGAGGTTCAACTTCTGCGCTTCTGGAAATTTTTATCGCCGGAGCTTTATACTCTCCGCGCGAGGCGAACGTTTTTTTTTTCTCGCGCGAATTCCGCTAATTGAGCCGAGGCGGCCTCTTGACACATCTGCCCTCGAGGAGCGTCGATGCGTGCAGTGTATCCGCTGACGTCAATTACGCTGCATTTTAATCGAGCCGTTTTCGCCCCGGCCTCCTCCGCGCGCAACAGTCATAAATTATAGATGAGCCTCCGTACGAGTACGTGTATTAAAGGCGACGACGTCGCGGGGCGTATTTTCGCACCGGATACTCCGTGTCCTTTTTTCGCCGCGTTCAAGGCGAATCGTACATTTTTCAAATTGCGCCGAAACGACGTGCTTTCTTTTTATACACATCGCTCGGACGGAGATCGCGCGACCTGCCTCTCGCGCTTAATTAGGCATCAGCCCCGGGGAAGCTTTAAACGGAACGGATATCGCCGGGGTTTTCTTATCAAGTTATCGATCTCGCCCGCACCAACTCGGGCGCGTTTATAATACAATGCGCGCCCGCATCGCCGATCAGAGGTGGGCATTATCGAGCGAATCGGTTGAAATCGAAGGAGAGAGGCTAACGCTCCCCCCGCGCCCGACGATAATCGAACGCGAAGCGCGTACGCAAACACGAGGCGGACGAGATTGGACGAAACTGCCGGGAGAAGATTCCATTCGCCTCTGCGAAAAAAAGGAGAGAGAGGGAGGATATAAGAGAGAGACGGAGAGAACGCGTCTTATCGTCTCGAAACAGTCAGTCCAGACTTTTATGCCAAAGCTCAACTTCTCCAATTAGCGCGGCTGCGGGCTGTATATAAGCGCATAAATAGCTCGGCTGCATCTTTCGAGACAGAGGGATGCAAAATGGGAACGGCGTCGGCGGAGGCGAAGGAGGAGAGAACAAATAAGAGGAGCGAGCGAGCCCCGGCGTTTGAGAGATCCAATTACGGCGTGAGGGGGGGGGGGAGGTGGAGGAGACGACCTTCTCATTCAGACGCATATCCGAACGGCGCTAATTTCGCCCCGACGGGGCTCACCTTGAAAAGGGTTCAAGGCGCGGAGGTCACGCAGCATCTATACGAGCCGCGAACGAACGAGCCCCAGCGTAACGCGATTCCCTCGGGCCGGGGGCCTCGCTTTCATCCGGCGACTTATGTTTCCTTCTTTTTTTTCCATGCGTTCGCACTTTTTCACTCGGGGATATTCTATATTTCCATTGAGATATCGCTGTGATGTACTCACATACAAAGCATGCGTTTTTTTGTAATTTACACTAACGTACTAAGTATGGTATTCCACTAAGAAGACACCTGGTTCAACGTTTTATGCTTTTTTGTTAAATATTGTTTTCTAAACTATTTTAAATAAATTTTGCATTAGCCTTGGAGATTTACCTGTGATTCGTTTTAAAAACAGTTAGTCAATTGTAGACAACGCGACTCTCGTCACGTGTCGTAAACATTATTTTTGAAAAATTCTTCGTTTTGAAATTCCCCCTCAAATTGATTTAATCATCAATTTCCGGTGACCAATGTAACTCCATGACTTTCTTATTAAACATTCTAATGGATTGCATTCGTCGTTTTGCACCGTTCCATATTCGTTTTTATTATTTTCCAGAAATACTAGTGAATTTCAGGCCGCAAAAGCATACTAATTAGTTTTTACTTTATTTAAAAATTTTAATCGATTTTCATGATTTGCTTTAGCTTGTTAGTTCGGTACTCAGATCCGCTTAAATATTTAACTGTCGGAAGTCGAGGTTTACGCGCAAACGGAATACTAGCGGCACTTTGGTAAGTTACAAATGTCGTTATAGCTGTGCGACCACTTACGGGTCACTTCAAGAAGCCGCGCAACATTTCAGAGAACTGCACTTAGTTACGGATTCGATTTCACGAAATTAGACTTCGAATTCGAATTTGCAGCAAATCAGAAACTTGATGTGTTGATTGTGTACACCAAAGGTGCAATTTCCTCAATGATAACCAGCAATTTTAGTCGCATTAAATTAATCTCCGAAGTAAAGAAAAACAATACCATTTAAATTCCGTGAAAAATTAATATATAAAATCATTAAGTATTTATATTCGTAAACGATAAACAAGTGGCTATTATGAAATGGAACTTTCACCCGTCAAACTTCATCGATATTACAGTAGCTCCCTTTATGGTTACTCGATCCTAAACGATGCTCTAAAGGCCTCTGCCATTTCAGTGATTACGGCGGATGATATTTTTGCAATACCACGAGCTCGATGACTCATGCACCGGAAAGCTTCATCACAGATCGCTGAGCACGCTTGTTCGCTCTAGACACGCTCTGCTTTCATCTTGCACTTCTGATATTGCCTCGTAACAAATCAATTTTTCTCTTTCAGTTTATCTCAAGATGACGTTCCCGTTTAACGCATTTTATCAGCTGTTATTAAAGAATAATAATGCGAGTCCATTTTAAATCGTTTAAATTAATATTGGCTTCGTTGATTCAATCAAGTGTATCAATTATTAATAAAGTGAAAGTCAATTAGTTCGAATGGCACTGGAATGCTGCAGCGCAACACTTTTCTGTCTTACTCATATTTTGTGAAAGTTAAAGGGTTCGTGAATCATTTCATTTCCGACTGATGTGGCGTTCCATATTTCGGAAAAATACTGTACTTGAAAGTGGAGTACTATAACCCTCCTTAATTTAAATACCTACAAGGGTACTTACGTATCACTTATAATAATAATAAATTTGTCATTTATCAAGTATAATAAAGTAGTAGAAAAAATCAATTTTACCTTACTACTGATATAAAATTTTCATATATTTAATACTGAGAATTTTTTAAATTTTATAAAATACTTTAAAATTAAAAAAACGAAACCGTTAGTATGCACAATGCTGTAAAATAAACAACAGAAATGACTCCAGAAAATCTCGTCCCCACCACTCTAACCCGCACCCGTCACATCCGCAAAAGTACCCAAGGATAATTGAAAAATAGACTCCCGATCGATAGTCATCGGTCCCGGGACAATGGCGAAAGCGGGCCCGCGCGCCGGAAACTGACCAGGCCCGGCTTCCGCCCGCGGCGGTCGGATAAAACTTTTCCTCGGCCGGATCGTTTCGTCGGCGGTTTTGTAGGCCAGCCGGCACTTTCGCCCTGTCACACCGGACCCACGTGTCCCGCGCGGCGCGTCGGTTCACCGCGGTGTCGAGGTGGCCGGCCACCCGACTACGGTGGTCCCCCTCCGCTTAGCATCCGCGCCGACCACGGTGGGCCGGGAATAAAAAAGAATCCCGATGACGCCGACCCGGGATCTGTTCAGTCTCACGACCAAGCGTCTGTTTTCTCAAAATAGGATCTTCCTTGGATCACTCTTTTTTTATGATCTTTTGGGCCGGGGCGGCGTGGACAAAGAATCTCTGGAATGTCGATGTTGAAGCTTGAATTTCACGATCGAGAATTCTTTTTTTGGCTTTAAGT
Source organism: Eurytoma californica (assembly GCA_035586675.1). Lineage (NCBI taxonomy): Eukaryota > Metazoa > Arthropoda > Insecta > Hymenoptera > Eurytomidae > Eurytoma > Eurytoma californica. Next base: position 4,512,094 of record JAXIUT010000037.1, on the reverse strand, counting down.
TATATACGTGGATTATTGTTTGTTTTTTTTTTTTTTTTTGTTAATTTAAGGATGTACGAGATTATAAAATCATAACCATGGTGTAGTAGATGTATAATTGACAGTTCGGATTCTATAACAACATTAACGCCATTGCTCGCTTATAATGCTAATGCAGTTATAGAGTCCAAGCTCTCAATTGTTAAAATATTAGATTTAATATTTTGATATTTGATCTGTTTTAAATTTCTCTTTGAATCGAACCGTGGGATATATTATTAGAAGCATAAAATTGAACCGATTTGATGTACTAATTAAATTAATGAGTTGAAATTATATTAAAAAAATATTTAAAATAAAAATTTGAACTTCTAACGAAATGTATCTTGTACAAACGTTTATGTTTTTAAACACTAGCTTAACAGAAATAATGCATTAATAATCAAAGTGGATTACGAAAAAAGAAGTTAATAAATTCGACCCCGTAAAATCACATTTCGCAGACAATAGCAACACACTCGTAATGCCCGGGGTACACATATAATTACGTATCAGCCGCCGCCGAAGCCCCGGCGCAGCCCTATTAACATACTGCAGATCATTAATATTCATTAGCAATTTAATTATGCATAAAATCGCACGCAACGTCCTAACGAATTGCCCGATTGCGGAGTCTTAATTGGCAATCCCTATCTCTAGCAGGCAAACTTCCATTCGGCGTGTCCCTTGTATTTAGCCCGAAATGGGCCACTTACGCGTCGTTTCGGCTAATGGAGTAAACGACAAAACGGCTATAGGTAGTGCGTTCGCCTTATTACCTCTAATCTCGTCCTCCCCCCCGACCCCTCGAACCTCCTCCCCCGGTCGAAAGTTGGCTCGCGCTCGGCTGAGGTATAGCGCGCCGAGTTTCTTACGTAAACGTACGGCATCCTCGCGGAGCGCCTTGCATAAGGACGACGTACGACGTCTACCCGGCCGTAATCACGTATCCTTGGGCGGAGGGCACGTGCGTCGCTTTGCCCGGAGTCCCCGGGTCAATTTTACGCGGTAATCCCGCGCACTCGAGCTAATCGAGTTATGGGACGATACGGCCGCCGCGGTGCACTTACTCTCCTCGGCGCCATCGTCTTGACAACGCGACTAATTATAAAGCTGATGACGAGATACGAGGGACCCCCCGGTAACTTCCTTGCACGGCGCAGTTGTAAAAGAATGCCGGGAATTGAGTGTCTTATAGCAGTTTTTATGCCAAGTTAATTGCGGTGACGCGAAAGTCGTATATAGAGGATTATGGGGAGGTCTTAGTTTTGTAGTAATTAGGTTGATTTTAGTATTAAAGTGCTATTTGTTATTTTTAAGTTAGAATTTACTACTTGTATGCGACTTAAAAAAAATGCAGTATTTCATTTTATTTTAACAGTCTTATGTAGATAATATAGTTTAGAAGAAAATTAATTGGAGAAATTTGATATTTATAATATTTAACTGGATCACGGGGAGTATTTATGTAGAAAGGTTTAAACGTTTAATTAGATAATTAATGAATATGTAACATAGATGTGACATACATTATGCTCGATGCAACGTAAAGTAGGCGTATTATCTTTCGTGAACCTTATACGTCTCAAACAACTAAGCCGGCATTTTCTGTGTAACTGGGACACAGACTCGCATTAAACTTTAAGCCATCGAATCAGAGAACTATAAATATTTAAAAAACTATTATCCCGCTTAATCATGAAAATATGATTAAGAGTAGGTAATTAAAATTTTAAACTTGCGCGTTAAACTATAAATCTGTGACCTCCCCACACAAAAATTCAATTTTTTATTTTTTCCAGATATTTCGGTATTAAGGTTTCTAATAAATTAATCAGCATTAAAAATGCACCGTATCGCAGTTTTTTTTTTTTTTTTTTTTTTTTTTTTTTTTTTTTTTTTTTTTTTTTTTTTTTTTTTTTTTTTTTTTTTTTTT
>JAXIUT010000037.1:4462751-4489657 GCA_035586675.1 Eurytoma californica | reverse complement strand
TCGAAGGTGAAAGGAACCTCTTGTAAAAATTTCAGCAAAATCCATGACCCGGAGGTGAGATACTCTCCTAGTTAGTAAACCTATACTTAATGAACGTTATATTGTTTTCTTATTTTTTCTATTAAAAATTTATCAATTTTAAAGAATTTTTGAAATGTTTTTTCATCCATTTTATTATCAGAAACAAGCTGTTTCGCGAAAGCTTACTGCATATTTGATTTTTTCCACGATGAGAATTTAAAATGCCAACGCGAAATCATCGAAAAATTTGAATTTGTAGTGGCGTGTGCTAAATGACGCATAATTGACATTTTTGAACTTGTCCCTTAAGAATTTGAGTAGCCAAGTATGCTGCCAATTTGCCGTTGAACACAATTATTTGCGGGAGCGGCCAGGGATCCGCAGTTGCTTACAGCATTACCCTGCCTCATTGATCCCGGCCGGGCGTATGCGATCGCCCCGTCCACTCGGACATTGTCGTCATTTAATTAAATGCATTTTCCGAGTTCCTGCGAATATACGCTTTGTCCGTGCACGCGCCTCCGGCGAACTGGCCGCGGTTTAGTCCCGGAACGTTACACACTGCCGAGCGCATTTGAAAACGTTAGCGGGCGAAAATAATAGGCGGATCAATTGGCTTTCTCCAGCTCGGTGGCTCGGCCGGGTCAACTCGATGCAGGCTATTTTAAGACTGTAATTAATTTTGTTGTGCGATCAAATAATTGAGTCGAGAAAAGTTTTTAAATAATCAATGGTAATTTGATGTCTTTGTAATCGAAATAACTGAGGAAATGATAAGCGCGATTAACCCTACAGATATAACGTGTTTTATGTTTTTGTTTTGTTTCTATGTTGCAGGTAAGTTGCTGATAAGAACTGAGTCATTACCAAGAAGTAAGTTGATCGTGTCTAATCAATCTAAATCAATCCGTAAATTTTCTGTAATGAAGCTGCGAAAAAAAGAAGCCAGCATTAATATCAAACACGTCGCTGGCATTTGATTCAATAGAATCGTCTAGACGTCGTCTAGAAAATCGTTCGCCTCCATTAAACCATCGATAGCGAAAAAAAAACCCAAATAAATCATGCCACTCCCGAAGATTCGTATACTTAAGGCTCTGTCCAAAAGCAGACCTCCTCCGAATTTTTCCATGGAAATGCGAGAGTAGGAGGCCCTTCGCTGACCGACGTCGCCTTAGATGGGCAGATATGCGCGAAAACGCGCGTGCCCATCGCAAGGACAGACGCGAGACAAATCGCGGCATTAATCGCCCCGAGTGTCCCGACCTTACCCGGGGGCTCATTTCGGGTCCGAGAGATGATTGATATCGAGCGCGGCCTGATTAATAGCCCGGGCCATTAGGTCGAAAGCCGAACTTGTATTTCCTGCGGAACTTGGCCGCTCCGCCCGGGCCGGGCAAGTTCTCTGCCTTCCGCTCTGTATTTGTCGCTCGGGCACGTCGCTTAAATTACACTTTCGACAAATCATTGTTTCTCCGCAATTATTTTAATCGCGAGACGCTTAATTCTCGCTTGACAGTCCGCGCTTAACTTAATGACTTCTCTGACATTGGGATGGAGCGCTCGGCGTTTATTTTAAATTGTTTTTTTTTCCGAGGGAGGACGGGAATCTTTGTACGAGGCTGTGCTTGAAAATCAAATATTATCGTTAGCTCCGTAGTCGAATTTACGGAATTTTTGAAGTTTGGTGAAAATAGGTCAAGCGAACGTTTCGGTTTAAACTATTTAAACATTCGGTTCAAATGAATAATTAAATTTTTACTTTTGCAATTAAAATAAACGTTTACGCACGCTGGAAGAATTAGATCATCGTGTAAAATATTCACGAGAATTTCTGACTGATACAATTACAATTTTTTGTTCAATTTATTTAAATTTGACTAGGCGAAAAATTTAACTATAAATTCAAACAATGTTGAATGAAATGAAATCTAATCATGCCAATTTTTCCTATGGTAAAGCTTAATATCGATACATCAACCAGGTACAAGCGATCAATCTCGATCGATCATCCTTCACTTTATAAATTTGACTTACTCCTATAACAAAGAAAATTTTTGCAATATCTATTTTAAATTTATCTTTGACAAATTAAAAGGTTAAATCTTTTATGCATTTTCTCAATAAATGCCAGCATGTTAAAAATAAATAATCGAGATTGTGCAGTGTAAAATTAACCAAATCAATGTCCAATAAAAATGTGGAGACAGTGTCACGTCTATTCTTAAACGCGCTGGAGAAAAAATAAAAACCGACCGTCGAATTCTCAAAGTGCAGCTTTATTTAGATAGTCGTTCCCGCAAACGTCTCTGCTTTCACTCAAGTTCGCGATCGCGAAACTTCATCCCGACTGGAGACCCGTCGTCCTGCACGTCGATCCGTCCGTCCATCGGCCGTCGTCTTGTATCTTTTCCCGATTAACGGGCGCCCGCCGGCTAATTGGAAAGACTCGTCACGACGGATTCCCCCTCCTCGTCGAAGTTCGCCGTTACAGGTATACACGGGCAGCGGCGAAAAACTTTTCGAGCCCGGCGATCGAAGCTCCTTCGGGCTGATTATTTTTCCGTCGCGCGCGCGCGCGCAACTTTCCCGACCGCGAGGGCTGCTTTTTCGCGCGGATATCGCGCGCGTGCCGTATACCTATAGCGTCCTCGATCTACAGATATACAGCCCTGGCGGGCGCGGGCCTTATTAGCGGGATACTTGCGCGGAGTCGGCGGCGGTTTCGGCCGAGTGCCGAACGAGGGAACTTTGATACAAAGGGGGATCGATCCGCGAGGGCGAAGTTGACCGCTTTCCGGAGGCATTTTTCGCCGATTGGATACTTATCTCTTTGAGGTCGCTCGCAGTAATTATTTGCTATCTGCCGGGGAGGGGGAGGAACTGCGCGAGTCGGCGCGCATCCAAAGGAGAAGTTGAATAATGGCCCCGCGCGGCCAACTCTACTCGGTATATAACGGCTGCCGAAAGGAGTTGCCGAGGGGGGGTTTATTGTTTTGCCCGAGCTTTGAGCGCTCGCGTTTTCGTTAATTGAAACGTACGATTTCCCTTGCGACTACCCTAAGATTATCGGTATCTTTGATCGTTATACGAATTTTTTTTGCCGAACTTTGGCTGACGTTACTCGAGCTTTCGGATCATTTTGAGAGTGGTGCACTAAATTACGAACTGACATTGTGGGAAAATCGTTTGTAGAATTGGGATTTTGCATGAAAAATTCCATTAGATCCGTCAGATAGAATATCGAAAGATAATTGATACGTATTTTTTCTTTTTTTAATTCAAATCGTTATATCAGCATTAATAATCATTGAAATGAAAAAAGAGAAAGTGTGCCGAATATTTTTAGAATTCTATAATCTATCAGATATAGTTAATAAAATTTGATTTAATTTTTCATGCAACATTTATCCCAATTACACGGAATATTTTATATCTACCGAGAAAAGTTTAATTAATTTCATTTTATCAATCATTTACAAACGTTGAAATATGTAGCCAGTAAAAACTTGCAATAATGGTTTAAAAAAAAATTAGATTAAATATTAATGGAATAACTTATATAAAGAGCAAAATAAAAAATTTTTATTCAGTATAAATTATTATTTTATTTAGTGTTTTACAAATTGACTGTAAAATGCATATTTTAAGAGAATTTATTAAAAGTAAAGAATAACTCGAGTAAATAAAATTTATCGAGAGATGAGCATTGATGCACCTGCGCTCAAAATAATTAATTACTGCCATTTTTTCTTTTGCCTCCTGAATTTCCAAATTACGTTAGCTACAGTAAACTGTTAATTAAATTAATCAATTCAAAATAATTAATTAATAAACTCTCTACCTGATCATTCAATTTTTCAATCAGCAAATGACGTCGATCAGCGGATACATTTTAATTTACTTTTCCCGCGCGGGCGCTGTTTAATGACAAAACTCAATTTTCCCCCGAACAAAACGCCACATCTCCGCGTCAGTTATGATAATGCCGTGGGTAATTGAAAAACAAAACGCTCGCGGAGGAGTCGCTTGAATAACTTTAATTCAAGCTGCACGCATAATAACCCTTTGTCCGAGCTCCGCCTTATCTCGCCGTTACTTTTTAAGCTCGCCGGCGAGTAAACCCCCTGGACCTTCTTTATTTCGTCTCTCCGCATTTCCCACTAGCCACTCCTTTCCTTTTTTTTTTCAACACCCAACGTTACATTTTCATACACACGCTCGCGCGCGCGCGTCAACGCGGAAAAGAAGGACGAGTCTCCGTCCGCTTTATAATCCGGTCGTTTCTTTAGATTAGAACTCCAGAAGTGGGAGGAGAGAAGCAGAGCGCGAACGACGCGGCGGCGGCGGCGGCAAAAAATGTGCAATACGGCAAAATTGCAGGTCGCGCGGCCGAGCCAGTAAGACAAAGCGGAAAAATCGCGGCCCGCAAAATGAGCGAAGGAGAGAATGGGCGGGAGGGAAGAGAGAAAGAAAAAGGAGGAGGAGAGAAGATCACGGCAGCGCGCGGAAAATCACGACGCCGACGAGGGGCACTTGCTCGGCTCTCTCTTCCTTTTTCCCTTTGTGCGCGCCGCGCCCCCTTCCCGTACGTCGGCAGTTACCGGTGCGCGCGCCCTTTGGTGCCCCCCGCGCACACCCGGATGGCAGCGCGAACTTTGTGACCCCCCTGGGAAGCTCGCCGCGGCGCCGCTGCGGAGAAACACACGGCGCGCGCGGGTGGAAAATAAAGCGAGCGAGAGGAAGAGGAGGGAGAGAGAGAGCCCCGGCAGTTTCGTGACTGCAGCCTGGACACTCGTTATCGGCAGCGCGAACGACGGCCGGACGAGGGGGGGGAAGGGAGGGCGGCGGAGACGGAGCTTAAGCTCTTAGCCGAGCGGACGTATGCCCCCGGTTTCTTCTCTCCTCCGCTTTTCTCCTTCTCTATCGGAGGGAGATCTTGATGCCGATCTCCCGAGAGCGAGGCGAGCTGGCCTCTCTCGTACCTACGGGTATCTGCGCCGGGCTGCCTGCACGACGCCTGACAAATCTAATAAGGCTCTCGCGATGGATAAGCGGGGCAGCTGGTTTCGCCGGGTGTTAAGCGGTCAGCGGATCAACGCCTTATTTAACTACGGGATTTGTCTGTTTGACTGGAAAAATTTAACGCGTTTTACGGCGACTTCCTTTTTTCTACGCGTTTATGCTACTTTCGCAACGACTGCTGCTCGTGAAGTTTCGATATTCTCACGGAATTATCATGGGAGCTTTGAAAGGTGTTCTATTTTTAATGGGAATGGTTACGCGAATTCTATGTTTTGATAAATAAACGATGATTGATTAAAATAAATAAATAAATTAATAGATACTGTATACGTACTACTATTCTAATAATTATTATTGTTAATTAATTTTAATACATAGGTACCGTATCTATGTTCCTTTTCACACAATTCATTTTTAAAGAAAATATAATAAATTCGCAAAAAATTAAAATAGCACACTAACTTTAGGCAATTCTATTCTTATTATTTTAAATTTTTCATGCAGTTTAAGATATCGCATTCGAGGCAATTTTTCTAATAAAATCAGCGTTGAATTTTTAGTAGCGCAGACAAGTACAATTTTCAATAAAAATAGTTTCACCGCGATAATTATTAAACGCCTCGATCGACCTGGAAAATCATCGGAGGTTACCGGTTGATTATTTAGCACTGTGCGCAATATTCAACAGCTGAAGCCTGACTGCATTGCAATAATTAATCTTTGTCGATACACTACATATACATAATAGTATCGATATACTACATTACAAACTGATACTTCATACTAAAATGCCACAAGTGTTCGCATGTGTTAATGAAATTCTACGCCGGCGTTGAATCAATTAAATTGCATGTAGACGCGAATTTCGCCGTAATTAACATAAGGTACCTTAATTAATTTCCAAGAATGCCTCATCGTTCTAACAATAGGCAGAGTATCTAGCATTTCAGAAATTCATTTAAAAATCTGATCATTGTGTGCACATCGTACAATCATTGTATGACTATCACATACATATATCATCATTGTACGAACAATTAATTTTCATCCGACAAACGAGTAAGGGTAAACTTTACAAGGAAGTAAAATAAAATACTATCCTTTCTCCTTGCACAAAGCCCTCCAGGATAACTTATTTTCCGACATTTGTCAGCGCGTTAAACGACGGCAATTCTAACGTCGAATCGAAAGGGAAAACTTCCTCCGCCGGTAGCGGAAGCAAATACGCATTACGGGTAAGCGACGCGTAACGCACGCACGCTATAATGTACTACGCTCGCCCGAAAGAAACAAACATTAGATAAATTTCGAAATTTCACGGGTGCGCAGGGTGAACGCTCGCGCGGCTCTCTCCTTATACCCGCCGTTTTTTCCTCCTCGTTCCCATTCTTCCGACTGCTGCGCACGACATCCGCCGGCAATACCGTCTCGGTTTACGCAATTGTGCGTCTGGCCGCGCGCGTCGTGAAAAGCGAGGGGTCGGGTTCTCGCGCGCGTCGATGGAGGCGAGGCAGACAGACGCGGAAAATATGGGCATCGGGATAGCGAGATAGAGAGAGAGGGGAGAAAAAGGGGGGAGAAGTCGCCGGGGAGGAGATAAAGAAGAGAAGGTAAACAGCGAGGGCTGCGCGCCCGCGGAGGGAAATCGTGAAAAATGGCGCGGCGGGGAGATCGAGCGGAAGGGACTTTTATAGGCGAAATTTTTACTGTGATTTTTATCGGCGACGCCGCTGATTGTGTTTTTACGCGGCGATGCAGCGCCACTGACGATCGCTGCTGAATGCGGTATTGTTCGTGCGAGAGGGCGAGAATTTACTTTTTCACAGTGATGCGCTGAGAATTTACCTTTTTTTTGGAAGTATCGGTTTCAACGCCGACTAATTCGTTTAGTGATTCTTTTTGCATATCCAGGATTTCTTCATTGTAGCGGATAATTAAGCTGTATTAATGAGTACATGAGCTGATTATGAAATTGTTCCGTAATACCTCTCATTCATCGAGGCAAAATAATGCAGGTTGGAAACAAATTTACGGTTCCATACATACTCAGCGCGCGTTTTATTACATGATTAAGTTTCATTTCGAAACAAATATTTTGTTTAAATTTATGCTCAATAAAGTTAGTTAGGCAAAATTTACTTATCCACGTCAAAATGTAGAAAAAAAATAGTGCAAAAAAGATTATCTCGCAACGAGAGAAATATTTCAACGATAATAAACAAAAAATAGAACCTCTTCAGGATCTAAGCGTGCAATCACGAAAATATACTGATTTCTCCGGGCTAATTTAGTTTTCGAATGCAACCGAAAGCCAATCTACAAGAATGAGCGAGCAAATAAGCCGGAGGAAGGAGCGAGAGAGGCAAGAATGAGAATGCAAGATACGAAAATAGCGCCGCGCGCAGCCAAGTCGACTAATGAACCGCGACGGGAACGATAACGAAGCGTCGAGGTGGCTCGGCTCGACTCGCCGGGAGAAAATCGCCATCCCAGTATAAGGACGCGGTAAAAAAAAAAAGAAGAAAGAAAGAAGAGCGAAAGAAGCTCACCGGGGTCGCCGCGATATTAAAGAAGGCGATCCGTGGAGGCACGCGCCACGGCCGTTGAATCAACAAACGGCCGGCCCGATAAGTGTTCAATGCGCCGCGCGCGGCCGCTTTATACGGCCGGGAGTTCTTTCAGAGAGCCGAGGATGATAAGGGGGCCAGGCGCGCGTTTCTCTCCGCGCGAGGAGGCGGAGCGGCAGCCGCTGATAAAGAACTTTGGGTAAAGAACTTCCAGTTGCGCGATAAATTCTCCTCCTTTTTTCTCCCCGCGCCTCTTCTCCCCATCGCCCATTTGTTTACCCGCGGCGCACCAATGGAAAATTGATAAAGATTGAGCGGTCAAAGTTTCATTCGCGAGGCACTGCCGGGCCCCCTTCTACGGCTAATTAATCCGCCTGTCTCTCCGCGGCTGTTTTTCCCAAGGTGAGGTATACACGGAGGAAAAAAATAAAAAAAAAATGCGACGCTCGACTGGCAACTTTTAACAGGACAGTGTACAACCCTCTCCCGTGAAAACGATCCCCGATAAAAGTTTCCATTGAAAATTGCAGAACAACAGTTTTCCAACTACATAGCGGCGGGTAACGAGAGGCCGTAATTTGCCAAACAATTTTCCGCCCTACGGCAAATCGATAAGCGCGCGCTGTGCAATAAAAAAGTGAAACATCCGTGACGTGCCGCGCGTAAATGTTGAATGTCCTCGGCAGTTTCGCGGACGGCATGGTAAGAAGAGGCTCCTTAATAAGCCGCGCAGCGCCGGCGCTGCACATGCACCGCGCCGCGCTATAGCCGGGGCGAAGCTCTTGAATTAAATAACGCGCGAAAGAAAGGGGTTCGTTGAACCGCCGCAATCGATTGCGACAAGTCGATATTCCGGGTGAGGAAAGGAGGGGCGGGGGAAGCGCCGTCGCGGCACCTTCCTTATACACATCGCGCGCGCGCCTGTCCTCGTCTCTTTCGCCTTACCTATTCCCCCCTTTTAAAACAGCTGTTGGCTGTAATAGCTGTACGCGCGCGCGAGGTGTCTACGCTGATTCCGGTAAGTCGCGTTTCAACTACTCGGGCATTAAAATTTACACGCCTAGCGGTTTATCGCCGGCTATTGGGTATGTAGCTCTTGCTCAGATTTTATCGCGAGTTTCTCTTTATGCTGTTAAGTAACTTTCATTCGTTAAATCTATATCCTTTTCCAGTTTGCTATCGAATCTCATTTTTTCTTTCATTTCAAAAACAAGATTTTTGAGTTATACGTGAATACTGCATTCTTCAAATAAATCAAAATTACATAAATTTTCCTTGATAAGGTTTATTTAATTTTCAAATTAAACATGTTTTTCAAATAATTATGTTAAAAATTAATACTGGAAGTCAATTTTTTGAAGGTACAAAATGCTCTCAAAATCGCCAAATTTATATCAAAATTAATTATTGGTTTGTTGCCCATAGACAATGAAACTCAACGTCATTTAAACATTCCATATTTCTATTAGAATTTAATTAATTAATAAAATTGACCGGGCCTTAATTTAATGATTAAAAGTGCATAATGAATATTGTTAATAGAGTTGCTCGGCCGTAACGCAATTTAATCGCAAATATCGAGAATCAAGCTCGCAATAAATATTCAATAGATTTTTGATTTATTATTCACGCATCGTAATCGAAATGCGATGACGCAGTTATTCGCGACTCGCCGCTCATTACTTTTAACATATAAGTTTATTTTTATCAAAGCCTTCGTTACATTCAAACGATTCAAAGTAGGGAAGTCACGAAGGTAGGGGCGGTATAGCGCAATTAAAATCGAAAGCCGGCACGCGCTTCGAAATATTAATCAAACCATTTCACGTCCACTTAGGGGGAAAGGGGGTGGACGTATTAAAAGGAGTCAGCCGCCTAAGAAGAACGTCAGAGGTTGTTTGGCCGGCAATCAGCCGATAGCATCCGTTAATATCGTTATCAGGAGTCATTTCAAGCGGAAGACCTATAAAGTCCACTTTAATCTGCGCCGGGCGTCCTAATATAAGTTGACTGGCTGTACGCTCGAATCAGCCATTCCGCAGTGTCGCCTCCGCGGCCGCCGTCTCCGTCAGAGGTTCAAAGCGCGCCCCCGCAACGTGTGCCAACTTACACTCCTATCGCACTTTATACGACGGTTCATACGGCGCCCCCCCTCCTCGGGCTTTATCTATTTATTCGCTGCCCTCGGGATGGCCACATTTATCCGACTGCTTATTCAACGCGAATTCAATCAAGTGCGTTTCGACTTCGTTGTTTACCTTCTTTTTTTTAACAAACATATCGGAAGCTCATAAAAAAATCAAGCTTTTGTTTGCTTCGACTCAATTTTTTTCATCTATCTTTGATCGGGGGGATTTAATCGTACTGTCAATATTATTCAAGTGGAAAAATATGAAATATAACAATAATTAATGTGGATTTGTTTTTATTCTGTTATGCTTTAAGAAACGATGTCTCTTTCGCTGTATATATAAAATGAAAAGCGCGCAGTTTACTCTGAATAAACTGAAACATTGCTGTTTACTTCATTAATAGAGAAATATACGAACAGTAAATGTAAATAAAAGCGTAATGAATGAAACGTATATTCAGATTAATCAAACTATTTCTCGTCAAATTTTATTACAAATCAACAAGCTGCCTTTTAATGCAATATATTTTTATTTAAAAATTGCGTTAATTAAACGCGTCACTAAAATTACATCAAACATTGAACACGAACAAAGAAAAAAAGCAAAACGGAAGCTTCCCGCGCGGATTTACACTCGACATTAACAATCCATCATAATAGCCGGTAATTAACCGGCGATCGCGCGCAACGGAGGCCGGCGTAAGATGAGCGCCGCCGGGGAAATATATAGAACGCGAGCTGAGCGTCGCTCAGGTGAGGGGACAGCGTCGATCCCGTGTGCCCGGGAGCGAGGCGGCCCGCGCAAACATTCGACATTGCGTCGAGTTAGCAGGCCGCATGTAGGTCACGCGCGCAAGAGGCAGACGGCATCGCGAATGCGCCGTTATCTCCAGCCAACGGGGAGAAGGGTTATTCGCTGCGTGGACGCCGCGGCCGCGTATAATAATACGGGGAGCATAGGTACGTCGCAGGTAATGGATTGTTTATTTGAGAATCTAATGAATTTATTGTTAATGTTACAGGGTGCTCTGATAATGTAGAAGAGTGAAAAATTCAGAAAATCACTCTATTGGAGTGAAAAATCACTCTTTTTCAGAAAAAACACAGCCACTCGAAACTCGATTGGCTGTGTTATCATTCGTTTCGAGTGGTTTTTCACTCTTCCACATTTTGAAGATTATGAGAGTGGGATAAGAAAATTTAATGTTGTACACACTGGTTTGGGAAATTCGCGATGATTCAAATAATATTTATTTGTTTTTTATGTACTTAGGAACGACTAAACCGTGCCACGTGCGGATTTTCGATTTTTTTCTTTTTAGAGCTTAAACGATACCGTTTTTCCAATTTCGCGCTCTATTAATTTGTCTACGTGACGAAATATCAAACTTAACGAAATTGACTAATACATTTTTTGCTGGTAAGATAGCGTCATGAGTTTTTTACTTGAGGGACTCAGAGTAGATATAGAGAAACGTTACACGTTTAATCGCTTATATTTAAAAGCCTAGTGTTTATCGGCACTTCCGTATTTAAAACTCATTTGAGTATTAATAGAGCACTTGATTTTTTAAAAGTATGATTAGATATTATTGAACTGAAACTAATGGAGCAATCCAAACGATGTGTAGGATGTATTTTACAATGTGACTTATAATTTTATTCTATAAATTTTGAAATAAATATTTTTTTATAGTATAAAGAATGTGTATTTCCTGTAACACATGATCAGAAAAATGAATGGCTAGAATTGAGTATTGTATAGAGAAATTAGAATTGGACAAAAAATTATCTGATAAAAAGTTAACAAGCCACTGCGACTCCATCAGCTGTCCTCATATATAAAGGAGCAAAGAAATACTTCTAATACAATAAGGATCGTGCGATAATTGTATAGAAGACCAGAATTAAATAACATACAGAAGGAAATAAATAACTGAATCAAATAGAAAAACATAAATCTTAAATAATAACTTTACAAATAATAAAATAAACAAATGTTTATTAAATAGCAATCAATTATTTAAAACAAGGTAATCATTCCATTACATCAATTCTCCATATTATTCCGTTAAACTGAAATCCCAAACACATACACCGAGCCCCAAAAACCGTTATTCGGTAACCAAAGCAAACAAATCGTAGGAGTACCTGAGCACGTGTACGCCAGGGCCTCGGCTCGGGCGGCCTTCGATACGCAAGCTCGCGTGCGTCGATTTAACGCGGTCGCGCACACACCCACACGCCGCCCCGGCCGCTAATGGGCACTCGAGCGCGATTCCTGCTGGATGACGCGGAAGACAATGATTTCCCTATCGTTCGAGGTCTGGCGCGCCCCGACCTTCCGCCGGGCGCGCGTCGCGCCCGCACTTTCTCCCGTCGATCGAGAAATAGGCCCGCGCGATGCCTCACGGCCGCCTCTGTGTTTATCCCGTCCCGGAATGCGGCGCGCGTTACGCGGCCCACCGCCTCCCGCCGATGGTAATTCCATGTTATTCGCGTGCCTCGTTGGCTATGCGAATCGCTACCTCCCGTACTTTTTTCTTTTCTCCCCCTCGCGCTCCGCAATTGCCAGCCGGCGAAGGAGGTAATGGACGTTATCGCGCTGGAATCGAGTTAGCGCGTAAAAAGAGGAGGAAGTCGATCGCACGCGCAATTAAACGTTCGTTTTCGCCGGCGTTTTGCGATGCGCCGCTCGGTCGCGATATTAATTAGCGGCCGCGGAGGGGTGGAGGTGACGGGGGGATGATGCGCGCCGAATTATTTCCGGCCGATTCGCTTTGGCGCCGGTGCATCGGAAAAAGATGTTGGATTAAACTGAAGCCGTTGCTCGGGTATAATGGGGCTCTGCGAGAGGTGAAACACTGTAAGTGACGGTTTGGTGTTATTAGAAAGGGATCGCGGGGTGCGCGGAGAAAAAACCTTTTCGCTCCTTTGATTATTTGCAAAATTAAATTTATCTCTTGGGGCTGAAAGTAGAAGTCGTCGATGTGTATTTGAATCGCCACTTGAAAGGCCGTTTAGCTCGTTTTTTTTTTTTAAATGAAAGAAATCGAGGAAAATTGAGATTTATATTCAATGCAGTTTTTTGAAGTAATGGTATTTTCAGGGGTGTTGATGAAATGCGTCAATTACTTGCTCCAATCAGATAGTGTGAGCTTTTAAACAGTGATTTATAAAAAGATAATCATTTTATAACAAACTCATTAGTTTTTATTATAACGATTTTTCCACAAATATTTTTGCTACGAGATTTATTATGACAATAAACGAAACTGATTTTACTTGGATAAAATTATACCGAACTCCGTCAATAATTACGTAAGCTGAAATTATACCCAGATTTTCATTTTTCTAGCCTGAAATAGAATACACACATTGGCCACGGTAGCCGTTAAAGGCTCTCAAGTTACCCAACGTGTCTTGATGACCCGTTACGTCTGCCTTTCTTCTCTCGCGTTCGCACGCAAAATGCAACGAGATACGAGGAGCATCTTCGCACTCGACATAGCCCCTGCATCCCCTCCGATCCGCTGTAACCTCAATATCATCAAAACCCAACGATTGCCTTCCCATTCGAGACCCCAGGAGACTACATGTCCCCCCACGAAAAGAAGTGCGCGGTATCCTCGAGTTCACCGCGACACACATTCGCCCGGCGTAATAACTCAATCGCGAAACGGCCGATCGATTCGCGATTTTCTCCCGATCCGCGGAGCAGCGGCTCGAGTGGGCTCAGGCAGCGAAAACCGTGTATAGCCGTGGCAGGCGGCTCGTTCGCCAGGTGGTTAATGCGTCCGATCGGGACTATCGGATTACAGCGCCTAGGCCGCGCGGCGGCTAGGCCTCGAATCCCCCGCTCCTCGGCCCAACTATCGATACACGCGCGACTCGCCGGCCCCGCTAATGCATGCGAGACACTCAACGTGTAATGGTAATGCCGTGTAGCTGTCAGCTGCCGCGAAGAGGTCCCACGCGTCGTTCTGGGATATGTGCCCCCCCCCCCCCCCGTCCCTCCTCCCGCCTCGCCATACACTGCCGATAATGGATTTATCCGTTAGCCGCATCGCAACGCGCAGTCGCGACCTCCTTGAGCGTATAAGAGCGACTCTTCTTTGCGACG
Source organism: Eurytoma californica (assembly GCA_035586675.1). NCBI lineage: Eukaryota > Metazoa > Arthropoda > Insecta > Hymenoptera > Eurytomidae > Eurytoma > Eurytoma californica. Next base: position 4,475,790 of record JAXIUT010000037.1, on the reverse strand, counting down.
AGTAAACTGACCGTGTGCTATTGACTTTGGCAATTAGCTACTGGCTCGTTGTTCTTGTAGAGTGCACGCTGAGATGCGGAGGATGCTGACGTGGACGAGGGGTTGACCATGCCACGTAATCACACGTCGCTTTTTTAATCAATTTATCATTTCGGTTTTAATAATCGAATGTAGTAAGTGAAAATTGTAAAATTATGACTCTTAAATTAAAAATCACTTCGAGTGATATGCGTTCAATTCTAATCTCAAAAAGAATGATTTTTCACTCGGATAGAGATTTTTAATCTTTCACTCTTCTATACATTATGAGAGTAGTACTCGTTTAAATTAAAAAGGATTTGTGTACAGATACATTGCATAACATAATTACGTACAGTACCTTTACCGACTTACGGAACTAACCTTTACAAGATGTAGGTTCCTCGTAAAAATTAAGAGTCATAAAGACTTGATTCTAAATTATTATTTCTAAAAGCCAATATCGTTTTTCCAATATACGGATCAATCATCATCTATATGTAACTTTCACGATTCGTCAATGAAATTCACCGAGTCTTAACTTAAAACTCCCCGTTAAAAGAAAAATCCGCACGAATGCAAAATAAACAGCGAAGGCGGGATTTGGCGAGTGAATGAAAAAAATCCGCCTCGCGAGAAGGAGCGAAATCCCCCCGAAAGTTCGGAAACCTCGGTCGATTGCCGCTGGAAAACGGCTAAAAATTGAATTTCAATTCGCGCGCAAATCGAACGTCAGCAACATCGGTCTCTCCCGGCCGCGGGAGAGCGCAGCGAGGAATCAAGCGGCGCAAGGGGGGAGGGGGGCACTGGATGGAGACGAGGAGGGCGAACGCTTTATTCTCCTCTGTTTGGGAATTGTCAATTTGCAAGCCGCGCTTTCTCTCTGGAGTGCGCACGTGCGATTTGCCCGGACGGGGAAATGGCCCGCGCGCCCGAACTTGATTTGCGCGCCGAGTGGCAGGTTATTTTTGCGGCGCGCGCGCTCCTGCAGGTATACGCGCGTCCCCGGCCTTTTTTCCGTCCCGCGCGCGTTTTCTTCGGTTTCCCTTTTTTTTTTTTGCCGCCTCCGCGCTCATCCGTCGCCTCGCTATATCGGACGTCAATTCGCGCCCGAGTCCCTCCGCCTCTCTCTCTCGCTCCGGCGGCGGGGGCGGCGGCCGAGAGGCGCGATATTTACGAGGGGCCGTTAAACTCGGAAAGTTGACTCTTTCCCCGCCCTCGTGTAAAAAGGCCGCCGAGATTTTTACGAGGGAGCCCGAGATTTTCTTGGCCGGCCCGCGCGCGCGCGCGCGCGTCATACCCTGGAACTGATTTTGTCTCTCTTTTTTACCATTCACGGCTTGAACCGGAGAGTCGATAACGAGCGGACCTCGCGCGCGCGTGAATGTGTGTGTGGGTGCGGGCGCGTGTAGGTCTCGAAACGATTTAGTGGGCCGTGAGGCGAACGAGGAATTTAGTCGATTCTGATATAGGAGCCGGGCCTGTAACGCAAGTTGAATAATGCAAGCCTCACCGTACTGTACTAAAACGGTCTTTGACTCTGTAAAGTTTTTTTTTTTTGGGGGGGGGGGAGCATGCTCGCGCACTCAAGGATAATTTTCCAAAAACTTCCACAAAACGTAGCTTTGCTATACGTGCGCGAAAGTAGTCCGCACTTTCTTTAAATAATTGATACCGAAAGTGCTTTCTTCAAACTCTAATATCTTACATACGCGTGTCTTGACAATGTTTTAAATATACTTATTATTTTCTTAAACTACAATCATTTTGCAATACTGTAATATAAAGTATATTGACATTAATTAAAAATTAATAAAAAAAAAACAAAAGCAATGTATTTTTGTATATATTACTCATAATATTTTAAAATCTTATTTTAGCATCTTGAAATTTATCCGAGATACCGGACGTGTACTCTATGAAGAATTTGATGAAATAAGAGAAGGTACTTCCAAGAGCACTCGATCGAGAAGTGGTGTGATATTTAGCAGGCGACAACCGTGGGACCGCACTTTAAACCGCCAGCTGAGTGCCCGTTAACAATTTGAATTTCTAGCGTCACCTCGGACACTTAAAAAATAACACTGGACGCTGTATACCCTATTTTTTATGACAAGTACAGCTCGTAAAGCGCGAGATCGAAAACACATCGCGCGCTAAAAATGGAGCTTTTATCGATGTACCATTAACGATATTCCAAATAATTTTTCGTAAAGGGTGCTGATGCATCAATGTGACGTTTTTATTTTCGTTTATTGCTCACTCGATTACGATTTCATCGGGTGAAAATCTGTTGACGACGGGAAATTGGTTAACGTGATTATGTACTATAATGTGACAGAGATATTCAGTCTGATGTTGGTGTCATACTTAACTTTTAATCGATTTCATAAATTGTGTTTAAAATTTCGAAATAGTACTGTTGTATTTGAAAACTTACTGAAAGTTACAACAAAAATGGCATTGTCTATTTTTCTTTTATTTCTCCTGTCACAATTTTTAGGCTTACGTTTGCAGTGTAAAAAAATTTAACATTTACGGATGTTTGTTATTTTCAGCAAATACACATTTTCTGTTCGGAGCTCTATTTGTAAAAGATAAAAATATAAAAATAAATTGAAATCCCGTGTTACAGAAGATGTTACCGTTTCTAAAATTCCATTTATGAAAAAAGAGCCACTCACGGCAACTGCCCGATTAAAAGCTAATTAGCAGTCACCCGTAATAACCCGAAGTAGCATCGATCGCAACCCGGCAAAGTATCTCCTGATCCGAGGAGATGGTCCTCAAAAGGGGATCCAGTGGAGAGAGTCCGACGTTATTGCGCGCCACCCCAGCCCCGCTCGAACTTAGCGCTGCGCCTCTATAATTACTCGGAAGAGCGACCCGCGGCCCGAATAAATCCGTCGCCCGCGTATATATACGTATATACACGGGCCGATCGTCGGGGCCGCGGACACTCGTAAGCCGACCTTTAGCCCCTTCCGCCTCCTAAGCCTCGTCGATTCTCCGGCTCTCTTTATCTCGGTGGCTCGCGCGCGCGGGGAAATGGACGGCCCGGTCGTACGTTTTACCCGCGAAGCTCGTCGCCGTCCGACCTGACATTTCCATTTTCGCGGGTGGAGGGTGGCGGGCGCGTAATAGTTTCAGCGGTGGCTCGCCTCTTTTTGATCTCCGCCGGCGATCCGAGCCGCGCGGAGAAATGGCGCGGTCGGTCCATTTTTTTGCCCATTGTCTGGCGAGGATTCGATGAAAATTACGCGAGCCCCCGCGCTCAAATGATGCGGGAAGAGTGAAATGGGGGATGAAGGAGTGTAGGGGTAGGGTTTTTACCCTCGTCAACTGTCGCAGTTTTTGTTCCGGATATATATATAGATTTCGACCTGCCTTTTTTTCTAAATTCATTCACAGCAACTCGGGGGATTTGCAATACACTTTTTTTTGGTGCTGTTCACGAGGGGTGTGCTTTTAGAGTAATTATTTTGATATATTTTTCAGTTTTTTTTATGGAGCTATTAAAGTACAACGATACATTACTCTTTTTATACATCTAAAAACGTACAGCACAAGTAATAAAAATAAAAGTGACATTAGTCACTCATTTTTTATTAATGACATGCAAAACTTCACGTTCGAAGTATAATTTAGAAATGTTTAAATTAATCTTGTCTCGCGCTAGCAATAGTAAGAATTTCAATGTGGCAGAAGTGCACCCCCAAGGATTTCTCCATTAATTTTCATGCAGAATCAATTACCCGTCAAAACAGCCGGCAAGCTTCAAAACAAACTATTACTCTCGCAGGAAAAACAAGATTCTCCGTCTTTAAGCTGCGACAATTCGCGGGCGTTTAAAGCTGCTTTCAAAACTTCGCTTAAGAGCCCCGGCTACGTGGCTCTAGATTTAAAAGCTCTTTTGAGTATCGAAAACATTATTTCAATAAATACGGAAAGTTCGCTAAGTCCTCGAAAATATAATTTTACGAGCCGAGCGTTTATCCAAATGGCGGAAAAGTGCAATTACGCTTTACGATATTATTGCAGACACAGAGATTATTTTAGAAATGTTGAAATGCATTTTAAAGGGAATGTCAAATTTACTTACACACTCGAGCTCACTTCGTGTAATTATTAATATTTTCAGGGATGTTTGTGGATCAAGTAAATTGCATTGCGGCCAATTACTTTTACATGAAATTAGTTTTTAGAAAATGTTGATGAATAGTCCAACATTTAGAGTTTGAAATATTTCTCTTAAACTATAGTATTTTCAATTTTATCTTATATAAACTTTTTCTAATTTGTTTTAATATTTAAGACAATGTGTCTCGTGTTATAAAGTATATAACAGTTCATGCATAAACTCTTGACTCTCACATTGATTTTTTCAAAAACTGTATTGCTAATCATTTTATTCCCTGTTATTTTGGTTACACGGTTAGTATCAAGTTAAAACAGTTTTCAACTGAATTGAATTATTCAATCACCTTAAAACTTCTAAAGTTCTCAATTTTTCATTTTCGCACTTAAACTCAACGATCATTCACATGAATTAAAAATACGTCTCTTCAGTTTATACATCCCACTTAGAATAGGACAGCAGTATTCTGTATAAAATATAATCCGCTAATCGAAAAACCGATAAACAAGCGGCTGGATCAATTAGTCTGTCAAAAAGTTTAAATTGACAGAAATACCCGCACCCTCGCGCGGCCGATCGCGCCCTACGCGCACATCCCACACCAACGCAATAAGGTATTTCCACAGGGCAACAAAAAGGACGTCCGCCGCGCCGAGCAAAGAACAGACCTCGGACATTCCGCGTCGCGTTCCATCGGCCGCGATTGAAATCACCGGTGCCGCCTTTTGATCGGCCGGCCTCGAAATCCACTTTGGCGAAACTCGGCGCCGGGCGCGCGCGCGAATTCTTCTCGGGGGGCGCGCGTTTAGCATCACAATCCCGCGCAAATTGGCCCGCTCAATTTGAGAGAATTGCGGAGTGCGACGCACTTCGGGGCCCCCGCGTCTTCGCCGCCGCGGCATAAATATGGAAATGCCCGTGCGAAGCGGCGGCCGCTTATATTTCCGCGCTGCTCGCCGGGGCGCGATATTTCGCGCCCAAGTTTCCTCTGCGCGGCGAAGGTCCTCGCCGGACCAACGGACGCCTCCCGATTTGTCGGTTATTCATTACCGGGGGTGCTCCTCTCCCGACTGCGCACCCGCTCGTTGCGCGGGAATTTCGAGCGCGCATATAAGGCAATTTTTAGGTTCGATTTACGCCCGGTCGCGTTAAGCGCGTATTTGGCTAATTTATTCACGCTCGAAATTTATTCTACCGAATTTCCCGCGCATTATTTATGCGCGTGTAATAAATTATGCGACGGCGGCTCGTTGCTTTGTGTAAATATTAATATTCCCTTTGCATTTCGCTCGATCATTTTAATTTTAATACATTTCGATTCCTTTTTTTTTTTGTTTCAGGTAAGTGCCCCGGCGCTCGTGACAACGCGAACTGCGAGAGCAGCGAAGCGACAGTACGTATATTTTACACAAATTTAGCCGACTCCGAGCGGTCGCTCATATTTAATTTACAGTTTCCAATGTTTATCGGATTAAACGGAATAATAAAACCTACCGATCCGGCGCTTCCCTTTCAATATTCACAATTTCTCATGCGCTGGTAATTGACGTTTCGGATATTTTGACATCTGAGAATTCACCGGGATTTCAGTTTGATTTTCGCTCGGCAAGTAAACTCGCCGCCCGCGAACGTCAGTTTAGTGCGCAAGAGGAACAAGTGCCATTTTTGCTTACAAAATACAAAATTTATCCCCTGAAAAGCTACGTTTTTCCACTTCATCGAAGGCGCGTTTCCCCCCCGCAGCGGAAGTCCATAAATAACCCCGCCGGCAAACGTAATAACGAGCCCTCCCGAGTTACCTCGTGTAATTCCCAAAGCGCGCGTGCGCAATTTGCATGATCATCAAAATACAATTAGAGCCCTCGAAGATTCACCTCGCCCCGGCAACAATGGCCGAGCGTGCGCTGCCCAAGGCTGCACCGATCTCCCGACGAAAGCAATCCGCGAGCGAGCAGCGCGGGCACAATGGCGATCGAAAAAAATGGTCATCGCCGAGGGGAGGCATTGTCATTGTCTTATTAGCTCTCGCGGCGGCCTCGATCCGGGAGGAGCCGCGGCGTCCATCCACTCTCCTCCTCCGGCCCGGCCATTATTCCCGCTATTTGTCTCTGTCCCCCCCCCTTCACCTGTTCTCTTTGATAGCCGGTGTCGGTGTCGGGCGTTGCATCCTCCGCGTTGCCTCCTCGCACTTTGTGCCCCGCTCCGCATTGTATACACATACGCTTATCGAGCTGTCCATTAAATGTCACGTCTGCCTAGGGCAGCGCCGCGCATGCATCATGCATATGCGCCCGCGATACGGCCGAGCAATCGGGCATCGCGCTTAGCTCGAGCGAACGCCTGAGAATTCCAATAACAAATACCAATTACCGGAGGGGTATAAGGGATCGGGGACGAGTTCTTATTCGCGTTCGACGCCCCGATTTGATTAATTAAAGGCGACGCTTTGCTTTCGCCTATGTACGCGAAACCTAAGCCTCGATTATTTACGGGCGCCGATCGATGTGTGCGTACTTATGGACGATGATTGTTGCACGTTTTATCACTGTTAGTTTCTTTTTCTTTCCTTTTTTTTATTATTATGTCCTCGAACGCCGGCTCCTCGTATACGTAATGAGGTTTGAAGAAGAACAACGAAGTGTCTTTGAGACTTTGTTCGCTCTTATTTGAGAACTATCAGGAAAGGAGCGTTGAAATAAATTAAGTGAGAAAGTAAAAGAAGCGCGCCGGGCCAAGGACAAAGAGGCGCAGAAATTTTCCTTAATCCACGCGACATTCCTCGCCATCCCCGGAGAATTCCGCTCGTCCCGAGTCGCTTAAAGACTGAGACAAAAAAGAAACTCGTCCGGCGAAGTTCGAGTTGCTCGTCGCGTGGCGCTGAATAAAAAAAAGAAAAGAAAAACCCGACCAGACGGCCGAAACTCTGCCGACGCGTGTCTATATCGATTCAACACGTCCGGCGGACGCAGCGATCGTGGAAACGCCCGGCAATATAATAAATCCCGTAACAGCGGCCGCAGAGCGCATATATACGACGCCCGAACTGCGGGGCACAAACGAGCGCGCGACGTGTATATATACGTATACACAGGACGGAGCCGGTGCACGCGGAATAGAATCGAATCGCGTCGAGCGATTGGAGAGCGTATAACGATGAGACCGACCCCGTGGCGGTGGGGCAATTAGCATCGTCCCGGGGCTCTTAATGAAAACCACGCGCCCGGGCGCGACGACGGCGCGGGATCGTCAATGATTCAGGCCTCGTAATGCCCGGGACGCGAAAGGACTCGGAGCGGCGACCTCCGGAAATCCCCCCCTCCTACGGCCGCGTGGGCCAAACAGCGCAAATCTCCTCGGCCGGCTGTATAATGTAGGCGGGATGGGGGAGGGCCGCCGCTACGTGGCCGAGACGGCGAATTCGAGCCAACCGATCCGCTGAGCCGCGCGCGCTTATATCTTGGACTCGTTTGCGGGCGCACGAAGGAGGCTCGATTTAGCGCGGCGCCTCGGACCTGCTTGCGGTGACCCCGCGCGCCGTATAGGAGCCGCTCTCCGCGTCGTTACCATGGCGATTGCCATGGATAGCGGCATTCGAGGGCCGCTACGTATTGGGCTCTCCGTGCGCCGTGGCGTAAGTTGATTTTGCCTGCATTATGCATTTAATTACGACTGGGCGCGCGTTTGCTCGAGACTGACGGGACGTGGCGACCTGGACCTTTTCTAATTTCGCGTTACGCGCGCTGCGCCGATAGCGTTTGGATATTCCGTGTTTTTCTTCAATCAAGCGGTCGTTACTTTATTGGCAATCCGATTGAGTGACGGGTAACTTGATTTGTTTTAGCAAATGAAATTGGAAAATAGAAAGATACATTCGAGAATTTTCTTGCGCTGTGATACTGTGAAAAATCCGGAGATTTACTCTATTCCAAAAATGGAGCCACTGTAAGCTCGATTGGTTCTTTTTTGAAATCGAATTGTGGGTTTCCCGGATATATACGTCTATCGCGTAGTTCCCTTGTAACTTTTTAGTTACCTTAAACGAATTTAAATTAAATGAAACGCACAAAAGAGAACAGTTGCGTATTAATTAATTGAAGATACATCAATTTATTGAAAAATCATCGAGTACCTTGCCCAAATAAAATTATTGATATCTTGCAACGAGAAATATTTTAGATTAATCAACCGCGGGCCAAGCAATTATATCAGCTTCGATAGCAGCGCTCGTCCCGGAGCTAGCTCATTAATGCGCAATCAAGCCCCGCGAAAATCAATCAGCGACTGGGTCGCGCCGGTACAATGCACGTCACTGGGTCGCTCGCCTCGGCGCTCACTCCGGCTAAGGCGAAAAAGCCGGTAATCCCGAAAACTTGTCCAATCAAGCCGTCCGCTGGTCCGCGCTGCTCTCGCAATTCGAGCACACCGTCGCGGCCACCCCCTCCGCAACGGATCCGAGTGCACACCGGCGAATTTTGGTTTTGGCGCGGACTGTACGCGATCGTCGCGGGAGCGCGTTTCGCCGCCTGGAATAACAATGCGCGCCCCTGCATGGGCTGAAGGGGTAGGGAGAAGTGCCGCCGCGACGAAGGTGGAATTGAAGGGGCCGAGTGCGCGCTGACGCTGTAATGGGAGGTAAGTGTCGGGCTGACGGATTAGGCGGCGCTCTCTCCCTCTCCTCGCGCGCGCCCGACTCATCTGGCTGAATGCCGAAGCGTTGACGTTAACTAAATCGACGATGAGCTCGCGATGCCTCGTCACACTCATTAGTACTCGATGCTAAATGCAAGGTAGTCTTATATTCCCGGGTAATTTGAATACGTTACACAGTTAATGAAGTGTGCGCACAAATATGTAGAGAGGAAGTATGCGATTCAAAATATATTGCTCCTCTCTACGCGGTATAATTGTTACGCAAATACATGTTATGAAAATTTTTTGAATATGCAATGATACGTAAACATGGATAAAACAATGCTTATAATTTACACTGAATAATAAAAATATTTTATGTAATGAGTAAATAATTTCAACAATTTACTGTTTCACAAACCATTGAATAAACATAATCAACCAAAATAGTATTTCAAACACTTAGACCGAGAATGTTAAAAACCCATTCCAGGATACGCTTTTATTATATATATATAATGTAGGAGCCAGCGGTGAATACGCAAAATTAATTATAGCTATAATTAGGAAGGTATAATTTAATTGTATCCAGACTGTATGGACAATTAAATAAACAAGGTACATCAATTAAGGGTCCAATAACTTTCTACAAGCAGTTCGGTATCGATTGTATTCCCGGGATAACGAGGTAATTAAAAGTCGAAACGCACGACGCCCAAACTCTAATGGATTATTAATAAAAGAATCATTGGTATAATACGCAATACGTTCCTAAAAAAAAACTTATATTAGAACACTTTTCATTTCTAACTCAATTACACCGTCATCGATGAAATACGGATTGAGGAAGTAACCGCACCGAGCACCTGCTGCTAATTACTTGCGCTTTATCAAAGGCACCCGAATCGAAGTAACAATAATCGACGATAAAAAGAAAGTTTTCGTCAACTTTCCAGCGAGTTATTCAAATAAAATCAACAAGCGGTAATCAAGCACAGACTTCGGAGAGAATGGAGTGATGACCAACTCGACCAAGTACACGAGAGGAGGGAGTCGTCGTATCGGTCGCGTAGGTAACACTCGACGGTAATGCGGTTTTACTTTGCGCCGACCCACCTACTAATTTGTTCGCGGACGTGATGTACGCTCCGGGACGCGGCTCGTTGACCGGGCCGCCGCCAGCAGCCTTCGCTCCTCGACTCCGCGGTTTAATCATTTGCGTGCCCCCGCGCGATATCGGCCTCGGCGCACACGCGCGCGCCTCCCTCCTCTCCACCTTTTATTTACCCTCTTCCGCCCCAACCCCCGGCCGCCGCGAAATTGCCGCCTTTTTTTCGGATAATCGTCCTCTTTGTCAACCAATTACGCCGTAAACTTCGCGTATACCCCTTGTGCACACGGCCGCTCGTAACTCCGCTTTTTTTTTCCTACCCGTCGCGCACTCCCCGCACTCAAACGCCAAGTGCCTCCGCGTCACACCGCGGGTGGGTGAAAATTGTTTTTCGAGCTATTATTTTAGCGAGAGGTGAAGTCTTTCCTTTTCCCGGCGCCGTGCGGGGAGAACGCGCCACCCTGAAATTTTCGCGGTTTAATTTAGTATATACAGCGCGGATAATTCGATAGAGAGGAATTTCAATGGGAAAAATGTCGCGCACGCGTGGGTTCCTTTTCTTGCGCGGCAAATGCGCGCTCGTTGTAATATTAAAGTAGGTTACTTGTCCATCGATATTGATTTTCGTTTTTTAAATTTTTTATGAACTGTTATCGGCGCGAATCGCGAAAGAATTCGTAATTTATTTTTAAATATCTAGCAAAATTGGCGGGACTTACTGGGGCAGAATACTCATTTATTTATGTTAACTTTTTGAGGAAAATTCTTTCTTTAATTAATGCGTTAAAATAAAGTCGATATTAATTTCGATAAATTCGTACATGCAATATCGGAAATGAAAAATGTATAAAAAAAAACCTTACGATTCCATGACCTTTCGTCAACATTCACAGCCGATTGGTCCTCCTAAAATCACAGCATGCAAATCTCGACTCTTCACAATTATGATAATTAATAATGCTAATGCTTTCGAAATTTACATTAAAGCAAACGGACAGGTAACCGGTGCATAAGCATAAATAATCCATCTAATTTAATTGACAAATTCAATACAATTTAATGCAGCGAGCTCGGCGAGCGCTATACTTTTAAAGGGTAACTTATTAATTGCCGTATAATTTCAATTTAGCATTTCGGCCAGCAGCAGGTCGGGAATTTTCGCGAACGGACAAGGACCGACCTGGACGCTTCGTTTAATCATCGAAAATGCAGTGATAATCCCTTTCGATTTAACCCCGCGCCTCCTGCTCTATACCTCACCCTCCCCCCACTGCGAAAGTAACGAAACGAGATGCCGGCGGATCGCCGGAAAAATCTCCCTCGCAAATCCGGCAGTGGGAGTCGCGGGCCGCTTAATTCGGCGCCGATATCCCGTTTTCAACGCTTCATTATCTCCATTCCATTAGCGCAACCGGCCGGGTCCGAGCTAATTCCGCGCCCGGCGGGCCTGTTATATATATATACACGCGCGACTGGAAAAGGGGGAGGGCAGAGGGATGGGTATCCACGAGCGGCGGGTCATTAATCAGCAGGCCGATCGCACGGCCTCCTTCTTCGATCTCTGCCGTTTTCCGCCGGCGAGCCACTCGTTATTCCGCCGCGCGAAACAAAGCCCCGCGAGCGCGCGTCGTTATCGGCCGCGCGAAATCGCCGCTGATAAGGACCGACCGCCGCTCGCCCGCTAATTAGTTCGCCGGCGATTTCTCGTTTCGCGAAACTGACGTTTTTTTTTTTCGAGTTTCAGCGGCACGAAATAATTGGAATGAGGCCACGACGAGTCTGCAGGTTACCATCGCAGTCAATTATTTCATCCCATCTATTCGTTATTTTTCACTTTCGATCGATTACTCGTTTTATTTGCAGTCATTTGAATCTTTTTTTTTTCTCATCCACTTTTTTTTTATCCGGCGCGCATCGGAAAATTGATTTTAACTTCGTTTTATTAATCGCTGCTTAACTATTTGTAATTGCGAGTAAGAAAGCACGGATTCATTAGGAGCGGCTGAAAAACCGACTAACGAGAGCAACACCTTAAGCGGATTTCTTATGCTTTGCCTTGATTTCAACCGTGGCACTTTTTGCGATCGTTAAATACTTTTTATCCGCTCTCGGAGGATCCATTCGTCGGTGCTGCTCTTTGGATATTTCTCGGCAAATGTTTATTTCTACATTTTCTCGTAATAAAATTAGTGTCGCTTGACTCGAGCGTCATAAAATATGGAAGGGGCTCTATAACTTAATTGGCTACAAAGAAAAAAAAATATGCCTGCGGAAAATTGTCGTGGTATAGAAAAGGTGCAATTGTATCCCAAATTACCTATTATTACAAAGATATACATTGCGCTTACTACTTTAATCATAAGCATTATGCAGATAAGCAATTCTATTTTAATAACCTGCTTTATTTACTTAACTTTGAAATACATTTTCTAGATGTAAATGCGGAATAAATACATTTAGGCAACGAGCCAGATCAAACCTCCCCACTCCCCCGCTGAATATTTCCTCTCCAAATTAAAAGTCAAACTTCCGCGAAAATAGAGAAAAAAGCGCACAATAAAAGCACCGTTGACCGAAAAATTGGTCTATATTTCAATAAAAATCACCGCTGAGAAGTGCAAATTTCCATACAGCGCGTTATCCAGCTCGAAACGGGCGGTGGGGGAGAAAAAAATGAAAGAAATAGAGCGATCCGCGGAATTTTTCGAGCGTCGCGCGAATAAATAAATCGATGAATTTATCATTCCGTCTCCCAACCGCATTTCGTTAGCGTCGCTATCTCCCCCTCGGCATCGCCGTCTCGCCATCTCGGCTGCCGCAACTTTTCCCGCTCTCGTGGCTCCGATACGCGAGCTAGACGCCGTGGAAAGGAAGTTAAACTTGCCTCCCCCCCTCCCCCATCCCCGCCGGCCTCGAGTACCACGGTATAGAGATCACCTTAGAGAGATTCGGAGCTGAGCCACGAAGGATGAAGGAGCGAGCATTGAATCGTGCGCGAGTTCTAGATATTACTTAGCTATTGTATACCACTAGTGATATCGCAGTGCTTTTTAATACTGAAGAAGGAAAAGTTGTGAACTCCAGTGTTTTAGGAACTACTCAACTAAATAGGAGTTAATTAAAATCCAGCTCCCGCCTGCGGG
>JAXIUT010000037.1:4415458-4462651 GCA_035586675.1 Eurytoma californica | reverse complement strand
TGTAAAATACTCTGTAAAATACTACATTTTGTACCATGGCTGTATATTTTATGAAAGCCAATAAAATTTCATTTAAAGTAAAGTAAGTAAGAGATCACCTTAACGTATACGTATCATGAAATGTTAAACGGTCCCGCTAAGCCGGAGCTCGAGGTAAGGAGCGAGAGAGAAAGAGGGTCCGGAGACGCCTCTGAGTGCTTTCCAGAGACCTAAGTAAGTCATCAGCGATTTTCACCCTTGAATAAGTAGGCGAGCGCCGGGGAGGCGACGAGAGCCGCCTCGAGCGGTACCCGGTGGCGGGGGTGAGACCAGCCCCCCGAATATTTAATGTTAATAATGCAGATGGCGCTCGCAGGCGCGCTTTTGTTCTTTCGTAATCGAGCGATCGTTCACGAGGCGCTCGGCAAAGTAACGAGCTAGCTGGAATGCTCGGATCGGCGCGAGATGTGTGTGTGTGTGTGTGTGTACGCCGCGGGGGAAGAAAATTTTCGAGGCACAATCGGAGAGTTTTTCGGCAAATTTACGCGATGTGCGACTTTCGAGGTAACAATGAACCTACTTTTCATACAATGGGATAAGTTTTACGAGGTATCGGTTGTCATCGGTTGTTATTGTGTTACTTAAATTTTATGTTCCTAAATAAAGGCCAATTTATTGTTTAAAAGAATGCATTGTTAACAATACAGAATATTAATTTCGTTTCTTTTATTTTCTCAAGAATTAAACGTGTTTAAAAATTAATTAAATACTAAAGAAAATTAAATTACAATCCAGGGCAGACTATTACATATAAATATTATACAAAGAGTGATCCAGTAATGTGTTCAGCAGTTTATTTATGTAAGAAAACTGCTTAAAAAATACAGTGTATTATTAATTAATAATACTTGATTATAGATTAATTAAACATTTCATTTTTATTCCAACCTATCAAAAGTAAATTCAACTATAAGTCTTAATAAATGACACACAATTATAAGTCTTAATAAAATTACACATCTTATTCCTCGTTGAAAGTGTCGGAAAGTATACAGTAAATAAATTTTCGAAATCTACTGTCTAACAGGGCCGAACTGATAAAAAAATAATAAGCACGAAGCCAGAGCGCGAGATAAATCACTCGACGGAAAAAAATCCATACGCCCGCGCTTCTTTTTCCCGATTTCGTCGGCGAGCGGGGCGCACTCGCCGTGAAAAATCACGCGGCGCCTTTAACATGCCGTGCGCCGGGACATTAAAAGCTTCCGTAAATAATTTACCCGTCTGCTCCTTATCGATAAAACAATAACGGCTCGGAGCCGAGCGACAGTCATTCGCGGCAGACGGCGCATCGGAAAATCGATCGACGCGTCCCAATACCCCAGCAAAAAAAAGCGAGAGAAAGAAGTAAAAAAAAAGCGCGAGAGAAGCTAATGCGGCTCGTCCGCGCAAAAATCAGATCGTACGGTATGCGATCCTCGCAGCCGCCTCGTTAATGCGCGTTTTATACATACACGCTCGGCCGAAAAATCTTGGTGCGCGTGGCCCTTTTCTCCCGGGCGTGTTTTTTTTTTTTTTGGTCGGTGGGCTCGTGCCGGGCCCCCGGAGAAACGAGCAGATGGCCGGCCCGAGGCAGGTATGCACGCTCCGAGGCCGCCGAACAGATCGGAGGGAGCCTTGCGCGCGCCGAGAGATACGCCGGACACCTGCTCGGCTCTCGTTTCTCCTCTCGGGCCCGGTGGCCGACGCGCCTCTCGTCGCTCTTTTTCTCCTCCTTGACTTTTAAATGGCCGACGCGCAGCAGGCGCTCCCTCACCGCGGGCTCCTCGCGTGCGCGCGCGCCTACTACTCCTTTGTGACAATCAAATCTCAATCAGCTGCCTCGTAAATCCGCACCTTTCGCGCGCGGACGAGCGTCGCGCTGCGTAATCACGCGATCCCGTTGCGTAAGAGGTAAGAGGTTTCCCTCAGGCCTTCTCTCTCGCGCGCGCGCTTTTTTTCGTCGCCGGGGATAATTATCTTGTTCGGTAAATTGGCTTCGGGATTTAATGGGTCGGCTGCCGAGCTTCCTTTTTTGCCAGCGCGCCCTGGAAATTCGCTCGGGGATTTGGCCTGACTTTGAAATTTTTTTTTTTTTCTTTTATTATCAACCTCGAGGTTCAGCTATTATTTTTTTGCGGAGTGGGAAATATCGACGCGCTCCGCGTGCTCTAATAGAGTTCGTCACTTTTAGCTTTTATTTTAAAGAAAAAGTAATACTCTTGCCGCTCTTGCTTTCCTTTTTGAAATCTGTGCTATTTTTAGAAAATTTGCACCAAACGCTCGGCAAAAATTATTACGTTGCATAGTAAAAATTAATACAGTTCACTTTGAAATTGTACTGTTTATTTACTGTTGTAATTTTTATTTATTTTCCTATGGAAAATAATTTTTGATAAACTATTTTTCTGAAGGTAAATATAAGAAACTCACTCGTCTTAAAAAGTCAATATTAAATGTCTATTGTGCTTAAAATATAGTTCTCATTTACTCGCGTCAGCTGTTACACTGAATAAAATGAACGAGAACGATATAAATTTTTAGGAAAATCACAATAGAACTTTTTTTTACGAGTGCCTCTAACAGTACACTTATAACAATAAATTCCTCTCCCTTATTGAGCAGTCAGATGTTCGATAGTTACGAGATGCAGCACAATGCCCCCTTGAATAAAGAGAAATTACGAATATGATTATTAAGTACTGTTACACTTAAGATGCGCCAGATCGTCTCATTTTCCAAATGCGAAAACGATCGTCGGCCGGGTCTAAATCGATCGGTCATTACACCGCTCTCCGGCACAAAGATACCATCATCCGCATAAATTAAACTCGATCGTCCGAGGCATACGTTCGGGTCGCGTCTCCAGCCCCATATTTAGCGGGGCACAATGGGAATAGCGCCGGGTTTGCCCTCGAATTTATGGACCATTAGCATGTGCGTCAGCCACTCTATCTCTCTCCCCCCGCGGGAGAAAAATCCTCACCCCGCATCAATAAAAACGAGGCGACCCGCGACGCAATATCGCCGACCCGATGCCGAAAAGTAAAGGAAACCGGCATCGCGCGCCTCAGCCTCCCGCGGGGGATTCACGCCGGTATTCATCATATATATATACATACAACGCGAAGCCAGACGCGCGTGCGGCAAGGAGTCGCGCGCGTGCTCGGCGCACCATATGTCGCCGGCCGCGATTGCGCCGCACCGGTGTATGAGCAAACAAGCCTCGATATTTTTTTTTTTTTTTTCCAAGGAGAAAAAGAGACAGTGGCGAGAGAGATGACAAACCGATAGAGAGAGAGAGAGGGCCGGGCCTTTGGAAAGATGAAACGCGCGGGGCACGCAGAGCGAACGTGCCTCTCGAGCGGCGCATTATGCGCAGGAGGATGCTAATGCGTTATTTTCATGCGCCGCGGCTCGCCCGGAGCCTGCAGGAGGGGCAGGTGTGCTCGTCTAGCCTCGCCGGCACGCACCGCAGGGACAACCTGCCGGGGTACCTGAGGAGGGAAAAAGAGGAGCCGGGGAGGGGAGGGGGCGCCGGATCGCCTTGCTCCACCGCCCGTACGGGAGGAGAGAGATTCCGCGCGCAGATATACCTGCCCCGGCGATTTTTCGTGCGGATGCTGCGCAGGCCGCCTGCGGATTCGGAAAGTGGCGAGAGAGTCGAGAGGCCCGCAACCTCGAGGAGTTTACAGCTGCCCGCCGAAAACAAATTTACGAGGGTTTTGCGCCGATATATTGGCCGCTCCTCGTTTGTTACTCGATGGCCGCTGGCCGATTTACATTTTTTTTTTTTTTTTTTTCTTACGCCAGCGCGTCTTTCGGCATAACGAGGCGCGCGATTATTTCCGATTGTCGGAAAGTTTTAATTGTTCGGTATCGAGCGTAATGCGATTTTTATCGATAATCACCGGGAGCCTTTTGTGAAAACGGGGCTATCGTCCTCCGGTGACGTCCTACGCGAAAAGTGGAGTTTAATGAGAGTCGCCGTTTCGCTTTATCTCTTTTTTATAGAGGATCGTTCAGTCGTTATTTAAAGTTTTTTTCTTCCACTCTAAAGATAAGACTCCCTTCAGGATTATTTTTATGAAATCAGCGCTAATGAAAGAAATGAGATATTGAGTCCGCTACTCCGCGTCGTTTTTTATTTAGCATCGATTGATTTTCGAGGGGAAAAAAAAACTCCCGAGCACCTCTGAAGAAATGAAAATCTCACCTCCCAGCGGGACGAATAAATCTCTCCTTTTTTCGTAATACAATTTCAAGCTTTTTTTTTTATACGGCCACTCGCTACACACATCGCTCTCCTCCCGACGCTGTTCATCATACACTTTCGTAATTTAATATCTATAGATTCGAGTCAGGAGGCTATAAAAAGGCAGAGTGCAATCAAGCCCGGCGAAGGGTCTTATTTTGGCTCCATTGTATGCAGCCAAGGAACGACTCTCATTCAATAGAAATTCCATCCTCGGTTACCCTTCAAGGAGGCGTGTAAGCCCGGGCGTGCTCTACCCGGAAAGAATTAAACGTCTATATACACGAGCCCCGCTGCCACACTCCGATAAATAACTTTTACGAATCATAAAATTCTCGCGAGGTCATTCATACCCCGGCGCGGCTTAAAAGCTCCTTATTGCAGCGGCGACCCGGTGGGGAGCTTTAATCGCTCGAAACAAGAGCACTTGTTCCCTTTCCGCGGGCGCGCGAAACTCCGTCGTGCGCGCGCACGCGATGTTAATTATCCGGAACGCGGGCAGCCCTCCGATCGGGAGGACCGCAAAAAGAATAAAGTGTCGCTCGTCGGCAAAAAGGTACCGAGCGGTAATTGCAAAAAACGCGCGGGACCCGGGGAATCCCCGATTTTCGTGCGGAGCGAAAACTCGGTGACCAAAAACGGTCGGTCCCGGGTTCCGGCTCAAACTTTGCCCCGAAGCCAGCGAGAGCACGCGCTCGACGGCCACGGTGAGCCGCGGGGGGAGAGAGGGGGGGAAGAGAGAAGGAGAACCACCTGCCGTAGGGATCTCCGGTCGGTGGGGGCAAACTGCCGTCGCTCCTTTCCCCTGCGCGCGAGCGAGCCCTTCTCCCGGTTCTCGGTCCCTCTCTCCCCCCCCAAGCCCCTTCTTATTTCAACGCCTCTCGCTCGGGCACGCTGCTCTTGCCAGGCTTTCGGGGGACTTCACACTGGCCCAGCTGGAATAACCATTTAACTTTCGATGCGAAGGGGTTGGATGATTTTTACGGCCGTTGGCCGATTGATTCGAATATTCCACGAGTTTTCCGAGCTTCTCACTTATTTCCCCGCGCTGTACGTATCATTAATTTTCCACGGTACCGCTGACGTGTACACGCGTTCAGCATATTTGATCGATAACGATCGTAACAGTATTCGGGAAATAATTGATGGAATTCTTGAAAAATGAGAGTTTCGAAGAGCAAAAGTGCATAAAAGAGTTTCAAAGTTTTATTAGCACACCAATAATAATTAAATAACAAAGCATAATATGTGTATTTCGGAAAATATGTTTTTTATTAATTAAAACAAGAATTAATGTAATTAACAATGTTAATCTTCCCTTCATTTACCTTTTTTTTAAAAAAAGAACTGTATATTTTTATCAGAAAGTACCCGCATTTAAAAAATGGGGAACAAAAAGAAAGTGAACCTTTACGGGTCAGTTAATTCGAAAAAGTAAATTCAGTATGACAAAAGAGTTAGGAGTCGCAATCACGCTTGAGCGCTAAATCACCATTGTTTAGAATAGTATTCATGAAATTTTGAAAGTTATACCTGACCAACGCCCGGACTTCAGCCGGAGTAATTATGACTGCGATCCAACTGAGAATTATAGCAGTTTGAAACATGCAGATGAAACGAGGAAATTCAGCGAATGGTTACAGTGCCGAATCTCCGCGCCGGCAGCGGTCTTACCGTATAACGCGCACTTCAAAATAATGCCGCTGCGACCAAAGTGAAGATTAAACGAGCTTATTACCGCAACAATACATCCCCGTCCAAAGAGGAAACTGAAATTGTTCAGTCCGACAAAAGCATAACCCTTTTTAGGGTAACGTTGTTTGGTTAACGCGGCCAGGGGTTCCGCGCTTCGCGTGCACTGCGCTCCTCGTTAACGAGGTACATGCGACAATTGTGTTTTTCGAATTGCGCGGTACGAATCTCGAGTCGGCGAAAAATATGAATTCCTCGCTGGCGGAACGTTTTTTTCCAGCGAAGAAACACGAAATATCGATATAACGAACGGCGGAGCCGGGGCGGGAATACCGAGGACAGGTGTTTCAAATTTGTTTTCACCGAACCGCGCAAACCGGCTCCACCGGGCAATTAACGATGTACAAGGCGAGTCTTAGCGAAACGATTGAATAAATTAAAGCGGAGCAACGTGGGCGCCTCAACGGCCGTACGGGTCTCGAACCGTTGCAAACTCGAGTCGAGCCCACGGCCGCCGAGCTCCTCGAGAGCCCACATAGATCCTCGAGCGTTGTGAAGACCCCTTGAGGTTTCTCCCTCTTTCGGAGCGCGCGCAACGTACATCCTTCGGAGCATCGTCCAGCGCGCGCTCCGTTCCATCGGCGGGCTGCATACGGTTCGTGAAAAAAAAAAAAAAGGAGGAGGAAGAAGGAGCGCATCGCCGCCGTGCGGCCGGCCAGCTATATAGAGAGAGAGTGGGAGAGCGGGGGAGAGAGAGCTGGCGCGTCTGCGTGGGAGTGCGAGAGAGACGGAGGCGAGCGGAGCCCGAGGAGTAGGGGATGGTTCCGGCGCGAGCGCACGGCAGACGGTGGGGGGTTTCCTCGGCGCGGCGCGTCCCTACTTTCAGTTGCCGCGCGGCCGTTGAGTGGTGCGCAAGCGACTTCGCGCGACTCTCCAGCCCGAGGAAAAGAGAGAGAGATAGAGAGAGAGAGAGAAAGAGCGCACGGTTGATTTCGAAATAGACAAGTGCCGGATCCAGCAGTGTCGCCTCTGGCCGATTTATTTATTTTTTTTTTTTTAAATCAAAACGACGCGCGACTATATATTTTTTTTTTAATCAACAAAAGTGTGTGCGATTCGTTGTGCCTGTGTGCTGGTGATTTGAAAAAGAAATTGTTGCTCCGGTATACCTGCGCGAGGGGAGCCGAGAAAGAGAAACAGTCGTCGCGTGCGTGTGTGAAGTTCCAACGGTCGCACCGGAGCCGTGGAGAACGGCGGAATTCCAGCGAGCAGCCCGCCCGTGACACCGGCGCGCGCTCCCAGTGCAGCCGGAGTGCAGTGTGCATCCGCGAGCGTCGGCTATTTTCGGCCGGAGCCTAGTTGGTACACCCGACGATAGATCGGCGGCGATCCTAATTAATTTTTCTCTCCGCCGGGAAAAGCCAGGCCTCTCCGAAAAAAGAAAGTTTTTCTTTAAAAAAAAAAAAAAATAAAGTCCAGAAGTGAGCAGCAGCCGTTTCGCGGAGTGATCGATGAAGTTTAACGGCGGAACGGAGCCCGAGGCGAGTCGTCGTTGCGATCTAACGGCGCTCCGCGGCAGATGAGATGATCCGCCGGGGCGAGTAACGAAGGAGCGAGTCCCCATTCGACGAGCGCGCCTCGAAGCATCGCAGCGGCGAAATTCAAGCCGAGAGCGAGCGAGAGAAGAAAAAAGCACGGGCCTTTGACGTCGAGTGCGCGAATGAATTTTCCCCTTCAGTGCGTGTGCCAGTGAGCGAGCGAGGTTCTGAGGGAAGTGTGCAAGGAGCGTACGAAGGGAGCCATCATGAGCGCGCCGAGATCCAGGACGAATGCGGCGATCGCCGTGCTCCTGCTCGTCGCCAGCCTCGGTGAGTACAGGCGCGCGTTTAAACGGCCGAGATTTTATCGGCCGCGCGATAAACTTTGCGCCCCCGCGTGACCGTGCCGCGGAGAAGTCGGTTAAGGGAAACCTGTCGATAGCTCGCGACCCCCTGACTGTCGCCGACTTATACGCGGAGTTTAAATTAGATTTCCCCGCTTTCTACGTCGGGGCAACCGCTTTGACTCTTCGAAAATTTACCGCCGACCCATTCTTCGCGTTTCTTTTCTTCCTTCGGCGGCGAAATCCGCGGGTTTAATTAGACCCCGGGCGCCGCTGTATTCTTTCGTCACGCGGAAACCAAAACTTCGCCGCGCGCCTCTAAAATATTTATCGCACTTCGTTGTAACTGTTATATGCGCCGCGGAGTGAGGCAACCTCGACCCGGTGCGGTGACGCAAGGCTCCTTTTTAATTGCCGTGGTTAATCGTTTCTTCGATTTGCCGTCGATTACGGAGAGCGCTTCATTAGGCGTAGCGCGAGGCTGAGCGCATCGACGAAAAAAGAATTGCGAAGGTACTGCACGCTCGCAATAGCGGCGGAGATGAGGCCGGTGCATTGTGCAGCGAGCGTTGAATAATCGCGCAGGTGGAAATCGCCGAGGCCCGATAGCGCCGTAATCGACGCTTTGCAACTTGACGCTTTCGATATTATGTGCGCGTGTGTATACGAATGCCCGCGGGAGTGACGAACGGCGCGCCAGTGCTCGATCGCCGAGAGGCCGATCGAATTTTATTCGACAGCCGTTTTGTTTGCTCGGCTGCGCGCCCGCGAGGCGCTCTGTCTTTTTTAAACTTCGCCGCGTCGCGGTGCGTACGCACCGCTGCGGCCAGCGCGAAGTTTACGCGATGCGTAATCTCGAAACGCGACGCGCATTTTGCAGTATCCATTATAGTTATTGTTTGATTCGTGCTTTTGCATTTGTCAAATAGTTAGGACAATCTTCAAAAAATATTTGCGTAAATTTTTTGCCAGCACTCGCGGTGCTTTTACAAAGATTAAAAGTTTATGCAAACAACACATTAAGTAAAAAACAATAATTACTACTAGAATAGCGTTTCCAAAAATAAGTATTCATTGTACGGCAATCAACAAAAAAGTAACTGAAATACATTTCGTCAACTTGATATAAAAAAAAACACGAAAAAAAAAAAGATTGATATTTTCAATCTTTGTGATTTAAAAAAATATCGCCTCCATTTTTTATTATCCGTACCAATCAAATCAATCACTCCCGTAACTGTTTCGCTTCAACATTTCCACCGAGGATAATCTTTTTACTTTAAAAAAAGTCAGGAATACGCGGACAACTATAATTTAAACGAAACATTTATACCCTACCTTAAAACGAGTTTCATTTCAATCAGACAAATGAATTTTATTAGCCGGAGCGAAAACGCGTCGTCGCACTCGCATCGATAATCGCATCAGTCAACGAAAGTATCGGAAAAAAAGGGAAGTCGTTAGGAAAAGGAAAACCAAGTTGAGAACAAAATTTCGTTTAGTCTCAAACCCTGGTTTTCTGTAAAATTAAAAGCTCGCCGGTCGTATAATACGTGAAAGGAGGCGCGCAATGAAATCACGATTACGGTATTAATATAATCCCATCTTAATTTAAATCCCCTTGGCCCCTCGAAAGGATCGCGCGAGCTCAGCTTTAATCTCTTCCGGAGACGACGACGACGACGACGACGATGTCGGCCTGGTACGCGAAATAGTTTCGCCCTTTTTGCGCGGGGATATCGCTCGTCGATTTTCCATTTTCGCAATCTCTAGCCCGACTGGGAAAAAAACTCGGCTACCTCTGCGCATAGAGAATTACTAGTCCCGAGGTTCCGGATTCATCCCTCAATTTTTTTTTTTTTTTTTTTTGGCTTATGCGGGATCCGCGAGTGTCCTGGCGCTCGCTGCGAAAAGTCGGATTCCCCGATTATTATTGCATTAACTTTATTGAATAAGTCTTGGGCACGAACTTCCCGCACGTAAAAGTTTTTTTGACGGTGGAATATTGCGTTTGAAGTTTTTTACGTCTTTGCTGCGCGCGAGGGGCTAATGTACTTTATGTTCTCATATTTATGTACTTTACGGTTTGATCCACTTTTTTTTTATTCCTGCCTCCGGCCGAATAAAATTTGCGAATTATATCCTTGAATAAATGAAATTCATCGAATGACGCACGTAGGTGTAATCGAAAATTGTTTATTACACATTGAACAGCTCGGGCCTCTTGCCAGTGTACCGTAGTAAACAAACTCTCCGCGTTATGATTCAATTAAAGTACTGCTGATACGACACGTATAAACTGATTAAATTATTAGTTTCGTAACTGCAGTACTACTCGCAGTGGCGCAAATCCGCTTCGCTGATTATTGAACTTTGTACTTATGCTTGTTAAAATCAGCCGCTCCTCAATTCGCCGTATCGCGTTTGCTCAGATGTCGCTATACCTTTTCCGTGTTTGACGAAAAAAAAAAAACAAGATAAAACCGTTGAAAAAATAAAGGAAAAGGAAATAAAAGCGCTAGGTATTGTCGCGAAGTTTGTTTAAAAAATTATCCAGCTAAAAGAGGCAACAATTAAAACAGTCGGTGCGTCGTCCCGAACTTTTGAAACTTTGACCGTTCACCCCGTGTGCACCCCTGGCACGTGTGTACTCCCCGAGTTGAACGGGCGCTGAAAGTTCGAGCGGCCGACACCAGAGGCGCCAGCTCACGGTGGTACCCTCAGCAGCTGGCTCGCATGAGATTACGATCCGCCTCCGACAGATACTTCTTTCCGAAGGATACGTATCTACTGTTTCCGGGGAAAACGTCACGCGTAAATAAGAATAAAAAGATTGAGAGGCTCCAATTAAAGAAAAGTTAGTAGAAAACCGAGGAAAACTTTCACCGTGACTATACACACTTTATGTAAAATTAATATCTACTTAAATTTCGTGGAAGTGCGTTTCTCAAGAAAAACTACGTAAACTAGCATAGAAGTTTTTTTTTTATATAACGCCCCCTTTTTCGTTCCAAAATAAAAAAAAAAGAACAGGTAGTTTGCGCGCGAGCACAAATTGACACTGTTAACTTTTCAGTGAAAGTAACAAGGCACTAGAAATTAAAAAGGAAAAGAAAAGGTCCCGTAACGAGGCTTAGATCGTTGAAAAGTTATAATCACAGAACAATCGAATCGAATTATAGCCGACTCAATAAAAGGAATCATTACTCTGGGCGCTAGGTCGGAGGCGCCGAAGTAGGGAAAAGGCAGACGACGCTCGGCGCGCTGATCGAACGGCATTTTAACGACGACGCCGGGGCGTCGAGTAGTAGCTGCAACTGCAGCCTTGGAAAATCTAGGATAGATATCGACTGGGAGCGAGAGGCTGCGAGGCCGGGGCTTTCACCTGCATGCGCGCGCGCTTTATCCCCATAATGGATTCGAATTAATCGCCCCCCCGCACTTCTAAATCGCTCGACGCGTGAAAGTCCGCGGAGCTCGCTTAAACGCGCGTTACACTATAAACCGGCGCGCTTTACAGCCCGCGTAAGTTTACGTTCGAACTCGCGGCCCCCCCCGGTTCTTAAGTCGCGTTTTATACGCGCGTACATAAACGCGCGGCGCGTTTGGGTTCGCTGACTTTTCTCGTTACGCCGCGGACTTTTCTTGCGCCGCCCGATGGATTCTCGAAACGCTCGGCGGATTTCCGCCGATCTTCGAGACGATACGCGCGGCCGGGGGGACCGCTTTGCGCAACGGGCGATTGTAAAAATGTTTGAGAACCGAGCGGACTGCGACACCCATTGTGCCGGCGCTATTTTTTCTACTTCTCCGCGCGTTTAAACTGCCTTTTGTATAAAATTCGGCCGAGAGATTTTTCTCTCGACGGTTCTTTCCGCGCTGCGCCTAGGGCCTCTGCCTTTCTATAAGTAACGTTTTTTTCAATTAGCGCTCTAGCGGGAGTTTCCTAATTTTTTTCTTCGCGTATTCATCGAGAAATTTATGCGCGCGGCAGGATGGAGAGCTAAAAGTCCGGTCTGTTGACATAGGACGGGGATAAAAGAAAGTTTCGGAATGTGCGAACGCACAGGACTTAAATATCCCGGAGTGACATGCAAACGTAATCAACTCTTTACGAAACTTTTATTGCGAGGGGTTTGTTTACAGCGTCAAATATTCAGAAATATGTTCAATATTATTTTGCGCTGGTTTCAACGGAAATAGAAATAGTAATTAAATTTTCACTTCCTTTTAGTTTATTAAACTAAATAAACTTTATTGTTTAAAGCATGCAAAAAAATAAATTGCTTGTTTAATTAATTAAATAAAATCATTCGCTGTTATTTTATTTCACAGATTTTCTTACAAATTGTAAATAAAGTTATTTAATAAATATTACGTTTCATAATTGAAATTGTATAACAAAAAAAATGTATTTGAATATTGGCATTTGTTATTCATAATCGTTCTTCGAAATCGCTATTAAAAAAAGTTTATTTAAAATCAATACAATAACTGTTAAAAAAACTGTTTTAATATTCAATGTCTCGAGTAATGAATCTAACCAGCATTAAACTTTTTAAAATATCCGATTAACTTCCCCGGTAAAAAGAAAAAGTTTACATCGTAAAGCGCAGTCTGCCCTCCCACACGCATGCTTTTTATTCAATATAAAATGTATGTAAAATAAAATAGCGTATACGCCACGCGAAAATGCTCCATTACAATTTCTTCCTCGTAATTGCGGTGCGATGAAAAAAATCGCTTAATCCGCGTTCGAAAATCGTTTCGTAATCCATCGCAAAAAAGTGCTCGCAGTCGCGCCCTACAATCGAACGTTAAATAAATAAATCATCGGAGCGATATTTGCCGAGGCAAAACAAGTGTCGACAATAAAGCCGAAGTCCCCCGCGCTCGGCATTAAAAATTATGCGTCAGAGAGATCGGACGCATACATTTTGTTAAATAATACTCGTCATCCATTTACTGCGGGCGAATCATTTTGCGTAAATTTACAGTCCTCGGACGCTTTAAAATGCCGCCGACCCGGCGAAGCGCAGTATACGCGGCTACGAGGGGGCGGGGGCTAAATATTTTACAGTCCTCAAAACGCGAATAAAATCGCGCGTAAGCGCCGGACCTAGAAAATAATAAATTCCGAATTAACGCGCGCGCCGCGGCGGCTCCCTGCGAGTTCTCACAATCAAAAATTAACCCCATTATTCCGGGGGAGTCGTTATATCACTGACGCGTTATTTCGCGTCGCCGCGCGGGAAAAAGCCTCGAGCGCGCGTGTGTGTGTGCGGGTGCGCGAGGCCGATAAAGGATGCACGAATGAGAGAAAGGCGGCTTCATTGAGAAAATTCATTGAGTGGGAAATCACTTCGTTACGCTTATATTCTTCCAGTTCTAGTTTATTTGCCTTTGAATTGATTTTTAAAGTTAATTTACGAATTATTATTTTATTTAAAGAAAAAAAAGGTTTTTTTTTTGGTTTTATACGTATTTGTAGTTAAAATCATACATTTACGTGTTTTTCGCATTTTACATTCACGATTAAATTCTTTGGAAATTGAGAACATCAAAACATTTATTTAATGGAAACCTCTCAATTTGCAATTCATAAAAATCTCTCGGCTTTTTTAGTCCAATCATTGCTTAATCGCCGGTAAAATATTCTTTGTGTTCGCGTTAAGTGGAAAAAAGTGGATGCTGCTAGGGAAATCGTTGTTGCGGTGCTCATGGGAGTATTAAAACAATTTTACCACTTAGTGCCGTAGGTGCGAATAAAAAGCGTTTAATACGGCTACTGCTTTTAACTCGATTCTCAATCTTTGTTCGGACATTCATGCGCAAATAATCTAAAATGACAGAGCTAATTTGCAAAATAAAAATAATGTTGACGCTGTACAAATAATTATGAACCTAACTTAATTTACATGGAAAATTGAAAAAAGGAATGCACTTTCATTTATATACAATATGTTTCACAAGCGTTACAATTAAAAGAATATTCATGTTTTATCAGTAAAAGCATACGGGGATTAATTAAAAACATGTTGCAACGGAAAAATCGAATAAAGGATAAACAAAAAAATTCAACGTTATAAGGGAGAACAAACTACTCGCTCATTGTCCTCGAAAATCCCGTTTATTTACCGCGCGCATAAACAAGCGCCGGCATTTACCACCGGCCATTTAATTCGTGCGCTACGATAAAGGCACTCCTTTTTTTTCAAAAAATCCGTATCGCTGCACGCCGCACAATGAAATTCCGAGAAATTACCTCCAAAGAAACGCGGAATAATCCTCTAATTAGCTCCGTCGCTACTAAACCAGTCGATGAAAGAAAAATACACACCGCAAAGGTTCGCTCTAACAGTAAATTAGCACTTACAGCGCGAAAATACTTCATATACAGAGCACGCGACAAACCGCGATAACTCAATTTCGGTGGATTTTTCCGCGCGGAAGTTAAATTCCGTTCACGGGTGAAATTTGTATAAAAGCGACGGAAAAGGTGCGAGTTGACGCGGCGCTGCATAATCTCCTTTCCGCAGATTAACACGCGGGAGCCGTGGCGGAATGGTGACTAAAATACACGAGAATGAGTATAAGCAGGGCCCGGACGTAACCATCAGCCGAGATCCCGCTATAACCCGGGTCATTTTGGATACGCGCGAAGTTCGGCGCCGGGAGGGAAAAGGGCACCGTACATAAGAGATTTAATCCCCTTGTTATTAGTTACCACGGGCTACTAATAAGAGCCTTTTGTTGCTGCGGTAAGGTGGATTTAGAACGCGCTAATTAATTTTTCATTGAATTTACGATCCCGACTCTCATGCAACTGCGTGCCTTTTTTTTCCCTCCACGAAAACGCGCTTTTAATCGCGCGATCAATTCTCATTCGTTCGAGCATATTTTAATAGAAAAACGATGCTCCGTTAAAAAATTGATATTTATACTGCAGCGCGCGTAATGCGCAAAATAAGCGAAAGGCAATTAAACGTGCGTACGCATCGGATGCGAACAAAATCGTAATATCTCCAGCACGTGGAAGGATGCGTAAAAAGGCACGCAGGCGTACATTTCTTCGCGGAACAAAGAGAGTAGGGAGCAGCAAAGGAAATCCACGCGGCATAAATTTAAAACGAAAATTATACAACGTTTCCGCTATCGAATCGCATCGCCGCGCTTACGCGTTCCCATCCTCGAAAAAGGGAATAAAGCTCGCTCTAGAGAGAAAGACAGAGAGGGATCACGCGCGCGTCAGATTCTCAAGCGCGCTCGTCTGGTATTCATAACGCGCTGCGCGCGCTCACGAACCGTGGAGCGCACGCACACGGAGCCGTGCACGCGTGTGCGTGCCGCGACGCTCGTCGTAATTAAAGGCGAGCGGCGCGTTATCTAATTCCCACAGGCGCTAAAAAGCCAACGAACTGGCGAGCTCCGCTCGCTCGTTAAAATCACGGCAGGGCCCCCGACCGAATGTCGAGGGGGATATTCGCGTGCTCGCATCGCGCGAAACTGGAGTACAAGGAGAAGGAGCCGCGAGGCGGAATCGACATTGAGCGGGCGTTGGGCTCGAGGCGCGCAACGACAGGGGGGTGTTTTCCAGCGAGCGACGACGAGGCAAGGTCGAAAGGATTACCGGGCTCGATGTTTTGTTTTGTCGTCGCGTATACACACCTCGAGGTACCCGCGTCGGGCAATCGATGCGGCCGAAGAAATTTCGAGGAGGGCCCGCGCGAGTTTCTGGACTCTATCGATTCGCCGCGGGGTGAGGGGGCGATACGAGTGTATAAGGGTCTGACCCGCTGCCGCCGCTATCTACTTATATCGCGTGTAATGAACTTAACCCCCTTTTTCGCGACAGATAAGGCGACTTCATTCGAGCCCGGCGTTTCGTGCGCCGGCCGCTCGTTTTTGCGTATAAACAAACTCGTTTACAAAATATCCCACTTATCTTCGCGCGAGGTAATTGCTTTTAATTGAAACTCTTGATTTACACGAATTTCAAGCGTCCCACCCGCGCCGGGGACACTGTGTGTGCGCTCGTATCTTGTCGACAAATATTATTTCAAGACACGCAAATGAAATTTAATCAGCAATTTAAACAGCCGACTATTTTTGTGCTTCCGTGCGCACTCTTTTGTGCTAATTACGCTAAAACGCTGGCTTTTCATTATCCCTCTATAATTGCGGTCTTTTCATTGTTTTTGGAGTTCTGATTTTTATTATTACTGCTTATTTGATGGTACCCATGAGCAAGAATCTTCGCGCGCGTTTGACTTATTCTTTAATGAATTCGTTATATACATTCAATTATATTTTTCGCAAAGTAAGAGAGGAAGTATTTCCAGCTGATAAGCCACGTAAGTTATTACTACGCGGAATATGATCTTTGCATCATCCGACTGGCTCGAGTCATTCCTTTATTTAGCGGTAAAACTGAAAAATCCGAGATTTATATACGCGCAACGGAAAAAAATACGGATACCACTTCCAAGCGTGATTCACGTTACAACTCATCAGCGATACTGCGGAATAAAACGCCGCCACTCACGCGCGCGCCATTAAAAATAATCTCTCCATAAAGCATCAAAGTTCCTAACGAAATCTCCGCGAAACCTCTCCCCCCCCCCCTCCTCCCAGCAAAGTCTAGCACCACGAGATAAGGAGCTGAGTGACAAACGCCCGGCAGCCTCTCGCTCTCGCTCTGCGATTGCGTAAATCCCGCAGTCCCCTCCCCCTCTCTTCTTCCGCCGACTGCGTGTGCACATTTTATTTCGCGCACACAAAGGCCTCGCGCGGATAAGCGGGAAAGGATACGCGCCGGGAAGCGGTTGCGTTTTCAGCGCTCCCGTGGCTCGTCGTTTTTCTTTCTCTCTTTCCCTCGGTACGGTTTGCACGCGCCGAAAAATTCCTGAAGGGCCTTTTGTTTTTGCGCCGCGGCGTCTCGGTGACATGAAGGCCGGCGCTAATTGAATATTTCAATTCGACGGTAATGCCCCGCCGAGCGAGTAATTTTCGGGGCTTAGACGCGGGGGCCGACCGAATTGTTTAATTTTAACGGCCGCGCGCCGCCCGGCTCGAAAATTATTTAATTCCGAATTCATGGGAGAGCGACGGCGAGCGAAATGACAATTGTTATAATTCGCGTTTGTTGTAACTGGACATACCCTGTATGCGCGCGTGCAATTTAATTTCGTCCGGTCATACCGATAAGGTAAATCCGCTGTGTTTTATATTATTAATAAGTGAGCGTGTGCTAAATGTGCATTTCGATTCATTCGCTGCGACGGCGATAACAAATTATTTGACTATTTTTAGATTTTCCGTTAATACCATTGAACACTGCCATATTGTTTGTTGTTAATCTTATCAACATCATAATGTACCATTATTCCGTCCCGTTTCATTGTCCGCTAATTATTGACATTAGCGCATAAGTCCGGGATAAAGAGTATAAATATACCCCACCGCGTTGGGGACAATTCGTTTCATAGATCCTCGTTTCGCCCGAGAGATAAAAGAAAACAGTCTGATAAGGATTAATTGAAATGATAAATTCGCAACGGCGGTAAATCGCGCAGCTTTTTAAAAAGGAAAAGCCAGGACCGTTAGAAAAAGTGCGGCCGATTTGAATAACGAGTGCAGTGGGTGCAACACTCGTGAGGTCATTAGAGAAATAACGCACTTAGCGACACGCGACGCCGGTCCGGGCTATTTCCACTGCTCGCGGAGTCCATCCCTAAATCTCGGGCGCTCGCCCGCCCATTAACCCGCATTAGGCGCCTCGTACCTTTCCGCGGTGCCCTCGAGCTCTTATTTATTTTTCGCACGAATGCAATAAATCTCCGTTAATTTTTCACAGTCAGGCCAGGTGTCGGGCCGAAGTGGCGCGCCCACGCCGTATCGTACGTCTCGCCGCCGCGGCGGGAGTAGCAACGAAAAAAAAAAAAAAAAAAAAAAACAAACGCGCTAGCGAGGGAGTATCGCTCATCTAATCTGCGATCGATCATCAATTACCCGCCTCCCCCAGGTTCAACGTACCCCCCTGCTCTCGCTCACGCGGCCGTCACCGGGACAAACAGTCGAGGGCGGGTGGGGAGGGGAAAAAAAGCGGAGGAGGTGAGACGGAATTGCGCGAGGCCCCGGAAAAACAAGGACGCCCGAGCGAGTGTGAAAAATGGCGGAAGTCTCAAAAATTGCCGGCGCGCGGTGACGCTGAGGAACGTGACCGAGTTTATCAAGTTGCCAGACGCGACGCGTATACGCTCCGCGCGCCTCTTTTTATCCGCGGAGTCTTGCCGAGGAGCCGCGAGCCGAGAAAAAGGTGGCGGACCTGGAAGTAGACTAACGAGGCGTCTTCTTTTGTCTCGAAATAGAGACCTTGTCTTTTGTTTACGCCGCTTGATTATGATTGAGTGCCCCGCGACTCGCGGGTTCGCTGACCCTTCGGGACTCCAGTTACTATCGTCGAATCTCTCCATCCGTTTCGTCTCGCTAAGCTCACCCGGAAAAGCGCCGTAATTTTTCATATAGCCGCCGATATATCGTTAATTTCGATCGATAAAACAATTAGATTTTCACCGCGTAGTTTGGAATAAGAATTACACGCGAGCGGCCATTTAACGTCCAATTAAAACTTTCGCAGCCGTTATCATCGAGCGCAGCCGCGCGTGCTCTCCAATCAATTAAAAAAAAATGAAGGTCCTCGTGGAGAATTAAAAACGATAAAAAAAAACACATACACATACGGCGCGCGCGCACGAAAAATGCCGGGATAAAGGAAGCGGGGGCGCGAAGCGCAGGCTTTTTGCCGATCCCGGTACCGGGGGTGTCGCGGAACAAATGAAAATGGTCCGAGCGAGACGCCGGCAATTTCTCGCGGAGCGAGAGGGATGGCCCGAGACGCCCGCCGTCCTCTTACGCCGCTCGTCTTCTTCGCGCCGGCGTCCGGGCCAAAATCGATTCTCGAATGGGGCGCGATTTATTTCCGGAAGCGCCTTGATTTATCCTCTTTATTGCTCGCGCGCGCGCTGGCTCGGGGTACATCCCCGCCGATGGTTCACTTTGATCGACCGGCCAAATAGTTTTGTTTATACAAAATAAAAAGGGGCCGCCGCGGCTTGATTGACTCCCGACGACGAAAAATCGCCCGGTACTCCTTCGGCGACGTGGCGCGCTATCGATAAATCGATATGTACGCCGAGCTGCTCTCGTGCATTCTTCAACGGCGCATAATTGGATTCAGCGCTTTATTGAAATTGCATTAACAGCGCAACGGTAAACGTAATTAATAAGAAATCGCTGTCAATTAACCCGAGGCCTCGCAGCGTTTGTGGTAAAAGCTTATACACCGTTCCATTCACGCAGTTCAATTATGCACGCGAGAGCAAAAACTTGCAAATTTATCCGATAAATGATTCGCGAAGTCAAGCAATAAAGTCTCAACAGATTATGACGCGCTAATACATCAGAAGTATCATGCATTATTTACGCGCGACTAAAATAAAAGAGGGGACAGTGCAGGAAGGAAGCATTGGCGAATTAGCCGATGAAATCGCATCGCGGAAAGGCAAACCGATCGGAGATTACCGTATCGTTCCATAAAGGAAATTTGATGATCGTCATAGGCCGGATTTAAAATTCAGGATGTGACGCGCGATCGAGCGCAAAGCGACAGCGCGGGAAAAAGAAGGGGACGATCGAAAAAGCAGTGGACGGGGGGGATAGCAATTTTTCAGCCACAATGCAGAATATCTCCTCCATTATCTGCGCGAGAGAGAAAGCCCGAGGATTGGGTCACTCGTCCGTCACACGGAATATCGCGCGGTTAATTCGCCGCGGATTAACTGCATCGGCGCTTATTGACGTTTTGCCCGCTCGCCGGATTCGGAAAATCACACTGGCCCATTTTAAGCCCGCGGCACAATTTTCTAAATTAATGAGGCCGCTCGCGCGAGCCTCTATCCGTGATTTATCGCGGCGCCGGATTGAATTTCACCGGAAACTTCCCCCCCGGACGCGCGCGGCGAAAGATCGACCTATTTTTAATTAACTCCCTCGGCGGCGACTCGCGGGAAACTTGGGTGTCTTAGAAGCGAGTCGATCGGGCGTAAATTATCGCCGCTCGTCGAGGAGGCGCCGCCGGCGCAGGTGATGCCGAGGCGAATTCGTCAGTGGCGGCGGGGCCGAACCGCTAATTAATTAACGGCCGACGGATGCCTAATAACTCGCCCCGCCGGTCGAAAACTGTCCGCGATGTTAGGAGGGTGTGCGCGAAGTATAGCCGCGTGCCGAAGGAAAGCGCGGGGAAACTATCCGGCGAACTATCTCCCGCGCCACGATTAACGGCCGCAACTCCGCGCAACCCGCCGCCGGCGACACATATATTCGCTAGTGGCACGCCGCCTCTCCTCCTATTTTTTTCATCCTCCCTCGCACCCCCCCGAAGTAAGTCGATAATTCCGAGCGCGCTAGGAACTAACTCTTTCGTTCTATCTCCCTCTCGCTCTTTCTCCCGGTTATAAATAAGAATCTGCGCCGTTATACCCCCTCCAATCGATGCGACCTTATTTACGTGTACGTCGGCGAGTACCCGAGAGCTACGCGAAGCCGAGGGTAAAAGTCGATATTTACCCTAGAGAGAAGGAATGAGCCGAGGAGAGAAAAAGGAGAGCGAGAAAAAAAGCGCGGGAGGGATTAATTTGCTTAAAGAGTTTATTACTCCGGGCGTATACGCGCGGAGAGCCCGCCGAGCAAGTAGTAGCGAGAGGGTTGGAAGGAGCCATGAATGGTAAATGCGGGGGGTCTTGATGTTGTCGGGGTGGGTAACGGATAACCTTAATTTAACCTTAATTTGCTTAAAGAGCTTTTCGATCTTTTCCCTGAATGGAGCGCGGAAGCGAGAAATAATTAACTTCGAGGGCATTGATATCAGCCCGGATCGCGCGCTCGCTCTTTTTTTAAACTGCAAGCAAGAACTTTAATTTAACGGCGCTTGCCTCGCGTTCAGCGCGAAGGACGCGACGAATTGCTCGGCTTAGAAAAATGTAGTGCATCGATCCGACTGCGGAAAGTAACGAGCTATTAAAATTAAGACGAAGAGGGTATGTAAAAAAGAAATTTAGAAAAACTTGAAAAAAAAAAAGAAAGATATCGAATGTTTTCCAATAGTTCAATAAGGGTGGGAAAATCAGCGACTCGTTTCAAATTATTTATATTCCACGCCATTAATTCGAAAGGCAATATTCTGCATTGCCAGCGATTTGGCGAGCCCAATTCGAGTGCCAGCGCAATCTTCGCTCGTCCGCGAATCACCGTCTTAAAATAGCATTTTCAATTACTTTCATCGCGCTTGTTGTCTAAAGTTACACGCGGTCAAAACTTTTTAGCCGCGGAGTAGTTCAAAACGATAAAAGTAAATGAGCTGCGGAACGGCACGGAGAGAGAGGGTGAAAGAGGCCACTAGAGTTTAGCCGCACGGTCACGGAAAGCCACGGCGAAATTCCGCCATCTCGCGGGGACACGCGAATGTCTTATTTCGCCGTTTCGTTACGAGACAATTTAACTCGGCTACGTCTATCACGGAAACGCCGGGGGAAAAAAGCGGAGGAGGATCGCATGCGATTGCACTCGACCTCCTCCCGCGGAACTTAAAGTACCGAAGAAAGGGAGGCTCCGTGGGACCGCGAGGTCTCCTCGGTGGTTGTATTTTAAAGATTGACGAGGCATCGACCGCGACAGCGGCGTAACTTTTAATCAAGCCCGACGCTTCGATTCCCGACTTTCGCGCAAATCCCGCTCTCGCGCGAGATTCGCGCTTGAAAATTTGATGGCCGCGCGACCGTTCAGTCTCGATCGCCGGGCCAATCGATCTGCTGGTGAATCGTTAATAGCCAGTGGCCGCGTCGCTTCGTTCGATTATTCCGCGGCTGAACTCGCGACTTGCGATCGGCAGGAAATTATATATCTGTTTCGCCGCGGCAGAAGCTGTCGGCGCACGTTTCATTAAAGCTCGACGCGTACGAGGAGCGACGTTGCTCCTTTTTTCTTTTTATACAGTCGATTATTTTCCGATATGGCGTCGCTCAAGCGGATCTGCCACGATCAATACGGCGTTTGGTAAATAAATCAATCGCCATTTCCGAATACACGCGCCGCTGCTTTCTTGCGCGCGAACGTCTTGATAAAACAAGTGTTTTGAGGTTCCGAGTGCTCCACTTAATTCGCGTTTATTTCGATCGATACCCAACAAGTATATACAGTACACCCCCGAGAAAAATAATTTAGCTCTGTAGAAACCTTCAAGCTCCTATTCAAGAATTGATACTTCGCTCCGCCTTAATTACCGTAGCGCACGTAACGTATCCACGTGTGGTATATCCTCAAGTGCCTCGTTTTTATATTTTTTTTTTTTCGTCGGTAAACCACATAAAATCTAAATGAGAAGTTACAAGAGGCAGACCGCGCGTATCTCTCCCCAATTCCGAGCGATAATAATTCAGCCTTCGAAGGTGCGCGCCGCATCGCTCGGAAACCCGTCCTCTCCGAGGCGTAATTCACGTGTACCGGTGCATTTCTCATTAAGTATTCAACGATTTCGGCGTCCCGCGTATGTAAGCGCTGCGACGCCGAAGGAGATAATCCCCCCCCCCCCCTCCGCCGCCGCCCCTCGTCGTCGTGTGTGCATGCACGCCATGACGGCAGGAATGTATCGGAGACATAACCGAGCTCTCGGAGCCGAGCAACGGTACCGGCTGCCGGATCGACTCGCGCGTCCATTTAAATTTCACTCCGGCCGTCCGCCTCTCGCTCCGAGCCACGTCACGACCTTTTTATCCCGCGGCTCCTTCCCCTCTCGGGCGGATTAAAGCCCGGCTCCGCAGCTGCGCCGCGGATTTTCGCGCGGCCACTCGACGCGCCGAAATTGCAAAGTTCGCCATTAACGGCGCGGGGGAAATTTTGCAGCGAGCTTTTCAACCGCGAGCATTAAAGTGGAGGAGCGCTCCTGCAGTGTTTTTGAATGCGCCGGACGCCCGCCATGCTAACTCTCGGTTTTTCTTTCTTTTCCTTTTTATCTAGCCGCCTTATGTTAACTTTTTGCTATGAAAGAAAAAAAAAAAAACTTTTCTTACGAGACCTCTTTCCCTTTGAATCCGTCCGTTTACGACGCTCTAAACAATTATGGAGATTTCGTAAATTTTACTGTTAAGACGGGGCGAGGCAGTCGTAACCGCGCGGAAGCCCTTCTTTACTGCGGATGCGTATATACTTTTATGAAGAATTTCGCGCTGTAAAACTCGCGCGCTAACCTCGCCGACTGTAAAATTCGAGGTAAAATTTTTACACGTACTTCCGCCAAATTCATTTCTATCGAATAAATATTTCAAGCCCTGCTTCCCCGCCTCACTCCGCGCGCGCGACCAATTCATCCCC
Organism: Eurytoma californica; assembly: GCA_035586675.1. Classification (NCBI taxonomy): domain Eukaryota; kingdom Metazoa; phylum Arthropoda; class Insecta; order Hymenoptera; family Eurytomidae; genus Eurytoma; species Eurytoma californica. The sequence goes on along the minus strand of JAXIUT010000037.1, from coordinate 4,439,378 downwards.
CGGGCGTTCGATCGCCGATGATAAAACAAAAAATGCGCACACACACACACACACCTCGACGGGGAAAAAATCGCGGCACGAATTAGGCCGCGCAACTGCGCAGCTCCGCAGGAAATAAAGTCACTCCTCGAGGATAATCCACGGCGCGCGCGCGCGCAGGCACTCAACGACTCCTTCGCCCCCCTCAACCTCCCGGGGGCCTTCATTGCCTCCGGTTTCATTCTCCATATACCCACTCGGAGCCTCGTCTTTCCCCTGCTGTTTCTCCGGCGAATATGGCCTATCTCTTCTTAAACGCCGGCACAGCGAATCCGTTTGCTTAGCTCGCAGTTTGTCGAATGGCTCGAGTAAGAGAGAGAGAGGGGGGGGATAGAGCCATCGTCTCGCTCGCTGTCGATGCTTACCTCGCGCGCGGAGGGCAGGCCGCCATTAAAACAGCATCCGCGGCTCGGCCCGTAACCATCGGAGCGCGTAATCGTCACTAAACCGAGACGGATGAAAGAGAGACAAGAACCATCGACGGATGAGATGGATTTATTCGAGGAGCGCTCGGCTCGATGGAGCGTGCGCCGAGAGGACCCTGGAAGGCGAGCTGGATTATTTTTTCCACCTCTGGGTCTCTTGATTTCTTTTTCTTTTTTTTTTTTTTTTTTTTTGTATATATACCTTCCTCCTCCGCTGCGCCGATGCCGGCCATTTCCAATCGGCTTTCCCGGCCCACCTCCGTTTCTTCCCCACCTACCCGCGTAGCTTCGTCCTCTCCTTTTTTGCCCTTAAATAATTTGCGTCCACCGGGCAAGTTTTGATAAAGGGAACTGCCGCGGAAAGAAAAACGGAAATAGAGTCGCGCCAGCGGAGGGAAGAGGAAGGGAAGAAATAAGTTTCATTCTGAAGTTTCTTGGTAGAGAATTATACTTGTTTCTCGGGGAATTTTTATAGTGCGTCCCGAGAAAGGGCGTAAAATTTTAGTTGGAGTCGCTCGCCTCTCTCCCGGGCCGGATTGCGATTGCACGTCGCTCGCTGCTATACGACGGGAGGAGCCGCGTCATTTTTCAAAACGCTACTTTTACGCGACGCTATGTTTGTTTATTGCCGCTGGATTAAAGCTCCCGCGTCCCCTTAAAAAGACTTTTAAAAAATTCATCAAATTCACTTTCGTAAGAACGTTTAAAAAGCATAATCTGCTGACGCTCTCGCAGACTCGTAGGAATTTCTCTTTATCCACCTCGCGGGAGAGACTGAAACTTCCCTATTCACACTTCGGCCGGGCGGCTCTTTTCTCTTTTAAAGTCGCTTATAAAACTGGGCCGCGCGATCGGCTCTCGCCTTTCGCCTCGAATCCATCATCCGATTTTTTTTTTTCTATCCCTCTCGCTCCTATACCAAAGTCGACGTTTCTCCGCAAAAGGCTGCCGCTGTCGTCTCGGGCTCCAAATGCGAAGATCGATGTTGGCGAGCGGCGCGTGCACGTGTGTGCACTCGTAAACGCCGGGCGTTTAATGCGTCCGAGGGCGAGGTGCAGAGCGGGAAATCAAAAGAATACATCAACGCGCACGTGTGCAGCGGCTCCGCGAAAGGACCGCTCGCCTCTTGTGCCTCTTCGGTACCGAGGCTTTGGTTTTCAAAAATGCTTAAAGCACTCCGTTATGATACAAAGTGCATTCTCGAGAAAGGGACATACGAGCGATACGAGCCCGAAGCTTTCTGATGGATTATTTAAATATTCAAAGGAACTGCTGTAACGAGTGAGGGGGAGTTTGCGTATGAACTATTTACTTTGCGCTTGACTAGAAAATATACGACACTTATTTTTTCCTCTATCGATGAGGGATCAATCGGCTTTCAATAAGTAATGCTCTAATCGTTTGAATATTGAAAAAAAAGGCTAGGATTTATTTGCCTAAGCAGGGCGAGCAACAATAATTCACGTGGCGTTCATAAAACAAAAATTCATTGCTTTGAAAATATTTGACCCGAAAAAACTCGTCGAGTACCACCGCCAATCCCCGCTCTCCGTACTTACAGCGGGAGCGAGACAAAAGGAACTTCGGTGTAAAAGTAAAAAACAAAACGGCGAAATCTCCGGACTTGTGCACACACGCCTCGTCGAAAACACTCTTTTCTCCCGAAAAATCATTTGGACGGTCCTTTTTTCCACGAAAGTTCAAGCACTCACGGCTCGTGTGTACACACATTTCGTTCTTTGCTCAAAACAAATAGCCTCTTCGAGATTCTGGCTCCTCTCCTCGCTGTTTTCCTTCGCTGGTGTGTAGCCGCGAGTGTCTCCGCGCGGCCGTGTATTTTCCTATCCCCGCGAGAAAATATAGCGTAGAAAAGCGCGGCCCTCTCTCTTTATCTCGTCTGCTCTTCTCCTTTTGTCAATGGTATAAGGGGGGAGTTTTCGAGGCGAGCCCCTCGCCCCATTGTTTGTAAATTCAATCGCGCCTCGACCGACACTGGGATCGGGCCATTATTTTCTACTCGGAATTTAATTGTACCCACTCGCCATTCACGGCTCCGTCGTAAGTGGACGGATCCGACGTTTCTTTTTCTTCCCCGAAGCCAATTCCGCGCGCATAAGCGGCGCGAGAAACAAATCGTCTCGAGATTTTTCCTCGGGTCGATATCGCCGCGGCAAATCGAATCGAGTCGACTCCGTCATAAAGCGTTTGAAAGGCATCGGCCGCAACGACTTAAAAAATCGGGTTTACCCTCGGAATTCAATGAACGAGCCTGAAAGCGAATTCGACTAGCGCCTCGACGATTAAAAAAAAAAAAAAGAAAAAAGGAAAAAAGAGTCGAGAGGAGGCGTGTGCGAATTCGACAAAGCGCGTCGAAAGCGAGGAAAATTGGCGGCGAAATCGCGCCGCTGAAAAACGAGGCGCTTTATATATACATATAACGCCGTGAAAAAGCGGCTCAGGGGCGCGCACGCTGCACGCGCGTAATTGTGTCACTCGCGCGCCAACTCGACCGAATCGTGATACTTTTAAACTCCCTCCCCTCCTTTCTCCCCGGCGAGTGCACGCCTCTGCGAGCTTGAATTATGCACGCGACGCGCGCACTGTATTTTCGTCGTGGTCTAACGATACTCTCTCTTTTTTTTTTTTGCCGACGATTGTTTTCCGGATTCTCTGATTCCCTACGGTGCGCTATGATTTCAAGAGCGGATCAGGTGAAAGGGGAAGGATCTGGGTCAATGACGGGATTCACTTTTTTTTTCGCCAAGTTTTTCTGATGTAATTTACGCTGAGTCGGCGAGACCGACGTCGCGCGCCTACTACGCACACTTACCTCGGGCGAGATAAAAATTTTGTGAAAGTACCATACGGTCCCGTGAATAACGAGTACTTACACGGCTGATGAATTATATAAAATTTCGCTGGCGCAGGTCAATGAGTTCAAGCTTACTAAAAGAAAGTAAAAAAAACCCTCTCTTTCTCGTAGAACATACTGTATAAACTTTTCGCGGCTAATACATCATTTAAACGCGCAGGTCCGAATTATTTATTTACGCGCCAGCGTTAACTCGGTTAAATAAGAAACTCGCGTTTCGTTATCTCCGAGTGAAAAAAAAAAAAGAAAAAATGAAAGGTACACATAAAAAGCGGAGCACGCGGTTTAAAAGTTCCTGCTGACGAGTCACCGAACCTTTTAACCGTCCGCTTAAATTCCAATGCAGCGCGTCTCTAAAAAGGCCGATACCCCACGAAAGAGCGGAGACAAAAAAAAAATCGTCGGATCGGAAAGTAGCGTTGTACGTATTCATACCCCGCGAGGCTTATATAGGCAAGAGTCGTAAGCCGGAGAGGTCTAGTCGTGCTCGATCATCGACACGGCTCCAGCGGCGGCGCGCGTTATATGCAGTCGCCGCGGAAAAAGAGAAAGGCGAATGAGCGGCAGCACGTCGGCGTACCGTTACGCGACCCATCGGCCGACCCACATATTCCCGAGCCGCGCTTCGGGGACACTCGACACATTCGACCTGTCCGTTTCTGCCGGGCTCCCTCGGCGCCGGACGTACGTACGCCGGGCGCACACGAATGAGCATACACAGTGTTCGTATGTAAGAACCCTCCTTACGTCGAGCGGCCATTGATTATTTTTCTGCTATAGACATAGGCGCGACCCTTCGATACGTCAACGCGGGTCGATATGCTTCTCTCAGTGCTAACTTTGTTTTTATTTGGGCAACGCAAGCGGGTTTGCGTGTTGGAATTATAAATGTACACCGAGATTGATTTCTCAGGTGCAAGGTTTTGTCGAGGTAATCAGGAGCTTTAATTTTACAAACGTACGGTGTGTACTCGCTGAACGAGGCGATTCTATCGGTCAATTGCAATCCAACTGGGATTATAGGTCTATAAAAAGTATCTGGGTTGTAACGGTTATAAAAGTTTTATGTCTCGTGCACACACGGCTCATTCCCATTCATTTAAGCGCAATGGAATTTAAACAATCTACTTAAAATTTTCAAGCCTCTTAAATTTCAAATAATGGAAAATAAAGTGACTAATCGAATTTTGCAATAATTAGAAAGGAAATAGTTACTGCGGCCGGTGTACATTTCGTTTCTCGTTTATTACGACGTGCGAAACGACGAAAAGCCGTGCACCGCCGGCGTGCAATTTCAGCGACGCGGTCAATTAAGTTCCGCAAAAAAAGCCGATTAAATCAAGCACTTTTACTGCGAAATTCGCGATGCGCTTACGCGACTTTCTAGCGGATCCTCGGTGTACCCACGTACGCTTCCCACTACTCGCGCGCGCACACGTGGGCGCCTCGGCGTCTTCCTCGCAACGGTAAAACGCACCTCGCGGATCCTCTTTTTTTTTTCGCGAGGCGCAATTTCAGCCGCGTCCCGTTGAGCTGCGCGCGGCGCGAGCTAACAGTTCCTCGTGCCAGAAAAAGGCCGCGCCGCGAGGGGCACCCCGCGGGAAAAACGAAGCGTCGCGGAAAACGGTTTCCGATATGCGCGACGGGCTCCGGGTCTAATAAAGCCCCCCGAGACATCGACTCCCGGCCCATTTTTCCCCTCTCGCGCTGCCGGGACGCGCAGCTACGGTGCAGCCGAAAATTTCAGGATTTTCCAAGCCGCGAGGATTTTTTTTTTGTACCTTTTCTTTCGGTCGTTACTTCTGCGTTCGCTGTTTATTTACAGGCATCATATTCGGGTCGTAGTGTGTATGCGCGAACGAAACTTTTTTACTTGAAAAGTTGCCGCCGGAGTTCGAACCAAGTTGCACAGGAGTGATACTTGAAATTACACCGGGTATCGATAAAGGAGCTTGTAAAGTATCAATTTAAAACTCCAAGCGAGATCTTTGATTTTGAGTACCATCGAGCTTTTGCCCGTTGCTTTTACAATAAATCTAACGAGTAATGCTTTGAAACTTTCCCAGGGCTGAAACTATCATTAAAGCTCCTCTTTTAAAGTGATACTTCACGGTATTATCGGCGCTCGGCGGATTCTCCGCTTAAGGAGGCAACGTCGAAACGCCGGCTGCTATTTCACTCATCCAGCCGTCGAATTCGATACCCCCGTCTATTTTTCTCACCGAACAGGAATCCGGTTCTCGTCACATTCTAATTACTCCTCAAAACAGATTGCACTCCAAAAAGAAAAAAAAAACAGCAAGGAAACAGGATCAGGCCTCTCGGCTCTCATGCCAGCCGTGGCATGAGGAAAAAGTAATGAAAAATTAAATACACCTCCAGTCCGTAATTTACCCGGCATTTTTCCCCCTTACCCACGGAAGAAACGGTTACGCGCGTTCCGGAGACTTATCGCGAGTGCATTCCGGAGGATGATAATTTTCGTCATTCCCGACTCGTTTGCTCGCCTTCGGAGGGGATCGAAAAAGCCGTCTCCCTGGCGTCCTTCCAGTAATTCCCCCTCCCCCTCCTCGCTCGATCATAAAGCACGCGGTCGGCGAAGACAAACATCCGAAGTTGGCCTCTCCTCGGATGCGCGCAAACAGCCGACCGTCCGTCACGGCCAAATGAATCCTAATGCCGCGTCCGACTTTTTCCCCGCTCCCTCCTGCACTTATTACCCGATCATCCCTCCGCGCGCGCGCGAGCAGGGGGTCTATTGTACGCGCGCGGAGTGGAAGAGTTCGCGTTTCCCGCGGCCTTTTCGCCGCGCCGACTTCCGCCTTTGACGGCCGCGCAACTCGATACCCGATAACGTCCCCCAAGCGCCTCGCACGAGGAGCCCGGCCGGCTGCGAAGAGGCTGCCGCGGGGGAGAAAAGGCGACTCGTGAGCACGCGAGCTTTTTGCCTTTTAGCGCGGTCGGCGCACCCTCCCCCGCGAGTAACGACTCGGATGTACGTCGGCGCTCGGAGCGACGTCAAAGTGCTCCGCGCTTGAGCGCGACTCGTCTCCCGGCAATCGTAAGGACGCGCGATTGTGCCTCGTTTTACCCGTCCCCCCGAGCCTTCCACCCTCGCACTCAGTCTGACGAGACCGGTTTATTACTCTCTCTCTCTCTCTCTCGGTCTTTGAGCTTTAAATTCGTTCAACTTTAACTCGCTTGTGTCTTGCTTTTTATTTTCACTTTTTTTTTAAGTGAAAAAATCAGGTTTACTCCCAGCGGAGTGCGCACGTTGCTTTCCAGTCCCGGCGCGTGAAAAAACAATGGCGCACTCAGAACGGCGATGTACTTTTCCCCGCGGCCGGGCTGGTTATAAGTATATTATAATAAGCCTTTTTTTCGCGAGTGCACGGACCGAAAGGGAAAAGTTATTTGATTAGCGATGTTGGATTTCGGCAAACCATATAGTTATCGAACGAGAAAGCGATCGTTCGCGAAACTTTCCTCTAAATACGAAAGAGTGTAATCCACTCTTTTAACGTTACAAGTCGCCCACTTATCGAAAAACTGAACGCATTATAACGAAGAATAAGTATTCACTTATGTGATACTATATAACTGCTACTAATATTCATGCACTCTTATATCTTTAGATAGTTTGTTTTCAAAGACTGCCGATTTTTTTTTTTTTTTTTATCCTTTATAGCATCGACAAGGCTATTAATTAGGCTATTAAAAGAAGCGAGAAAAACAAGATTGATTTCGCGTTTTAATATTCGTTCGCGCTGCAGCTAATTAATTGTCCCGGCAAACAATTTCGCCCGGGAGTCATGACGAAGTAATCCGGCGCTCCGGCAAAGTACACCCCGGGGGGAGGCGAAAGTTCGAGGAAAATAAAAGTTTATGCAAACACGAAGCCCGGGCGCGACTTGCAAATACCGAAACGAATTATTCAACTTTGTATTTACTAAGATACGTCGCGACGCTCTCACTGGACTCGGGCAAATATTTTTTCCCCCCGGCGAGCACGCGACCTGATTCGACGCTAATAATTCATCTCCCCGACTACTCGACGAACGAGTGTACACAGCGATTTAGGTTGCAAATCAATTACCACAATAATCCGCGGGGCCTCGAGCGAACTTGGCGAAAAGAAAGAAAAAAAGTTGCGAAAGAATAAAAGTTGCGTGGCGTGCGACCTGATTTCTAACCGCAGCCCCCATCGATTGTTGCAGGCATCACCGAGGCTTTCGGCGGCGAGACGCAGGTGGACACGCACGAGGGCTCGACGGTGCTGCTGCAGTGCCGCTTCAACCCGCCGCGCACCAACGCCACGTACTTCTGGCTGACGCACACGCACAACGCCCACGACAACGCGGCGATCGAGCGCACCGCCCTCGCCCCCTACTACAAGGTCTTCCTCTACCCGCAGGAGGGCCGCTACGACCTGGAGATCCGCAACGTCATGTACGAGCGCGACAACGGCAAGTACGAGTGCCGCGTGAAGGAGAGCGGCACCGGCGAGAACCTCCACCACAAGAACATCACGCTGACGGTGCTGAGGCCGCCGGGGCCGCCCAGCATCTCGACGGCCTCCCCCGTCGCCAAGGAGGGCGAGCGGCTCGAGCTGCGCTGCAACACCCAGGGCGGCAGCCCCGAGCCCAGCGTCAACTGGTACCGCGGCGACTCGCCCGCCGTCGTCCACACCGGGCCCAAGTACGTGCTGATCCCCGGCAAGGAGGACGACGGCTCGGTGCTGCGCTGCGTCGTGAGGAACCGGGCGATGAGGGACGGCGAGAGCCTCGCGGCCAACATCACCCTGGACGTGCACTACTTCCCCAGGGTGTCGATCGGCACGGACAATCCGCTGCGCGTCGAGATGAGCCAGACGGCGACGCTCAAGTGCAACGTGGACTCGAAGCCGCCGGTGGGCAACGTGCGCTGGATGAAGGACAACACCTTCTTCGCGACGGACTTCAACCACGTGATACCGAAGGTGACGCTGCAGGACGCCGGGAGGTACACGTGCCAGGCGGATAATGGCCTGAGCAAGAAGGGCGAGAGCTTCTTGAACCTGGACGTGCTCTATCCGCCGAGCGTGAGCATCGAGGGCGACGGGATACGCACCGCCGAGGTCGAGGACTCCATCACCGTGCACTGCAACGTCTCGTCGAACCCGCCGCCCACTAAGATCGAGTGGCTGCGCGAAGGTAAGCGATTCTGAACGATTCAAGAGGTGTTATGTGCTTGAGTGCCTCTTTTTTTTTAATTCATACCTTTCTTTTTCACATTTTCATTCTTTATTTTAAGTTTCATGCGAAGACAATTCAAGTTGATAGACAGAGTTCATTCTTATTTTTACTAAAGTTCAACTGACACAAAGCGTTGAAATAAACATTCATCAAATTCTGCTAAAGAAGGTCATATCAATAATATAGCACGTTTAATTTAATAATTGAATTTTAAGGAAATTACAATTTTTTTTAATAAATCACATAATAAGTAAGTAAAATTTTAAACTCATTTCTCTTGTTGAAATAATTGGAAAGAAATTAAAGAAAATTTTTACCTCGAATGAAAATTTTAATATTACCTTCCTTTTCAAGAAATCCAACAATTAAATATGTAAATTATAAACTAATTCCCTTACTTCCTGCTCAACGAAATTAAATTAACAATGAAACTCAATTTCCTCAAGTCAATATAGGAATCTAGCAAACATGTTAATTACTTAGTAAAAATTTTTACCGCATGAAACAAAATTTTAGTTACTTTTCAACTGACATTAATCCGTCAATTAAAAACATTTTCAACTTCACTTTACTTCCTGTTCAAGAAAATTACATCTAATAGACTCAAACACGAACGAAAAACCGGAAAAAAAATAAAGTTCGTACCCGTTTAATTGCAGGTCGATCCGAGATCCGCATGGACGGCCCCATCCTGCGGCTCTTGCGGGTGACGGCGGACAACGCGGGCAACTACACGTGCCGCGCGATCAACTCGATCCACCCGTCGGGCGGCTCGATCAAGAACCACTCGGCGAGCGCCAAGGTGGAGATCCGCGTGCGCCACAAGCCCGGCCCCGCGAAGATCATCCCGGACTCGCCGGTCGCCGTGGAGAACTCCAAGGTGATACTCACCTGCGTGGCCACCCCGCAGGGCTACCCGGAGCCCGAGTTCAAGTGGACCCGCATGGACGACAGCGGCAGCATCACCACCACCGACCAGACCAGCTCCCAGTACAAGATAAACTCCGTGCACCTGTCGAGCGAGGGCACCTACAAGTGTCACGCCTTCAACGAGATCGGCAACGGCGAGGCCGCGTCCGTCAATCTCACCGTTCACCAGTCGCCCAAGTTCTCCACCAAGCTCCAGCCTCATGTTACTAGGAAGTGAGTACTTTTCATTCTTTTTTTTTCTCTTTTTAAAAGATTTTCTTGGAATCAATGTATTTAGTAGTATTTTTACTGCTCGTTAAAAGTATTTTCATGCTCTTGTTTATTGACGAAATGGTATTTTTTTTTATTTCTTATTTTAATAACTGACTTATTAACATAGGATTTAAAAGTGTATTTTAAATAATTCGTGTAATAATTAGTTCAATTAAAAAGTTGTTTTCTTTGCACATTTTAAAACACATAAAATTTTAATTGCAACAATTTTATGAAAAATTTTTTTGCATCATATTGTAGTTATTAAAATGTATAAAAGTAATATTAAAATTGCTACTATTCATTCATTTTAAATAAAAAGTTCTGTAGGATACGAAATAGGCAGATGCTTAACTAATTAAAATTTTAATAATTTCTGGTGAATAATGAGCTGAAAATTGGTATAATTAGAAATGGATTTTTATCATTAAAGGTGACAGTTTGATTGTCCGCTAAAATAAAAAAAGAAGAAAGCGATATTTTTATAATAATCAATTTTAGCTCATTATCCTAAATTAATGTATAAATTATACTATTCCCTTTCAACACGTCACTTGATCGATGAAATTCTATCATCTCTCCGCTAATTGAAATTACACTTAGCTACGTCATTTCACTGTCCGCGTCGTAATAGCGCAGCATGATTAGGTAGAACGGCTATCTAATAGTGTCATCTTCAGCAGCAGCAGCCAAGTTCAATTCACGAAATCCACTTACCGAAAAAAAATCGATTTTCCTTTCCCGTACACTCATTGTATCCCCCCTCCCCCGAAGCGAGATCCTATCGAATTCCATCGACGCAACCAATTCGTTACGAAAATAAAAATCCCCCACGCGATAATAACGGTACGCCGCGTAATTAACAGTCGGTTCACACGTTGTGTTTTTTTTTTTTTTTCTTCCACCGTAGATACATCGTCTGCTGTTTGTATGTTAAATTTTTCACGAGCTTCCTCGTTTTTTTTCTCCCTTTCGCCATCGATAATGGTCTTTAATAATCGTGAGACAGAGTGTCAAGCCTCGCGCAGGCTCTCCGCGTTAATTGCCAGGGGCGTGCATTTTAAATGAGAGCCGCTCTTTCCCAACGGCCGTTTATGACCGGGTAATTGTTTTCAAGGTCCCCAAGGGAATGGGCCGCGACCCTTTTAAAAAGTTTGCAAATAAAACCCTCCCCCACCGAGCGAGCGCCTCAATTATCCCGGGCAATTATAGTGCGCGCACCGATGAGGCATCAATTGTGCCAGTCAACTGGCAAACGGCACGCGCATAATTAAAGCGCACCTCGCAAAACGCGCTCCCCCACCGTCTGCCTTCTAATGGCATTAACCTTACGATCGTCGCGAATTAAAACAATTCGCGTTGATTCGATTAAAATTTAGAGTGAACTTCGTAAATAAAAAAAACGCTTGTTTTGTACAGCCCTACACTTAAGTACTTTTATTGGACGAATTCAGCGTGATAAAAAAAGTGCATTCAACAATGTCGATCGTTTGTTTCAGGGTCGGCGAGTCGTCGTTCCAAGTGTCGTGCATCGCCCAGGGCAAGCCCCGTCCCACGGTGCGCTGGCTGAAGGACGACCGCGAGCTGACGGCCGACCAGAGCCTGTACAAGGTGACGACGACGTCGGTGGAGGGTCACGGCCGCGTCATCACCGTGAACTCGACCCTGAGCTTCCTGGGCAACGCCCGGCCGGACTCCGACAAGATCGTGGCGAACGACCGCGGCAAGTACACCTGCGTCTTCGACAACGAGGTGCGCAAGCTCGTCGAGTCCCAGATGATGCTGAAGGTCGAGCACTCGCCCATCGTGCTGAACCTGTACGACAAGGTCGCCAGCAACCAGCACGAGACCGCGAACGTCACGTGCAAGGTGCAGGCCTGGCCGAAGCCCGAGTTCCAGTGGAGCTTCAGCACGAACGCCGCGCCCCTCCAGGGCTCGTCCAGCGACGGCCACTACGAGATATCCACCAGCACCGACAACTACGACGTGTACACCTCGGTGCTAAAGATCACGAACATCCGCGCGTCGGACTACGGCGACTACAGCTGCCGGGCGACCAACGCCCAGGGCAGCATCACCTCGATCATCAAGCTGCAGCCGAAGGGCGCCCCGGAGCGCCCCATGAACGTCCGGCCGATGGACGTCGGCCCGACCCACGTGGCCCTCATCTGGGACCTCGGATTCGACGGCGGCCTGCCCATCACCAAGTACTTCGTGTCGTACAGGCGGGTGGCCGGCGGGGACGAGGTGCTGGCGGCCGACTGCGCCCAGCCGCGCGGCCCCGCCGGCCAGTGGCAGGAGATCGACTGCCACCGCTCGAACCCCTGCAACGTCTCCAATCTGGAGCAGCATCAGACCTACACTTTCAAGGTGAGCCCGCGGACTGAACTTCCACTCGACGCGCAAGCGCCTCCCTCTTTTTCGACGTAATTGCGGACAATTTTATGCTCCGGTTTATTTTGGTCTACTTTGAGAGACGCGTTTATTTTAGACGCGGGGGAATTCATTTTATTTTCGATTCGGTTTACGCGGTGATAAAAACTTTTATCGAGCCAGAAAACCGGAGGCTTTATTTCTATTTTTCTATTTCCCCCGTTCGCGAGCTCGCGTGTTCTATCCCTTTTTTCTTTTAATTCAAATACATAAACTTTTATCAAGTTACTTTTTTTTTACGCTCCCGGGGTAAAACGTACACGGGGAATATATTTTCATAATAATATTAAAGGGAAGCTCCGGAATGCCAGGCATTGCATGCATTATGGAAAAGTTGAAAGCGCAACCCGCCCCTCTCCTCCATTCTGAGCATTTCTTTGCGAATACTCGATGCGACCGAGCAGGCGCCAAATGAAAATCATATATTAACCGCCTCCGCTCTCCCTGCCCCCAGGTAAAAGTGTACAACACGAACAACCACTCGGACTACTCCGAGGAGGTGACGGCGACGACTGCGGTGGCGAAGATCCCCACGCCCCAGCGCGTCGGCTACGACCCCGAGGGCAGCAGCCTGGCCATCCACGTGGGCCCCACCTGCCTGGCCCTGATAGCCTCGATCGAGAAGTCGGACTCGGGCTCGGACAACACCTGGCGCATCGTCGAGGACTGGCAGCTGGAGGTCCTCGGGGGCGCCAGCACCCACCGCGAGGACATCCTCAACGACCCGGAGGCATCCAGCGCCCAGCCGCGCATCCGCGTCCGGCTCTGCCTGAAGGCCGACCGCCAGCGCTGCGGCGACTACGTCGAGGCTGAAAGTAAGCGACGAACGCGACTGCGGGGGGGGGCTCAGCCGGCTGCGCAAAGCGCGATGAATTATTGAGCGATTCTCCTTTTTCGGGCGCGGCGCTCTGTTTGCTCGGCTGGTATATCTCGTTAAAAGCGCCCCGTCAAAGCTCGGCTCTCCGCGCAAGGGCGCGCTTTAATTTTCACTTAATGCCGGGTCGTTCACTTCGCGCTTTATTTGTTCCGCCCGCTGACTCTTGCGCTCCGCGGGAAAATATTCGCGCAAACAGAAGTGAATTATAGTCCAAGAACACGTTATACGCATACGTACACGCTGCTCGCGGCGCGGAGGAAAGTAAAGACATTATCAATTACTTTTTAACTGCGTTGTGCAACGCAACCATCGCCAACTAAAAAGCCGAGCTTTATCAATTGGCCTACTTGGGAGCGCGGCACGCATGCACGCCCGGCGCATTTCCATTTCATTAAATCAGAAAACAAACGAATCAAGTTTCAGCGAAGAATTTATTATTCGGTGTGCACGCGGTGGGCTTGGAAAAAAGAAAAGCAATCGTCCGTAAAACGATCGAGCGACTGACGTTTAACCATTTATTTTGCAGTCGGGCCCTCTTACATAGCTCAAGGGGCCGGCCTCACGACTCCAACTTTAATTGCTCTCGTAGTGAGCGGCGCCGTATTCCTATTGTTCACCGCCTTGCTGCTTCTGTTCTGCCGCTGCCGCAGGAAACACGCCGCCAAAGCCAAGGACTACGAGATGGATTCGAATGCGTAAGTACCGGGATTAGACTTCTGCCGTTCGCCGCGGCGCCGCCGCCGCTGGGAAACTTCGCCGCGAGTCGAACGAAAGAGGCGACTCGGTGGCACGCGTCTTGCTTTGTTGGGAACTCGTTCAAAATTCCGCTGAGGCGTTCCTCATTATGCTTACATCATTAAGAAAGTAGGTCGTATTTACTCCCCTCCGCTTTTCCTTCATTCTTCCGCGCTCTTTTTTTTTCTTTCTCCGTCGAAAGCAAAAAGAAAAGGGAAAAACGCGCGATTTTTCCTGACGGAGCCAAGGTCCCTCGCCTGGTTGACTCTTTCACATGTTAACGATGCCGGGGAAGGAGTCGTAGCACGGCTCGTCAACTTCGAAAATCGCGCGAATTTTTCATCGGAACAAACAGCGCGCTCTTTTATGCGCCGAGTCACCTTTCTCATTCTTCGCTATTTATTTACTCCCCGTGTTTACCAACTGAGGAGAGAAGTTTCTTGGAGGAAATAAAGTGGAATACGGGGAGGAAGAAAAAGCGTCGGTCTCATAAAGCCGCCGGCGATTCTCATCAAGTCAATCATAACTCGCGCGGCATCTACATGTTATGCGGGAATTAGCGTGAGCCGGGCGGAGGTAGCGGCGGCGATATGAAAAAAAAAAATTTCAAAGTCAGATCGCGAGCCGGACAATCCTAAGTGCGCCTCGCGTGCGCGTCACCGCGGGGCCCTCGTAATCCCGGCGCTGGCCTCGTAAAGCGCGAAATGGAGGTCTCATCGGGGCGCCGCGGAATGACGCCGGAGGTTAAAAAACAGAAAGCCGGGACCAAGATAAGGGCGCGATGGAAAAAAACGACGGTAAAAGGAGTCGCGCGACCACCTACGAACCGCGAGAAATGCACCGGCAGTTTTTTGTTACATAAAAAAAGAAATGAATTTAAAAATAGGAAATTAGAACGAAACGAGCAGATGGATTTTGCACTTTTAATGGTACGCTTTTATTTACTTAACTAACGGTGCAATTTTCCTTTTCATTTGCGGAGAAAAAATTTTAACGAAAAATTGTTTTATCCTATTTTTTAATTTTCTCGGAGACTACCATTGACAAAAAAAAATTGGAATATTTTTTTGGGAACTTTTTTAGAAATTTCAAATTAAAAAGTAACAAGAAGTACAAGAAATTATTGTAACTTTTCCACTAATGTAACGACATTGAAATAGACTGCAGTTCTTTGTATTAAAAAATTATAACAACGTCAAACAATCGATTTCCGCGGAGGTCGTTGAAATGGCGCACTTTTAAAATCTCCGGTGATGAAATTAAAATTTCCCTAGAATCGCTTCGTCAATATTTGCACCGGCGGAAAATTCGTAGGGCGAGGGATAAAAAACAAAGAGCGCGGCGCTCGCTGGCGCATAAAGAGGCGGAATGAAGGGAAGACCGGTAAAAAGTCCACGAAGCGTGTCTCAGCCGATACTCCGGGCATTTGCCAGAGTGGCTCTCGCACGCGTCACCTCCCACCGCTCGGATATCTTGTAATTTACCTGGAAAGGCGACGGAAAAGAAACTTAATCCCGCGGCGAGATAATCGGTAAACTGCCGATATAAACCGTTCAAATTGATTTCTTCTCTCCTCGAGTGGCTCTTTTCTCCCCCCGTCTGTGTACTTTCTACTCCGTTTCCCGCCGAGGCGACTGCGATTATAAAGATTGCACGGAGTATCGCTCGCCTTTGGCGTCGCTCGCGGATTCTAATTGCAAAAGTCCTGACGCGAGCAAAGCTCGAGCTTTGAAGACGTAATCCAGTTCCCGGCCGAGTGTATCGTCGCGAATTACACGGGGCCGCTCGCCGGAAGAATCCCGCGAGTTCCGCCCCCCTCGTCAAAAGCGAAAAACGTTTAATTTTACGCCGGTTATACAGCCACCCACTCGGCGTTCAAAGGCGAATTGAAAGATGCGTCTCGGCGCGCTACTCAAAGCTTCATTAAACTCCGCGCTTTATTCGCGCGCTTTCTCTTAGCCCCCTCCCTCGATCAAGGTACTCGCCGTGTTTACGCCCGGATTAAATTCGGTTCGCCGATGAGAATTTCCGCCGGCGCGCAATTTCATTAGGCGCGCGACGCTGCTTTTTTCTCTCTCTCTCTTTCGTGATTTCCGCTCTTATTATTCCCGGGAAATTTTCCACGACTGCGGCTCTCCCGTGGAAATCTAATAAGCTCGAACGCGCTCTCCGATGCCTTTTGGTCTCACCTCCACCGCGGTCGCCCCGACTGCGCGGCAATGCGGGTCACTGCGAAATTTCCCTTCGCCCGCGCGTTCGAGCGCGCCTTAGAATTCATAAAAATAGCGCATCGATCGGTGAATCTAATTTGAGGCTGCGATCGGAAAACGCCGGCCACTGACTGCCCGGGTACGAAACGCTTAACGGCGGCTCGTCAATTATGCCTGCATACCCGCATACATAGTTGATTAATCGCGGAGGCTCGTTTTCTTCGTACGCGAGCTTTCATCGAATCCCGCGTGTGTACGCGGGGTATAAGGGAACGCAGCAGTCAGTGGGGCAGTAGGAGGTGTAGCGGCGAGCGCTCCACTTTTGCGCGACCGGAGCTGAAACGGATTCGTTCGAAAATTGCAGGGTGAGACCGAGCCTGGTGACCGGAAACGGACAGCAGACGCAGGCGCCGCCACCGTACTACGCCGAGAACAAGGCGCTGGAGCACAGCCTGGACCACGCGCTCGCCCTCGAGGACTCCAAGACGCCCGCCTACGCGCAGACCGGTTATGGATACCACCAGCCCAATCACAACATCAACGGTGAGAACAATGGTAATTGACGAGGTTTTGGGTTCTACTAACTTTAGATTTAAGTCGCTTGCTTTTTTCCTGCGTTCTGCTAACTCTGGAGCGGGCGTGAATGAAGCTTTTGTTATGATTTATAATTCTATTTTGGATATTCGAATTGTCTAAATGAGAAATAGCACAAAATACTATAAATATTATGCCAAAATAGTTACTTCGATCGGAAAAATTATGAAGTTTAGTTTAGTTTTTATTTTAGTTTAGTGAAAATTTAAACTATTTCACTACGATTATCATAAAATATTATTGTAAGTGTAATTTTGCTATTACATTAAATTAAATTAATTACTGCAATTTTTATTAGAACCTTTACCTCTGCATTAAAGTTGTTAAAAGGCGTAACATTTTTATTTTTATTTTTATTTGAATTTATTTTATAAACTGTTATAAGATATTAAATTCACTTGCAGTAATTATATTTTATAAAGGTCGTGTCGTTCAAAGACCTTTTTCGAAACAAAAAATGATTAGAATTTAATATTTTTCACTTTTCTACATTGATGTAAGTCATAAAAAGCAGCAACTATAAAAGAATTATGAATATCGATCCCATTACCCTCACCACAAAATCGTTCCATTCATACTTTATTCAAATAAAAAAAAAAATCACATTTTCAACATTTCCGAAGCTCATAATAAACGTGTATCCAGCAAAACACATGCGCCATGAAGTAATTTATTAAAGATTCATCGATCACCATTGCTCAGATTGTTATCAATGCTAGCTCCCCCACGGAGAAAACATTCGTCGACGTCACGCGTTCTGACTGCTAATCGATGGGAGCATAAATAAGTCAGCGTCGGATGAGTTAATATTCGCGGATTTCGCGTGCATAATGCACCATCGATTAATGCAACATTAATCAAAAGTCCGGCGTCTAGCGAAGACGTCGAAATCCCGGCGCGATAAATAATAAAAAAGTTCAATCCTTTGCCGGCCCGCGGGGGAAAGTTCCTTATCAGATGGAAACTTGCTAAGGCGCCGCTTGCATTTCGAATGGGAAAGTGCATAAATAAGAGGCGCCGGGCACGTAAATCTCCCCGGGCAACAAGGAAAATGAAACAGAATTTACAAGCAATTAAGCCGATTGACAATCGGACGCTGCATTTCTTTTTTCCTCGCGTAAAATATTCACGCCGATTTTTCTCGGTTTATTTATGCAAACATTAGAAAACGTTTTAATGCCATTGATCGTCGCGCAGTGTGGTAAGCAGTGTACAATAAGCGACGGCATAAAAACGAAACTTTCATAGTTAAACGCGCAGTTTAAGTAAAATCGCGTGAAAGCAAAGTGAAACGAATTGCCAGCTCTAAAAGCTTCCTATTTCCTGCATTACCCGCTAATCCGCGCGTGCAACGAAACGGCCGTCCACGCATGGAGCACTCATAACGACGGCAAAAGAAAATAATTTACTCACGATCGAATATTGTTCCGAGAAGCAGGTGTGAACATGGGCTACATGGAGAACAGCTACTCGAACTCGAACAACGGGGGCTCGGTGAACTCGCAGGACTCGATCTGGCAGATGAAGTCGGCCGCGGCGGCGAACGGCGTCGGCGTGAACGCCGGTAACGTCGGGGTGGTCGGCACCCCGTACGACATGGGCGGCTACGCCACCACCGAGTCCGATTACCCGGCGCACCCGCATTACCTGCCGCAGCGGGACGATTACAGGGAGAGCCACAACCTGAGTCGGCAGCAGTTCTGCGAGCCGTTCGCCACGGTTGTCAAGTCCCAGAAGCACGTCGGTGAGTAAAACTACCCCTTTCCCCCTCTCACCCGCTACGACTAACGTAACGCAGCGTCGCTCAGCTGATCGTTGCATTTCTTAGGGAAATATCCACGCGAAATTCAGAAGCAGAAGCTTTAATTTAATAATTTTACGAGTTTTAGTAAGTGTCGTGCAGTATCGATTTTAGTTCATTATATTATTTCATTTATTTGTTCGGAATGAATCAATTTTTATTTCTTAAATGAGTATTTTTTTTTTTTTTTTTTTTTAAATAACGTGTACAAGTTCGATTTATTTCATAAAATCGGCTTTAAAAATTCGATTTTTGACGTACGAAATTCCATGTTGTAACATTGTACCTCACGAATTTACGTAAAAAAAGATTTTAATGGAGATTAAAAATACGAATTACGCGAAGCTCCTTTTGCACTGTGTTATAAATAAAAAACCGATACAGAAGATAACTCTGCTAATTCGCGGACAATCAATTCCCGGTATTTTCGATTGGTTTTAATTAGCGGAGCATACAATTGTGCGTGCGGCGCAATAATAGCCGTCCTTCCGCGGCACTGCAATGGCACAAAAACGCGGAGTCAAACAAGGGCGTTTACGCAATCCGCGCGGCAGCGTCGTCCGATGCTGGAAATCGCCGTAAAACTCGCGAACGAGCCGGCGCGCGTCGGCCCGCAACAAACGCGGCTAATTCGCTTCCCGCGCAAACGGGGAGGCACAAAGGGCGGCGCAAATTAAGCGATCGCCGGCGACTTGCGCGAAAAAAAAAGCGGCCTACCCGATGAGTAACACCCGGCGCACGCGCGGTGCGTCTCGGGGACTGTCCCCTCGCGCGCGCATACAGGTGCACACGCGCGCGCCGGCAGTTTGCGATTCTCGTTACGTAAGGCATCTGCGCGAGCGCACTCGGCCGTCGCGCAAACACGCCGTAAAATCACACAGCGCGTCGCGCGACCCGAGCAATTATCGGACCCTCGTTTTTTCTCTCTTGTACCTTCCCGATTGTCCCGCTTTCTGAATAGACGCGTCCCCGCGGCCAGAAATTGAAAGTCAACGCACAACCGCGATCTTCCGATTCATTTGCAACGACCGACTTCCCCTTTCCCTCTTTCTCTCTCCTTTTATTTTCTTGATTATTTGATTTACGCAAGATGCGACGTACTGTATATTTATCGAAAATACTATTACTGATTTCACAGATTCGCCTTACGACGTGTCGGGTCTTCCGTACCAGGAGAACTACGACGAGGACGCGAAGCCGCCGCAGCAGGTGAGCCTCTCGTACGACGAGTCCCTGGAGTCCGGCTACTCGACCCCCAATAGCCGGGGTCGTCGCATCATCCGCGAGATAATAGTCTGAGATCAGCCTACCGGCTCGCGAGCCGGAAAATCGCGGACCACTTGGCTCTAGCAGCAGGCCCCCCACGCCCACCACCACCTGTCCGGCCAGCAGCCGCCGCACCACATGGAGATCGTCATCGAGAACGAGCCCTACCGCTCGTCCAGCACGAGCCCGTCGCCCGCGTACCTGCGCACCTCGCCCGTCACCGCCCAGCAGCCGCCCCTCGTCAGCTCCGGCAGCGCCTTCTACTACGCCACCCTGCCCCGCGGCCCCCGCGTGAGCGTCGCGAGCGACCCCCTGGACGGCGCCCCGGCCACCAGCTCCGTGCGGCGCGTCGACAAGTCCGGCCTGCTGGAGATCGCCGAGCTCGAGCCGCCGCGGCACCTGCCCGGCGCCGACGGCCACGGCACCCTGTCCAGGCGGCTGGAGCGCTCGGGCCTGCTGGAGGCGGTGCCCGAGGTGCCGGACCAGTGCCACCCGCGGCTCGCCTCCGACGAGCTGCTGGCGGCCGCCGCCACCGCCCGCTCCATGGTCGAGCGGCAGCAGCACCTGCTCGGCGCCGAGACCGACGCCGTCGAGGCGGCGCTGCTGAGGCGGCGCGCCTTCGCCGAGGCGGCGGCCGAGGCCGCGGAGCGCTCCTCCGACGCCGAGGGCCACGCCGCCCGGAGCAGCGGCCCGCGGGTCAAGTTCGCCGAGCCGGCGGCCTGCGCGGAGCCGGACGAGGCGAAGGAGCCGCGCAAGCCGAGCGTCGTCGACTGCCTGGGCAGGCTGAGCCCGCGGCAGCGCGAGCGGCACGCGCCCATGACGCTGTCGCAGATCCCGGACGTGATCGAGGCGCACGGCAGCCCGGCCTCGGGCTCGGCGCAGTCGGCCCGGGCGAACGGCGAGGCGCCGGAGGGCGAGCGCGCCGAGGCCGAGGGCTGCGAGCACACGGCCATCGAGAGCGTCGAGGAGTCGCGCGTGTCGTACAAGAGCGCCCAGGCGAAGCAGGCGGCCGGCTCGGCGGCGCCCGGCGGCAAGCACGGCCACGGCGACAACATACAGGCGGTGCACGTCATCATACTGTCCGAGCAGTTGTGAGGTCGGCTCTGGCCCGGCGACTGAGCGAACTGCGCATTCAAGCAATACTGGGTGTGAGCGATCGGTGGGCAGCGGGCAAGGACGGCGGGGCCGCGGGCTCGCCTCTGCGCTTTTTAAACGAACGCGCTTGTGCAACCGCGCCGCGCGGCCCGCCGTTTTATTCCTCCATTTTTTTCCTCGTCGGATGCCTTCCGACCGAAAATTGGAAACTTCTCCGGCGGGTTTTATTTTGAGCGCTCGACTTTCCCGAAGCAATATTAGTTCGCAGATTGAGCGGGGCGAGGCGATCGGCCGAAATCGAGTGCGAAAGTTCAAAATAAACAGGGGCGACCGCCGTGTCCGCGAAGCTGGCTCGAAAAGACCAAACTGTTTATAGGAGTATCTGCCACGTTTTATTTTTATAGGAAGCACACAAACACTCACTATAAAAATCTTTTATATATTCTTATATAAAGAGCTTGGTGATTTTTCGGTAAAAAAAAGGAGAAAGAGCGCGCGAGCGCCGCTCGCGAAAATTCATCTCGCGAACTTTTTTATACGAGAAAACTGAGAAAGGCGTTTTTCTCCCGCATTCTTTTCAGCTTGGCGCACGTATAAGCGCGCGCGCACTCGAGATTTCGCGCTTACCACCTAATCCGCGCGAGATTAGCGTGTATACAGTGACCTGACGCGGGACGAGTGTTTCCGGTGGCGCGCGCGTGCTCGCGCGTTTCTTTTTTTTCTCGCGCTCAACTCAACGAAATAAAGCGAACGTAAAACAAGAAGAAAAATCCCGACACCCCTCGAGTCGCGCGTAACAGCGTCATTGTGTATACGCGTAACTCCCGATGCTTTCGTCGCTCGGCGAACCTTAGGTTTTTCGTTTTAAAAGTCTCGAGGGAAAACAAAAAATGCCGTGTATTATATTGTAATTATAGTAACGAACGAGTGGAAAAAAAAATACTGACACGCACGTAAGCAAAATGCACGCGGAATGAATATTTTGCGTTTCTCCGTTGGAACTAATGCAAGGTTTAACGAACAAGAGGCCATTGACTTTGAATCTCAAAGTTTCAAAGTTCTTTTAAACAAAAAAAAAGGAGTAAAAACACAAAAAAAAAAATCGGATACATGCTCGCGTGAACACTTGACGATAGTGGAGAGCATAGGGTTTATGTGTACGTATGTATGTATGTATATGTCGATGTATATGTGTGTATACGTGATCGAATTTTTCCAGGGAAAACGAACAAAGAAAAAAACATTAAAAAAAAAAAAATTCAATTATATATATAACGACATCGGACGACGAAGATAACGAAGACTGCCTCGCGGCAGAATCGATACTTAATTAAAGCGTAATGTAAGACGCGACTCTCCTCTTCTTTCTCTTCTTTATCATTATTACAACGTCGTTCGCTAGAGAAAAATCGAAATAATCGACGACTTAACGGTGCCACGCTGGGGACGATGCGCCGCGCTCGGCCCTCGGAATCCCGTCAATTTCCGCCGAGGATCGAGCCGACCCTTATTTGCGCTCGCCTCGGTCCTCCGCGGAATTCCTCTCCTTCTCAAGCGCTCGCGAGGATCCTGCGGGATCGACCTCAAGCGAAAGCATCTGGACGCTCTTTTTTTTAAAAGAAAAAAAAAAAAAAAAAAACTTTTAATCGAATTATTTATCTTTTTATTAAGTACCAAACGTTTATTTTATCTCGAATTAATTTTAAATTATTATCTCGTTTAATTAAACAAATTATATATTTTAATTTATTGTTCGACGCGGACAGGCCTAAAAGTTTGCTTCGATCGCAGGTGCGTCCAGGTGCTCACCCGCCGATTCCGTAGGATCCTCCGATTATCGAGCGCGAATCGCAACGTTCCTAGGCCGTTCCGAGAGCTTGTCGCGTAGCGGAGCGGTTTCGGCGGCCTCCCACACTCCGGACTCCCTGACCGACGGCGGGGCCGAGCGACGCATTACCCCCCCATCGCGCGGCTCGGGTGTATTTTATACTTTTATATATTGTGACCGACTCGTCCCCGTGGGCGCGGACGATGAGCGCCTGTGCTGCGTGCGATCGTGTGATTGTGATCCAAGATTTATATTTATCGATGTGACGTGATTGATATCGTGAATAAGAAATAGCCTTTATATGCATATAGAAAAACAAAAGTCTATATATATTATATATATGTTATTGTAAACAAAAAGCGAGAAAGAGGAAGCGCGACGAGCGGATGAGGAAAAAGTAAGGCAGGAAGCGCGAACGAGCGACGGCCGCGCTAAAATCGGCGGAGCGACTTAGTATCCCTTCACCGATCGCGTCGCACTCCACCGACCCCTCTTCTTTCCCACCTTTGCGAGAGACTCTTTCGCGAGAGCAAGGAGCGTGTTTTACGATTGTTCAATCGCCATGTAAATATTAGTCGCAATAAGCAAACACTCCAGTTCTTTTCGCCTCTGTCGTATCTCTCATTTTTTTTTTTTTTTAACTTCGTTCGTCGTTAGGGTTACTCATAAGGAAAGGAGCGCGAGGCGTGCACTGCCGTACAAAGTCGCTCCCGACGCGATTTCAGCCCGAGGGACGCTTTCGCGCGTCGCCGATTCTACGACTTATCAATTTTTACTACTTACCGCCTTCGTTGCATTATTATTTTTTATTAGTTCTTTTTTTTTATTATTAATATTACTTTTAACAAACAACTGCGAAACAACTTTTATTTTTATTTACTGTCCGACCTTTCGACGCCGCGCGCCGTGAACGCGCGGAGTTTTTTTTTTAAGCGATTACGATTGTTCGACCCGTCGACGCCGCGCAGCGACTCTTCGGCGCGACGACTTCTCGTCGGCCAATTTTGTTGTTATGTGTATAATCGAGGCAGCTGCGAGAAGATTGTTATCTAGATATATTTAATAAGTGTAAGACGTCAGTCAATTAAGCGTTGTTATAAAATGCATCATTGATTAATAAAGTCTAGGGCTATTATGAACTATAGACCTTTGAACAATTTTTATTTATTTTTCACCTAAAATTCATTTCGTTAATTTATGTTTTTAATGAATGCCTTTAAATTGAACTCGTGAATTTTAAAAGATACTTATTGAGTAAAGTCCATTTCCCATTCATTTCGTTTCTTATTCCGCTCATAAATATTTGAAATAGTCGCAAACACGGAGCAG
>JAXIUT010000037.1:4375876-4407902 GCA_035586675.1 Eurytoma californica | reverse complement strand
GAACCACGTCTAGGTCACGGCCGTCTTTTCTCTGTAGTATAGAAATATCGATTGTCAATACTTCGCTTTCTACATTAATTTTTATCTCAGGTAAAAATCCAAAGTTAAAATTTTCAATATAATCTTTACAATATAAATAAGTTTTTCAGATAGACAGTTTTTCAGTATAGATTTGATTCAAAAACGAAACATTATTTTATTTTCGAAGTATGAGTAGTTTGTATTCCACTTTATTTATTTATAATTATAAATTGGGATTCATTTATTCATAGAAATGTTCTATTTATTGCGCAAAGGCGTTCGAATATCCTTAATTAAAGTAACACTTTAAGAAGTATTTTAAACAATGAACTTCTTTCCTTGGAAGCAGAACAGTGAAAGCAGGTGAAAAGCAAAATGTGAACATTCAACTGTCAATTTAACCGTTTTCAATTTTTCTCCCTTTGGCTATTTGTCACATAACCCTTTAAATTTTAGTTAACTTTCGGCCTTCGGTCCCAAAATTCTTGAGTAACTAATGCTTTAAATTTTCGTCCAACTGTGCAAAATTGTGTAGTGTTTAATGCAGTGAAAAATAATTTAAAAAAACTCAAAATGCGGGAAATTTTGAACATCCAGGCAGGTCAATGCGGCAACCAAATCGGTTCTAGAGTAAGTACACAAAAAACGATACTATAACGATAAAAAAAAACAATCCAACACTGTACATAAATATCTTACTTAATGACATAAAATTCAGTTAATTGTTTATCTACATTAAGAGCAATAGAACAGAGCAGTGAGAGTGTACAGAGGTATACAACGAAAAATGCATAGTAATCTATAGGTCTTGAAAGAATATTTTTGAAAAATAACGTACATTTAAAAAAAAAGTCTACACTTGAGAAAAGTTTTGAGCGAACAAACTCTAAAATGAAAATAAAAAAGTCCACTAACACTTGTGTTTACCTCGTAACCGTTCAGTTCTGGGAGGTGATATCAGGCGAGCACGGCATCCAGCCGGACGGCTCGTACAAGGGCAACAGCGACCTGCAGCTGGACAAGATCAGCGTGTACTTCAACGAGACGTCGTTCAAGCGCTACATACCGCGCACGGTGATAGTGGACCTCGAGCCCGGCACGATCGACGCCATCCGCTCGAGCACCTTCGGCGAGATCTTCCGGCCGGACAACTTCATCTTCGGGCAGAACGGCGCGAGCAACAACTGGGCGAAGGGCCACTACACCGAGGGCGCGGAGATCGTCGACCAGGTGCTGGACGTGGTGCGCCGCGAGGCCGAGAACTGCGACTGCCTGCAGGGCTTCCAGCTGACCCACTCGCTGGGAGGTGGCACCGGATCCGGTATGGGCACGCTGCTGCTGTCCAAGATCAGGGACGAGTACCCGGACCGCATCATCAACGCGTACTCCATCGTACCGTCGCCCAAGGTCCAGGACACGGTCGTCGGGCCCTACAACGTACTGCTGTCCATTCAGCAGCTCGTCAATCTCACGGACTCGACCTTCTGCATCGACAATCAGGCGCTGTACGAGATTTGCCTGAGGACGCTGGAGCTCGCCAGTCCGACTTACACCGATCTCAATCATCTGGTGTCGCTCACGATGTCCGGTGTCACAACGTGTCTAAGGTTTCCAGGTTGGTTCGCCACTGGGAGTTTACAATTTTTAGGGAAGGTTGCCTTGGCTTTGTAAAAGTCATTTTTCAGTGATCATTCGACCACTTGAGACAGAATTTAGCTGATTTTTATTGAATTTAATTTGCAACGTAGAAGAATGTGGAGATACAAATAAAAAGTAGAACGCTTAAACAATTTATTTATTTATATAAGTTACTTTAATTTTAAATTAATCTGTACACTTATTTACAAATTAATTTTCTTTATTTGCATTTAAAGACTGTGTGTAGAGATACTATACTTTTTTTATTGACTCCTCTATCTTTTGAAAATGATTAGACGACACATGGCTACGTGTAACTTAAAAAAACGCGCTTCTGCAGGTCAGTTAAACGCGGACTTGAGGAAGTTAGCGGTGAACATGGTACCGTTTCCTCGACTGCACTTTTTCCTGACGGGATTTGCTCCGCTTATATCTCAATCGAATCAAGTATACAATGACCTCAGTGTGTCAGAATTAACGCAACAGATGTTCGATGCGCGCAATGTCATGGCTGCATGCGACCCTCGGAACGGCAGGTAACGTGAATCATTTTGTTTGCCTTCTTTATCTTTAGACGTTTAAACCATTTCGACTGCAATAGTTATACACAACAATAGATAATGAAATGGTTTGTTTATATTACAAATTATCAGTGACTAGAAGAATCAATGATACAATATTAATGGTCTAGTTAAGTTATGCTGAAGTTTAAGGAATGACAAATGAAAATTAATTAAAGCCTATTTTTAGACTTAAAACGGTTTTTACATGTAACTCAAAAGTGAGTGAAAATTCCCATCGTTTGTCAAATTGTTACGTTCTTTTAAAAATACTCTATAATTAATTTAGTCAATGAATAATTTTAAGACAGCTTAAAATGATTGTATCAAATTTACTTGTAATACATTTAGATAATAAAAAAAAATGATTATGAAATAATGATAAATTGTCGCATTCAAGGGAAAAGGGACTTATAATTAGCAACAACTAAATAACTTTCTTTTGAATCCATTCAATAAAATTTGAATAAAATTTCGCTCTTCAAAAGTATTATAATCTGCCGATCCTCTTTCTAATTCCAAATACATCCTCAAAAGATGTAATTTACACACCTGAAAAAAACCACATCAAAAAGAATCTCAGTGTTCCATTTCACACCCTCGAAACAAAGGTACTTGACGGTAGCAGCGATATTCCGCGGTCAGATGTCGATGAAGGAGGTAGAGGACGAGATGATGAACGTGCAGAACAAGAATAGCCCGTACTTCGTGGACTGGATACCGAACAACGTGAAGACGGCGGTGTGCGACATACCCCCCAAGGGGCTGCAGATATCGGGCACCTTCCTCGGCAACAGCACCGTCATCCACGAGGTGTTCAAGCGCGTCTCCGTCCAGTTCAGCCTGATGTTCAAGCGCAAGGCCTTCCTGCACTGGTTCACCGGCGAGGGCATGGAGGAGGACGAGTTCACCGACGCCCACGCGGACCTCACGGACCTGATCGCCGAGTACCAGCAGTACGAGACCCTGAGCGCCAGCGTCGACGACAAGGCGGCCGACGTCGAGGTCATCGAGGAGGAGGCGATCGACTGAGGCCTGATTGCGAACACTTTTGGTTCCCCTTTTCCCTTTTGATAAAGATGTGCTCTTTACGACTTTTTTTTTACTTTGGCTACGTATTGAAGGATTCAATTATGTGTCGAGCTCTCTTTTCTTGTCCAACGTCCCACTCTATCATGTGCAATTTTTTTATGTTCAAATTTTTGTTATGTATACGGTTTTTTTTTAATAAACGGCCTTTTTTCGAATTGGCTTTTTTGGGATTTACTTTGGTGGAGGGATGTTGAGATTAAAAAGATATTTGTTTTTTTTTTTATAAAAAAGATTTTAATTACGCTTGCTTAAATTTATAATGTTCATATAAATCTCGGTTCTATTTACATGTATTTACAGTATGTGAGTTACGATCACTATGACGATACGCAAGAGCCTTACAATAACTTTACTGGCAGTGGAAGTTTAATATGGCCTTTTACGCAGTAAAAGTAATTGCCTAGTGTAAATTTACAATGACAATTGAAAAATCAGTCTTGTCAGCAATTACTCTTCTGTTGCATGCTAACGCTTTTTTCGTGCAATAAATAATAGTAACTAATACCGGCTTTGGCAAAATAAATGTAATTAATCTATATTAGCTTTTAGCATTTTTCATAAAAAATAAAAATATTCTAAAGTCTCGATACAAAAATAGAACAGTCGCACCCAAAATTTCGTAAGTAACTAAAATTAAAACTAACTACAAACTAATTTTGGTATGTTCTGAAAGTAATGTGTTTTTTAAAAAATCCAATTACATAAATTTAACTATTGTCGCATATCTCCGCATTTATGGTAACTTTGAAATATCTAAAAATACATTTACGAAAATCAATTGCTTCAGGATTAGAAGCATTACATTTAATAATCTCATATAAAAAATCATCACAGACAATCTGTATTTTTAGATAAGTTCAACAATGCGTCACCCGTAAGTTAAAACTATAAAATTGAAAAAATCCTAAAGTCGCTTAATACATTCCTTACAGCTACACTTGAATAAAAAAAATACTAGTATTCTCAGCTGCAACCGTGGAATAACTGCATTTCGGAATCCTCAAAAAATTCCATCGATATAATCACTAACTAAATTTGGCTTAGCAATAAACACATCATCAGTCGGTCACTTAAAAAAGATCTAGCGGAAAGTCCTGTGTACAGAGATCACCGGGGAACTTCACTTCCCCGCGACTCAAGGCACGTCGGCGGTCGTCCGGCATCTTCCGGGGAGCCCGTCGATGCTTCACTAAACTCCCCGTACTAGACGGTTCCTGGTCCCATGGGCAAGCCCGGCGCAGTGTCCACCGAGCGCTCACTCATCGTCGGAGCTGCTCCCGCTGCTCTCGCTACCGCTGCTGCTGTTGCCGCTGCTGCTGCTGCTGCTGCAGTCGGAGTCGGGCAGCTCGGGCGACGCGCCGAAGCTCAGCAGCTCCTCGGCCAGCTGGTTGTCCACCTCCACGGCGAACTGGTAGGCCGTGTAGCCGGCGTAGGTGGTCTTGTCAATGCAGGAGCGGCGCTCGCGCAGCAGCCACCTCACCACCTCCCGGCGTTTGTTCAGCACGGCCAGGTGCAGCGCCGTCTTGCCACCCAGGGCCTCTTGCGTCTCAACGCTGGCGCCCGAGCGGACCAGCTGCTCCACGAGCTCCACGTGGCCCTTCAAAGCGGCGACGTGTAGGCACGTTTTACCTGCAAAACAAAAGGGAGGTCGAGGTTTAGTTTTCGTTGTCGGGCTTTTGGAGAAAGCGACTGCTAAATGCTAATTGACGGAGGCAGATTTTGCCGGCTGACGTACTCGGAAGCGCTGGATCATCGGGTTACACGCGGATAAGAGCCGCGAAAGTCGAGTGCCGGTGCTTCTTAAATATAGTGGATAATTGATATTAGGGATTTATTGCGTTACTGGCGAGCTACTCTGTCGTGATTATTAATTTCTTCAGGTTTATATCAGCTGATAATCGAGTGAATGAAAATACAGTGATTAATTTACATCGGGAATGCAGCTGCTCGTGTGGAATTACTTTTTCTGCAATCATACACTCGGAATTACCCGCTTTTTTTAAGCAACTCAGCATTGAACATCAATTCCGTTTTATATCCGCGAATTTGGAATGTCATCTCTATATAAAAACTCAATTATTAATACACGCCGGCATCACACGTGCCCCGAGATAAAAAAAACAACAATAGCGCAATTACGAGCCATTAACCGGTCGAGTAAAGTCCACTACTACACCTCCGTTCCAAACCATCCGCGAATATTTCCTCAAAGCGGAACGAGGCCGTTAAATCGGTCCCCGTTTGAATAATAAATGACATCACGGTGTCCCGCGCGGCGAATTTCTCGATCCGCGGATATACACCAGCCGCCGGCGAATAACTTCTCGGCGTCCGTAACGCCTCGAAAAAAAGAAGGAGAGGAGACGAAAGACCTCCGAAAAATGTTTGCCCGTTGCACAACGCGCGGCTGAAAAACTCGACGCGGAGGGGAAGGAAAAAAATTCTTTCCGGTTTCTTCGTCTCCGCTCGTCTTTCACAATCGACGCGCACCGTTTTCTAGAACAGCGAGCGAGCGGCGCACGTATTTTACACATACAACGCGGCCGCGGCGGCCTGGAAGAGGGGACGAGCCTCCGCGGGCGGCGCGCGTTACATACCCTCGGCCGGGGTTTTCCCAGCTCGGCGAGAGTGCAACGCGCTCTTCGGTGGCCCGCCAGCGCGCCAACGTGGCGCCGAGAAATTTCGTCCGGCGTGACGAACTCTTTTCTTTCTTTCCTTCCCGAGCGAGACTTTTTTCACGCCAAGGTCGCCGCCTTTTTCCTATTGTTTGTTTAATTAGCGAAAAATTGACTTTATCGCGAGTCGCCGTGCTAACACCGCGCGAACGCAAAGTTAGCGTTGCGATGGTGGAGTGCGATGTTACTTAACGGAGATGATTATTCATTTCTTTTTAACGGCCATTGCGTAATTTGTTGCACGAGAGACACATCGTTCACACAGTGTTTAAAAATTTTTTTTTTTTTAAAAAAGACGCTGATAATATAGATTGTAGGGAATTCCCGCACGTGTTATCTTTTTTAAAGTAATGCGTGAACGTGCATTAGTAAAAGCGTGTATTCGTGCTACTACTCGCGATAAGCCGCAATAGCTACGCGTTGAGTAAGCAATGTTTGATTTTTTGCCTTTCGGCATTATTATTGTCAGTACGTCCCTCCGCTTATCTCGAAATTATCGCGCGCGCCTCGAGAAGATTTATTGCCGAAAAAAAAATTGTATCTGATTTCTACTAAAAGTAGGTAAAAATCCGCCCGGCTCGCGTCGTCACGTGCGACGAGACGCGCGCGAGATGCGTTGACCTTAAAGCGCCGAGCCTTGACCAGGAAACAAAGAATTCGAGAAAATAAGATGTCAATTCGCTTCAACCGCCGCGACTATTTATAGCGTTTCCCCGCTAATTGAGAGGGCGATCGCGCATTATAAAATCTATCGGAGCGAACGCGTCGATTTTTTTCAGAGGCTAAAAAAAGACTGACATTGACAGCCGGAGCGATCGTTTAAGCCGCGCGCGCGCGATCATGCGACACATAAAGTGTACTTTCATATATACGTACAGCCACCGAGATCTGGAAAATCCATTACATCAGTGCGCCTCGTCTCCTTCAAACCGTCCCGCGCCGCCTTTTGCACATCGGAAATCTCAGAAATTCTTATAAAATCGTTTTCCTAGAGAACCCGCGTTACCTCAATTACTCGACAGAAAAAAGAACGCCTCCGCGATGAAAAGCGCGGCCAGCCGCCCCCGGCAGGTAGAAGGTAAACAAAAAGCGAATGGGAGAAAAATGAATAGTGGAAAAGGTCGACTCACCCTCGTAGTTCCGCTGCTCGAGATTGGGCACCAGCACGGGCGGTCGGCCGGCGAGCCAGGTGCACTCGGCGGGGGTGAGGGGCTCGGTGAGCGCCTTGGCGCAGGCGAGGTCGCCCCGGGCGCAGGCGATGTGCAGCGCCGTGTCGCCGGTTCGCGTGCCCATCCGCGGGTTCGAGCCGGCCAGCAGGAGCCGCCTCGTCAGCAGGGGCTCGCTCACCATCACCGCCAGGTGCAGCGCCGTCTCCATGTTGTCGTTCAGCGTGTCCAGCAGGTACGGATGCGGCGCCTGGCCGATCAGCCACAGCGACTCCTCGACGTGCTTCATCGCGATCGAGATGTGTAGATATCTGCGGGCGAGCGTTTCAAATCGTTAGTTACATAGAGCTTCGATTAAGCGCCGATGATAGGATGGATTAGAACGAGGAAAAAAGAGCGAGATTTCTCTCGATTGAGTTGGGGATAAATTGACGCTTGCGAGTGGAGGAATTTGAATACTTCGTATCTAAATATCCTCGCTGACAGAAAGCGATCAATTTGCAGTTAAAATTTTCACTCGAAGAAATTTAGCGATTTTAATTCACGATAAATGAAAGTTGAGAGGAAGGAATTGAGGCTGTAATTTTTTATTAAATTGAACTTACGTGTCGCCATCGCCGTCCTGGGCGTAGAAGCTCTTGTATCCCTGTGTGCTCTGTAGCCTGTCGATCGGCTCGCGCTTGACGTTGCGTATATTGAGCTGCTCGTCGGCGAGTTGATCGTTATTGGGCTTGAGCACTGCACTGGGTATGTTCTGCTGATGCTGCTGGAGCCGCTGCTGGTGCGTCCTGGCGGCCTCCAGGTTGTTGATGTGCGAGTGCTTCATCTGGATGTTGCGCAGCAGAGTCTCGCTCAGCTGAACGTCGGTGACTCCGCTGCAGTCCCTCATGATCTCGCTGTTGCCGGACTCGAATCCGGAGTCGGCGCCGTGGATCGAGTGCTCGTTCACTTGATACGTCTGCCTGTCCGAGCTGTTCTGCCTCCACATGATACTCCGGGTCGCACTGTTGAACGACACTTGCGTCTCGCAACCGAAGGAGGATGGCACTTGGTCGACACGTAAATAAAGGAAGATCGTAGCTGAGCTTTGGCGTTGGCCGCGCTGCGCTGAAGGAACGTCCGTTCGTGGTCGGCTCTCGGAGCGAACTGATCCTCAAGCGCGCCGCAGCTTGCGCTCTTGGGTTCGGCGGCCCGGCCGGCCGAGCGCCCTCTCGACGCTCGATCCCGCAAGCTCCGAGGGGGGGAATCGGCGAGGCCGCACCCCCGATCGCATGGGGGCCATTGGGGATCCAAGGGGAGTATTGCGCTGGCAGTCCCCGGGGGCAGCCCTCGGTGGGGTGTCCGGTTTTTTCCGCATTCGAAGGGAGGGGCGAGCGGGTACGTGGGCGCGCAACTCTGCAGGTATTGCGTTGCTCGGTCATTGTTCTGCGGGGTGAAATTGTTGACTTGAGAATTTTTCATCACTTAATTGTTGTGCAACTGCGAATTTTTTATTATTGTAAATTTAAACGATTCAAGGCTGTCGTTTCATTTTTTTTACTGTGAACAAAGGAATGTATTTATTAAAAGGAATTGCAGAGTAATGAGAATTTTATTTCCTGCAGTTGTTATAACAGGCCATTAAATGTTATTACTTTTTTTTTTAAGAAATAGTTTATAAAGACAGAGTATTGCTTAAAACTAGAACTGCTGAATCTTTTGGTAATCGTAAATTGACACACGAGTTAATTCAAATATTAAATAGTGCTTTTATCCTTTAAATTTATAGAATTATTTTAATTAAATAACATTGTAAAAAATGCATTCTACAGAAAAATATAATATAAATTTATAAATAGAAAACAGAAATTGCTTTTAATGACAAAGTAATTTTAAAAGGTTAATGTACATTCCGATGAATTTAGTCATGACATTGTTTTAAACTACTCGTTCTAAAATTTCTAGAAGCTTTATTAATATTTTAAACTGATAAAATAGTTTCAGTTCATAGCAGACTACAAAATCGAATGTCAATTTTTTTCAATCGTTAATAGCAAAACGCTTTACTCTTCCTCCAAATGTTTTCCTGCTTCATCGTCTCGCTATAAAATGCGCAGCATTCCCACCTCGAGTGTTACAAAATTTCCCACCCAAAAAAAGAACAGAAAAAACAAACAACCAACCACACGTGGCCAATGTGGAAAATTCACGGTCGCGCCATGCATTACCCAAAACCCCGTGCTTCCGTTCACGGGCACGTCTGGTACGGGGAAAACAGTAATCGAGTAAAAAAAACGTGCCGTATCCGAGGCTCATTAAGGGCCAATCGGCCGCCATAAGTACCAGCAAGCCCGACCGGCACCAGTCGATGCCGGCGGGGGAGCCCACCAGACCCGGGTCACCATATAGGCACATTATACCTGCTCCGCTCATTAATAGCCCGCGGGTACTTCAGAAAGGGCGACGCACGCCGGCCTCATTACTGCCGGGAAAACCCCCTGTGTATACGTCGTGGAAACACATTTCCTACATGACCAGCCAACGAGGCGCACACGTGCTGGCCGATCCGATTTTACAAGCTCGTCTGCCCATTCCGCCTCTCCCTCTCACTCCGGCGTGCCCTGCGACCCCGGGACTTTTTCCTTTTCCTACGGCTGCTCCAACGGGTCGGCAGACAGCCGCCGGCGCCTGAGGATTTCCCCCCGTCAATTCCCCCGTACAGGAAAAGCGGATTTCTCACGGTAAGTATGTGGATGCGCGGACGCGGACAAACATAGCTCGGAATTTTGCGAGATATGACACGCGCCGCCGACGACGGGCGACGTTGCGCGATGATTCAACAAGGGCGTTTTGGAAATTCTCGAATCTGCATAGTACAGCTCGGCTGGAAAAATTGCGCTTTTTCGGGATTTTACGATTACGCGGAAGCTTTTCTGCTTGGCTTATGTGTACGGTGTTTATCTGTTTATCGGAGCTGATAGGTGCGGTACACCGGCGCCGCGTGAGGCGCAGCACGTGCGTTTGTTTCCTATTAGGTCACGAAGTGTGTATACCGCGAGCTAGCGGTGTTGATCACATGATATTTTTTTAATAGTCTAAGTCAATAGAATTAGTTTATCGCGAGATGGAAGTTTTTTTAGGAAACTATGATGGTTAAAATAATCTTTAAACGGATAAATAATTGGAGTTTAATTATTTCAGATAAATCGTTTCGCATTAAAAAAAAATTTTGTTAATATTGGATTTTTATCTAGGATGTAAAGTTAACGAATCACTTTCTCAGTTAGTGTGATTAATTCATTTTGAACTAAACAAAACAGGTAAGTAAGGTACTTTTCTCCAAAAATATGAGGGGGAAAACTCCATTTATCAGTGTTTAAAATTTGAAGAGAATAGAGAGCGGGAAATACTGAAGATCAATAAAATACAACCCACCGGTTTTTCCAACTGAATAACCCGTAAAATGCATAGCCCCACATTTAGTACCAAACCGGCAGCTGACCGATCAATCACTCAAACAGACGTGCGTCGCGTGCAAGCAGAGATTTTTTTTCGTACAAATTACACTCACTTTTTTCACAAAATTTACTGTGTGCTCAATTATCTTAAAATGAAGCTATATGTTTAGTACAAATTGTAAACATTACAACTTTTCTGAAAAGCTTGCACAATAATGGTGGGTAATTATTATCCAAATTACTAATCACTCAATAATTGTTACCAGAAAATTCTATGCGCAAGAAAGAAATAGTTCCAAAATAAACGATCGTTCCACTGGAAGATACTGAATTGCAAACCGGCCGAGCAGATCCTGACCAGTAAAACTTGAGCGGAAACTCCGTGATTTCCTATAGGAAATCACGATTTCTGGTGGCCGCTCTGTTCTCCCTGAGTACTCCTTGCAACATGTGTTTGGACGAGCGGGCGGGGATTATTACGGTATGTACCGATGCAGGGGAAGACCCCGGGCCATCTCTACATTAATACGTGCGCCCGAGCCTCGATCGGTATACCTGCGCACTGCTCGAGCTTTCCCTGTCTTGCCGTGCGTCCCCGGGAAAAATCGCAACGAGCGCAAACGGCGTTTGTCGGGTACTTGAGGTAGCCACGCCCCCGAATCAAAGCTTCCCGATCCGTCGCTTTGTCATCCCCGAGCGGGTTTTCCTAGGTTGTTACGGAACAATTACGACGGTGCAACGACTGTTCATGGTTTTTCTATTGCGGCTTTGATTACTGATGGTGATACATCCCATCGTAAGAACGATCATTGCCATTAAGAACGATCATCGTGTGCGACGGCGCTTTAAACACTTTTCCCCGAATTCCCCGAAAAAGTTTTTTTATCGGGTTTGAAATTAAGTACTTCCTTTTGATAAATAAATCGTTCTGTCTGGCACGCTGCTTTGTTTGTTGATTTGCTGGGAAACGTAGTGTTTTAATCAGGCAAAATGATTTTTTTACTGCATAAATCGGTAGTACAGTATTTTTCCTACAATCATTTTGAATTTTAATATTACATAATAAACAAGTTCTGTACTGCATTGAAAGTATTCTTTTAAATTATAATTAAAGGATAAATACGGACAAATTATTTATGAATTACATAAAAAAACTTTATGTATGGGTAATAACTGCCTAAGTTTATTAAAAAAAAGTACTGCTACTATTAAAAGTATCGGCAGTAGTATAGTAATTAACCATCAGCAGACGGTGTCGCACCGAACCCTGATTAAACTCCTTACAACTATATATACTAACATTTAATACTCTCCGCAACTGCTTTAGAGCTGCGTTTTTCATTGAAAAACATCCAAAAAGTTGCTGTTATTACACAAAAAATTAATTGTTAGATTTCTTAAAACATTTCTTTTTCAATAATATCTCCAATATTTGTTGCAGTTTAATTTTTCTTGTAAATACAATTTCATTCAAGTTTACATTTCATTTAACTAAAACTTATCAATTTTTATTTTAAATAAGAAGTGCACTTCCACGATTACCTATCGCCCGAAAAACGTTTATAAAAAAAAAAATCCCAAAAAAGCAAACAATGTCGTCGGAAGCGATTAGAGGAAAATTTGTCATGGCCACGAAATTCCCCATCCGGAAATGTCGTATCCTTGCCTCGCTCGCGATCGAATTCTTGCGATGTTGACACCGCCGCCACCGGGGACACTGACCCGCTTTGCTCGGGATGCAATTTTTGGCCCGGTGCAGCAACTCCCCGCGACCTCCTTTCGCACTACCGTACGTCACCCGCTAAAAAAAAATATCCTCCAAGTGAGAGTTTGATGACGTAATTTTTTTCAGATCAGCCCGCACCGTTCGAGGCTGGGTACTATTGTAATAATTCACTAATAACGACGAGTGGCTGCGGTCGCGTCTATAAAACGGTTTTCTGCATTAGTCACACTTTCTTGGAGGTGCGTTGCTCTCGCTTTTTTTTTCTCTTGCTCTTCTATCGAAATTGGCGTTCGCGCGGCTTTGTTTATGAATCATCAAGGTCGCGGATTCGATGATCTTGGACGAGAAGATTCGAAAGCATAATTTATTACTTTAGTTAATATACATTTCTAATTTATGGCTACCCTTTTTAATTTAATAAATGATTGATTCAGTTCTAAAAGTGAATAGTTAATGCTCTCGGATGAGAATGCGGTTACGTTACAAACTTACATATAAATTAAAATCTACTTTCAGTCTCAGTGTAATAATTTTCTCTAATTGTTTATATTTATTAGACGCGTCTATCTTCAAATCGATAATTATTCAACATTCTCTTATTTATTTATTTAGTTATTAATAACTTGAATCGTCTTATGAAAAAAGTAAATAAATTAGCTTATCGCAGTCGCTTAGGCAACGCAGTCAATTATTGAAATAAAAAAATCTTAATTACCATAAAATAAAATTGTTTATAAACGACAGCATTCCAACTGCGCATTTTCTCTTTCGCAGAGGATACGAAAACATCGTCCGAAAAGGTGAAACCTTCGCCGCCGAAAGCTTTTACAGCGCCGCGTCCTTTATACCTGGGGCCGCTTTCTCGTGCGTGTTTCCCACATGTCGCACGCTGGAACCCGGGAAAATCGTCCGCCTCTCCACACGTTCCCCACACACGCCGGCCACATGCGGTGGACATGCGGAGAAAGCCGCGCTTGCGCTGCGCCTAACAATAAAATTTTACAAGCCCGTGCGGCTCTGGGTTTCTCCCCTCGCTCAGCGTCCCCGCCGTACTTATCAGCCCCCGCTGAGTGCGCAGGGCGCCTCCATTAGGCGCAGGGATTTTTCGGGATTTGCAGAGGCGCCGAGATAAGCGGGCCCCCGGCATTTCCCCGGGAAAACTCTTGACTTTTCGCCGACTGTTTGTTGTTGCGCGCGCCTAGATGGGGCCCCGGCAAATCCGGAAATTTTAAACCGAGGGATAATCTCTGCGAGAGGACTGCGCTCGCACAGCGGTTGCTTGCGCCTAGGGGCCAGTCGCGATCGGAGCAAGATGCGTATACAAGTAAATACGGGACACGGTGGCGCTTGGAAATTGCGAGCTCGGGGAAAATTTCGCGTGCGCAACAGTCTAGTTGACTTCGGGGATTATCTCTGCGGTTGGAAAGAA
Source organism: Eurytoma californica (assembly GCA_035586675.1). Classification (NCBI taxonomy): domain Eukaryota; kingdom Metazoa; phylum Arthropoda; class Insecta; order Hymenoptera; family Eurytomidae; genus Eurytoma; species Eurytoma californica. The sequence goes on along the minus strand of JAXIUT010000037.1, from coordinate 4,394,158 downwards.
TACTCGTACGTAATGAGCGGGGCTTTATCCTCTCTTTCGACGTATTTTCGTAGGAAAATAGCTTAGATGAATCGACTAGTATAAACAATAAACAAAGACGGAGAAAATGTACTTTTGTCAATTGAGTGAATAACAACTTTTATTAGGATAAAGTTAATGTGCTTCTACTTGCGTCATGCATGTTAATGAATTATAAATAAATAATTTCGCTTTAACTTTATGCAGGCGGCCTATGGTACTTAATTTTGCTTATTAATCGAAATTTCTTACATTGTTCTAAAAATAGATTAGAAAGATTGTGAGATTTGTTAAATAAATTTGCATTCATAAAGCTTTTAACTATTAATACTATTATTTGAAAATTTCCTTACTAAATATTTTTCTCAAAAGTACATTGTTTATTTATGCACGTATTTACGAGGAAATGCATTTTTTTAAACGAGATCAGTAATAAGTTTTACACCTAGTGACAATTGGACGTAATTAATCGTTTTACTAAAAGAACAATTTATTTCAATAAATCGAATTCACAAAGCGTTTAGTTAATAATTTTTTGCATAAGAAGAGCAACCGATTTTCACTGCATTTTGAATTACAGCGTGTCATATATTTACTCGATAAAGAAATTTTTAAGTATTTTTTCTTTTAGACGTGCTCTGTCCACTTTCAATCGAGATCATGCTATTTTTTGTAAAGAAATGCGTATTTTTTTAGGATTTTCAAAAGAGATCACTGATATTTTCCAAGACTCATTATATATTACCTAAAAAATAAAAATATAAGAAAATAAATTATACATTCTTGAATAAATGAACTAATCATGCTGTTTACTTACTAAAATGATATAAAGAGTAATTTCAATCTGAACAAAAATGGCATTTTTCTTCACCGCTACGCTTCGCATTGTAAACGTAAAAACCGCCAATTCTAAAAGTACATTATCAGATCAACAGCTGTGTAAATCAATCGATGAAAAATAAATGTGTATTACAAAGCGAGCAAAGTAGTACTCTATTGTCTGCAATTAATAAACCCGAAGCTACCTCGCAAGAGTGGGAAATACCTAGACCATCGAAAAACCTAAACAGACAGTTAACAGCAGCTCCCAAAATCCGTCCGACGTGCCGTGGATATAACGTGTTTCCCCGGTCGGGCGGAAATATCGGGAAAGCCGAAGGTACTTACGTACCGGTACCAGCAAAGAAAAAACCCCCGAGCCATTATTAATCTACCAGCAGGTAATTGGTGGGCCGCCCTGTACACTAGGGCTTTTAAAGTACCAGCAATCCCCCGCTGGTATTATTGGGCCGTACTTCTGGTGGCCAGTCTGTCTTCGGGGTTTTTCCTGGTTTGCGACCCCCTCTGACCCTCGCCCAAGGGAGGACACTTCGGAGCGAACGGGGGGAGACGCACGTTCGACGCGCCGAATGAAATTATTGCAGCATCGCATTGTAAGCTCGCTGGTACCAGCAGCGGTGGGCGGGGGCAACAGCCGACGGGAGGTAGGCGCATGAGCTTGCCGCATGCGCGGCGTAAATACACCGTTTGGGAATTTCAGGGCTCGATTTTTTTTTTCTTAGAAAAGCATTGAATCGTTGCTTATTATTTAAAAAGAAAGCAGTGTTTGATGTAACAATCCTCGAACAATTTGCGCATTGCTTAGAAATGTGAATGCTTATATAAGAAGCCTATAGCAGGGGATATCTTTTGCGAAAATTTCTTATTAAAAGAGAATGTGAGAAAATTGGGACACGTAGAAAGCAAAAATCAAATTGAATAATAAAATACCGAAGGAAAAAAACTAAATTCAGAAAAGTATTTTGAATTTTGAAAAATTTTTATTTTTAAGGTACAAACATTCTGTATTTCCAAAAGGCTGCTACCTAACTCGCTTGGCAACGCATTTTAACAATCATACATTTGCATGTAATAGAATCCCGTTTCAAAAAACTTGATATAAGAATGAGGAATTATAAACTCGTTTTCTGCAATAATTAGATATTCAACTTTTGCTCAAAAATTAGTATGTATTCTAGCTATACAAAAAATATATAATTTTATCGTATTCTGATATAAATATCTTATTGATATAAAATTAAGACATACTTTGTAAATCTGGGATTTTCCATTCGAGCGTACGAATTTTTCTGCACCAAGCTGCTTTAAACTGGAACTTCTATGAGTCGTGGAACTATTTGTACATTAGTAGTCCACAGTTAATGTGAAAGGAGTCGCTCAATTCCAGAGACGCAGCAGCAGTGAAAAACTCAATGTCTGTATGAGCACCTCAAGGCGGTAGGGTGTCCAATACGGCGAGGTAGCTTTTGGTATCTGTAAAATAAAAGAAAATCTTATAAAAAAGTGAGCGATGTAAAAAGTTCACAGATTAGCAGATTTACATGTGGCATAAAATCATTAGCAATTCTTTTTATTCATATTGTTATTAAGTTTGTGTATTTATTTTTAGATTCTTGAGATTTTCCTTAAGGACTTAATATAATTAAAAATTGCACTTCACCGTGAAATGTTTCACGTTTTAATGTGAATGATAATTAAAATTAAAATTTGTATAAGTATCATTGAGCTAACCATTCAAAATCATCAGGTGACAAAATATAAAAATGCAAGTATTAAAAATGTAAAATTTTATTGCAATATGTAGTTAAAATGGCGAGGATTAAAGTTAATTCAAATTCAAATTATTAAACTATTAAGTCTATCTATAAAGTTGGTGTTTTACAAATATCATTTTGGCCCATAAATGAGATAATTACAATACCATTCAAATTATATCCTGTAGAAGTGAAGGCTACACCAATTTTTTTAAAAAAACACTGAAGTTTGTTTCCCACAACAGAAAAGCTTTAAAATCGCTTAGAAATTGTTTCACGACTTCTTGTTGTAAACCAATGCTTAAAAGTCATAAATGATTATTTTTTCATTAAAATAGAATTTTTTGTTAATAAACTTTTCTATTGTCATGCAGAATTTAGTGTACAAATAACCCAGAAAATCATAAAAGAAATTTTTATAGGCGTTTTTTGCAGGCAGTATTTTCATACGAGTATTAAAAAGCCCTGCTACTTCGCCACTGATCGCACTGCGATTTTCGCTGCGAATTATCTACGAATCACAATCGTATAAAATATGTCGAAAATCACAAACGTGGGAAATACCCTCAAATTTATTGTTGCATTTATTGCGGTTAACGATCGATTGTCACTAAATTTTACAGTTGCATTCATCTATGTCTGCATTTCACGATCCATAAAACTATTAATAAATTACAAAATATGGGGAATCCCCTAAATTTTAATTATCTTTAACCATCGATGGTAAATTCAGTTGTATTTAATCTTAACGAAATTTTTAATTAAGTAATTTTTTGTCTTATTTGAAAACATTAAAACGCTAAATCTGTCAGTTTAACTTCTTCAGATCACATTTGATTATGATTGACAAACTTTATTGATGCAGATAAGACGAAGATGTAATTGCTACAGCCGTAAAATCTTCATAAAACAATGATAAAAACATTTTTAAATTGAATAATCAAAGGTGCATTAAATTAAATTGAAAGCCATGTTTTATTAAAAGAGATATTTTCTTAAAATTTATTTGTCTGTACGTTTTTTATGTTATTAGAATACAATTTTTATACAATTTACTACATTTAAAATCATGATTAGTATATAACCATAGATTTTGTAAATTTGAACATAAAAGTTTGTATTTCACGAAAATCGACATAAAATAATTGTCCCAATATAAAGAAAATAAGCTATACATGTTTAGCTAACGATTTGTACATCAAATTTTTTAAACTAACATTAGTTGATCTATTAAACACGTACAGTAATTTGTTCAATGCAATTCAGTCTTGCCTACGCCCTGGAATAAAAGTTTTTCAAGAAACATAACATTTAATTAGTTTCGAAAAGAAACTTGCATTCATGAAGAAACACGCTGATCGGTCGCAGAATGAAATTCCCCTTAAAATCAATGCTTGTCGCGTCTCGCGAAAGGCCGAGATCACTTCTAGATTACGTAAATATATGGAGCAAGGACCTCGCCGATGTTATTTCGAGACTTAGAGCAGAGGGTTCCAAGTAACTGAACGAAAATTTCCTCCCTTTTAATTCTCTTTCGCTGTACGTCTAGACTCTAAGAAAAGGGAAGAAAATGAATCACTAATGCGAGTCGCCTGGCGCACTAAAAATAGTCGTCATGTTGGGAGAATGCAAAACTCCAGAGACGGTGGAACAAGTAAAAAATTTCGTCGGTTTAATTACCTATTTAAACAAATAGATGTTTATTAAATTTACATTAAGTTAAAAGACATTTTTTCACGGAATAATTATTTATATGTTTAAGCAGTATTGATATAAAATATTTTTAATCTTTGTATAAATTAGTTTTCGGATAAAAAGGGCTTTTTGCATTACTCAACTTCGAGTTATAAAACTTCTTATAAAAAAATAAGATAAAGAGAGATAAGAGATTTCATATTAAAAAATCAAGAGCAAAATTAAAAGATATATAAAAAATTATAGAAAAGTGATGGAAAGATAGTGAGTTAAGCTATAGTATCTAAGTCGAATAGTGAAATTAGCATACATTTAGATGTAGACGTAAAAGTTTAAGAACAAAGAGGAAAATTTAAGGACTTTTATATGAAACTATGTTTTCCAATGTACTTGCGTACAAATTTGTATTAACAATATTTACTGACTCATCAAGATACAAATCATTTCAAAAACTGTAACCATTCATAATACAATTATTTTTATCAAAAATTAATAACTTGATTCAAATTTGCCTCTCAGTAATCAAACTTTAAATTGCTAATATAAGTAGTCTACTTAAATACAATACTAGTGACAATCTCATTATTGGAGTGTTTTTAAGAAATACAAACTTTCACATTCGAATTTACAAACACAATTAAAAAGATTTTACGAAATTATAAAAAATGAACCTACTTAACAAAATATTACAGATTGTCAATTATTACGACAGATATTTTAAGCTCAGTCATTCAATTAACATGATTCTTACAATTAGCATTTTCAATAGTCACTATGGGAGACATAAATAATTATAACTCACATTTTCGATCACTCATCAAATTTCCATTTTTAAGAGAAGAATAATAACGCACGCCTTCATTTAGGTATATCGATTATTTTACAATGAATCAAGTATTCATTGAGTGCTTCGAAAGAAAGTCATTCTAAAAGTTGAATTATATATCCAATAAATTAGGAAAAATAAATCAATACGCAGGTTACAACTAAACTAAAGCGTACGTCATTCTCCTAATACCTAATGAGAATTATACTCTTATCTATGTACATATTCTAGGCATCATTTATGACTGCCTTCGTAAAATTAATTAAATGAAAATAAAAATCGCAAGAGAATTGAATTTTTGTGCATCTTCGATGTACATCCCACATTTATTTGAAATTCCTAGTATATGCCCACAAAATATTTCCAGCGACATTAGTTAAAGAATAAAAACCATTGACATTTATCACCTTCTCGACATCAAACAGATCGTAAAATCCAGTAAGTACTAGGAGCAGCAAAACTCAGAACCCCGATAAAAAGAAACGTCAACGCACGTTTAAAATGCCTTTAAGAGAACAGCCTAAATCGCCGCAAAAATTCAAATCCAATCGATTCCACGATGAATCCCATCGAGGCGAGGGTGACGACGGACCGCGATGGAGAACACAAAAATGTAGAGCGACCGTCGGTTCGGGCCTCAGGCGAGTCCCGCGGGCGTGGGCTTCAGGTTGAACCGCGCGAGGACGTCGTGATAAGCCGCCTCCCGCGCGCCGTCGTCGTCCTCCTCGTCGTCCTCGTCGTCGTACTCGCTGTCGTCCTCGGAGTCGGGGTCGTTGGGCGACCGGGAGGGCACAGCGCCGAGCCTCACCAGCTCCTCGGCGACCGCGGCATCGAGGCCGATCGCCGTGTGGTACGGCGTCAGGCCGGCGTAAGTGCGCGACTCCAGCGGCGCCCGGCACTCGCGCACCAGGAAGTTCACCAGCTCGCGCTGGTGGTGCTCGATCGCCAGGTGCAGGGCCGTGCGACCGGCCAGGCCCTCGCGAGCTTCCAGGTCGGCGCCAAGTCGCAGGAGCTGATGGATTATTTCCTTGTGGCCTTTCATCGCTGCTATGTGGATGCTCATCTCACCTGAAAAATAAAAATTCGTTAGTTTTACTGATAAATATTTTAATAATTGAGAAATTACTAAAATTATCGATTATCGAATTGATATTCAGTATACTGTAGTTTTTATAGTATTAAAATAATTGTAATTTTTACGGTATAAAAATAATTGTAATGTTTTAATTAAAAACATGCGTTTTTTAGAAATGTGTAATTAATGATAAATTAATAATTCGTGCTTTAATAATTTGATGTTGACTTCATAAAGTAAAAAGGAAGATTTATTCTCTGATTAATTTCGAAAAATTTATTTTTTTAGAGATTAATGATAAAATTAAAACATTGACCGTATTATGCCTGTATTATTCATTATTCATGAGTTCTAATTAGGTTTTTCTGTTCATATTTTTTGGAAGCAATGATTCAATAAAATTTCCAACCGCGTCCTCTATTCGCAAAGACATTTTTCCCGTGACCCACGTTCGGTGTGAATCCCGACGTATCATAAAATACATTGCACTTACGTGTCGATTAATGTATTTAATAAATTAAAAAATATTAAGACACTGATGCATCCATACATTAAAGTAAAAATTAATCATACATCTAGAACTGAATGACTTTATTGCCTATCACGCCTAACATTAACATATTCCAATTTGTCATTCTTTCATTCTAAATAACAGTAAACTTATTTTCGTTTGACTTATAGCCAGTGATCTAAATCAACGTCAATGCACAACTGACGTCCAGAATCAACCAAGAACCGCTTATCAATAGGTCACTGTCCTTCTCTAAAGAATCTACCCACCCTCAAATGAAAAACAAAAAAAAAGTTTGATTCGCCGAACGAACGATTACTAATTTGCATCGGAATTTAGATAAAAAAAAAAAATGCATCGTGCAACCCGCAGTCACACGCTCTGACGCAAATCAGCGATAAGTCTGCCGAGACTAGGAAGAGCGCGCGACACGGGAGGAGGAGGTGGAGGAGACACGAGTGCGTCTCGCGGGTGAATCACGGATATGCGCCTGGCTTGGCCGGCGGCCCGTGGTCCAAACTAGGCTCGCCGCCGCCTCAAAGGGACACCGCGCCGGCCAAAATTAACACCGCCGTCGGTCTCGACGTCGACTCGCCGCCGCGTCGCCCGCCGCCGGCGGCGCTCGCCCGGCTATTTTCGCCGGTCCGCGGGCACCGGCTCGCGGGGGTGCTCCGAAATAAGCGGTAAACAAATTGGACGCGCGCTATTTCCCTTTTTTCACTCTCTCTTTTCATTCAGGCGAGCGGCGAAAAAAAAGGAGAGAGGGTATTTTTGATTTTACAGTTTACAAACAGTTTTTTATTTTGGAGCCGGGCCCGTGCCTCCATGCCGCGGATATTTCGGTGATCGAGCGGAAATAGAGTTGATCGTTTTGCGTCGAGTGGATAGAAATACCCATGAAAATATTTGCAATAAATAGCTTTGTTAGCTAATCGGGATGATATTTTTGAATGACGTACGAGTAGCTTTTTTTAATGATACTGGCAGTGTTTCTTGTTCTAGAAACTTTTCAATTTTAATTGTGAAATATGTTTCTTTTGAACGATATAAATTATAATCATTTACTTATTGAATTCGTAAAATCGGTAATTGTACCTGTAACACAAGTATAAATGATTGAAATAAAATGGATAATGATAGGTTGTTACATATATTACATAATTTAAATTTAGAATTACAAAATGACCTAAAGCTCGTTTAAATTTAAACGATGGAAAGATAAATCGTACACAATGTAATCCAATATCGAGCCCCCGAAGATAAAAGAATCACCAAAAATTCCCGTCGTGATAATTAAAATCAATGATACACGCCGCAATTTCGAGCTACCGAAAGAAGAAAAAAAAAAGCTCGGTGCACTGCGAGTGACCCGCGCTTAATAAAATGCCAGAACCGCCGTGGATACGACCAATAATTCTGGCGATCGGCTCGGTTTTTCCACGAAGAGAGATCGGAATTACGGCGTAGCGATGGCCAGGCCCCCTCCTCGGGCGAGCGACGCCGCTGCCCGCGGGGTTTTCCCGAGGTCGCGAGCGGCTGCAAATAGCGCCGCCGCGCGCGCCCAAGGTGTGTGTACGATACACTTACACGCGCGTCGCAGGCCTCCTCCACATCGTACGTCGCGGGCGCCGTACGGCTCGGCCAGCTAGCGCCGGCTTCGCTCTATGCAAATGTTTGCGCTCGGCGGCTGATTTATTAACACCTGTCGCGCAGGATCATCGGGTAAACAAGCTGTCGCTGCTCGCGGGACGAACGCGCGCTTCTCTCCGCGATTAGATAAATACTTTGGACATCGTTCGGCGCGGACGCGCGACTGGCGCACGCCGGTTGCGAGCAGGAAGTGCGAGGCGTACGAATGAGAGAGAATTCGATTGTGGGTAGCTTCCGATGGAGAATGAGACTTCACTTTTTTAACGTTCTTTTTACGGTGATATTTAAGAACAAAAATTACTGAAAATAAAAGCACTAGAGAAATATCTAAATTCCAATGCAAAAATAATTAATTTACGAACAATAAGTAAAGCATTTCATAATCTTGTATATCTCTTTAAAATTTATGTATTTATTTTGGTCTCTTGGCTCCAAAATGGACTTGGTTCTAAAATACAGCACTTGTATTTATTTCTTTATATTAATAACATTCTTAATTAAAGAATATTTCTCTAAAAATGTCTCTTAAAATAAGTTCTCTGTTCTCCGATCTCATTTGAAGAATCATAAAACCTTAAATGCAACAATGCTAACTGCGATGAATTCTACTTTTTTCTTGATTAATTTTCTTTTAAAAAAAAACAACTAGATAAGTCTCTCAGATTAAAAATTATTGGAGCATTGCAAATAATAAAAAAATTCTCAAAAAATCATTCTGGGAATGAAACAATCAAAAGGTGCGAAAAGAAAGTCAGCAAATTCAGAATCGGCCTAAAGAAGTGCCCGCAAGCCGGCGAGACGCCGCGACCCATGGTCTGGGCCGATCGCTCGAAATTGGCGGCGCCGCGACGGTCCTCCGCGGCGCGTCGCGTGATGTAACGGCGCGCACGCGGCTGCGACTATATATAACACACGTATAGCCGGCCGACGGACGCGACGAGACGGCCGAACAGGAAGAAAAGGTGTGCACTCGCATGTGGAGCGTCGAGTGCCTCTCTTTTCCCCCCTTTTTTTTACCGTCGTTTATAGGTGTAGGTAGCGCGCGCGGGTGAGAGTCGGCGCCCGAGTAAAAGTAGACTTCCGGCCGTCCTTCGGCGCGCGCCGGGGAATTCCCCGAGATTAACTCCTTTCGGACTTGCCACACATTTCTCCGGCGGGAGAACAGCCTCGTGATATTCGTGTTGATGGGGGCCTCCCGAGGAGACTCTCTTTCTCGCTCTTTACGATCGTTTTATTCCGCTTCTTTTGTGTCGGCTGAATTTCAGAAGGTCGCCTTTTTGCCTCTTTTGGACAAGGTGCACGAACCGCCGCTCCGGACAGTGATCACCTTTGTTGAGGGTCGCCTACGTGACTTTCGGCTCGCCTTTAACCGATATCGCTGATATTAGTAAAACGCGTGAGAGGAGGAACTTTTTTTTAAACAAAAACAAATTAGAATGATAATAACGAAGCGAAGTGGGTTGCGCGATACAAATTGGATTGAATGTATAATTATGTTGATGTACTATAGTAATTTTTACCTACGATTTCAAGTTTTGTCATTACACAATTTCAGTTCTAAATGTTACATTTTCATTTAAAGCTTTTTATGTATCGCTGCAATTTGTTATTTTACTTCAATCTGGGTTGCGCTCTATTTTTTAAGTAGAGTAATGACTTGCAGACCTATGAATTATACAATTATTTATATCGTGCAGTAAAACAGAGTATGTATAAGATTGCAAATTACGTTAACATGATGAAGTTATGAATTCAAACAAAGCATTTCATTGGCTACTGTTACATAACAGCATTTACGCAGCTAATAACGTCACAATAGAAAACGATATTCCGGTGACAATACCCAAGTAATTATGAATTTCATGAAAAATTATACATTCGCGAATTTTAGATTCCTTCTTAAGGAAAAGATCAAGCAGATTATATCCTAACTAAAACGGACAAAGCATTGAAAAAACTTAATGACTGTGACTGTAAGAATTCAATTGAACAAAGTACAAGACTCGGTGCGGTAATAATCCTTATACGAACGGTTTATTGTCACAAAGTCCATATGGTTACGCCTGATCGCGAACGAAAAAATTGGTTTTCCCCAAGGCCGCCGATTAAAAAAGCGAAAGATCATCTTACGACAAAAGAGCTCAAGTTATCGGTCATGCGATACGTATAAAACAATACCTGCCAGACGCAGCTGCACTGTCTCTCAGTCCTAAATAGATCAACTCAATTTACCGCCTAAATGACCCCGAAAAAATTTATCAAAAAATAGAAGAGAAAAAGAAAGTCGAACCAAAATAGTTGCAAAGCGAAATAAACAAAATAAAGTAGCAGCTTTGCGAAACGCATTAAAACTAGTTTATACGGCGGCAGAAAGAGAGATGCACCGCGAAAGCGCGCATGCCGATCGACTTTCGAGCGGCGGCGGCGAGCAGCACATATGTACGATGGGAAAACCCCAGAGAAGGCGCGCCGGAGGACGATCCCCCCGCGCGCGTGCCCGAGCGACGACCCTGCCGCGCTAAGCTAACCCCTCGCGAAGAGAGGGGAGGAGAACCTTCGATCCTCGCCGAGGGAAGCGACTGTACGGTCCGGAGTGCCGCGGGATTTCCGCGCTCGTTAACCAAAATAATTTATCGATCTCCCGACGACCGAGCGCGCTCGCTTGTAAAGATGCATACCTAACGCGCGTGAACTTGAACGCGGCGATCGATGTACGTGCCGACGATCGTATATTTCTGAGTTTTATGAAGATGGAATTTTAATTGAGGTAAAGGATATTGGCTTCTTGAACTGTTCCTTTCGCACGGATAAGCGTGAAGCGCGGCTGGACGTTTTGAGGTCGCCGCTTAAGAACGAGCGGAAACTTTTTTTTTTCTATTTTAGCGACGGAGAAGGCTTATCAAGCCTTTGCGAGTGGTTCTCGTAACGTACTTTTTTTACGTGCAATTAGTTAAGCTTTTCTTTTATCTTTAATAGTGGTTATTTAAATGTTAAATAGACTACGATACATAAGCAGCAATTTAAAGTGTCACTTGACTTTGCACGTTTAAAACGTTCATTGGTTGAATTTATGATTCATTTTTTAACTATTATTATCTAAATTTTATTTATTTTATTTTACTTTATTTTAATATTACCATTTATAAAAATAAACTTTGTATAATTATACAGTTCTAATAAAACAATATTATAATACATTATTTATAACTACGAGAATTGAAAAGTAAAAACAATTTATTTAAATTTCGAAATAAGTATGTACAAAACATTTAATTAATGTGAAACTAAGACAAATTTTAACAACAAAAATTGTAAATATATTTATATAGTTTAGTTATGTTTTACGTAGTGCTTAAAAGAAACCGCCATCGTTAGTTACTCATTCTTGTTACATTCGATTTACACTATATTTGCATAATGAAAGACAGATAACCGTATCACTTAATTGATTGGTACTCTGTATAAGGCGTTTATATTTTATTTCTTATATGAATAATTTCTTATCGCAATAATACAGTAAATGCAGATAAAACGTCGGGTGCATATCGAAACAATGTCATACTGAATGTTAAACGAGAAGTTTCATAGTATTTTTTTATCCATATAACCTATTTCGTTTTATCTGCTTCAAACGATTCAACTAAAATATCTCATTTTTCATGCAATTTTAAGTCCGTCATCGCGCAAAGAATAAAATATATTTTACATTCGACGAAAGCGCAAAACTCTCTTATCAGTAGGTTATATATAGATAAGCACAACTGCAGTCCAGCGTCTATAAATTCCGACAAAAAACAACGGAATTAAAAAAAAAAGCGCGGCAGGTTAAAAAACCTATATTCAGGAGAGGCCCGTCCGGTCTAGGTAAAAAGAAAGCCGCGAAGCAATCAATTCTCGGCTGGACCGGGCGGAGAGGCGGGATCCCACCTCCGAAATTAATTCTCGAATTCTCTCTCCGAACCCGCCTAATGAGAGGAAATCGCGAGGATGATGTGCTGTGCCGGGCGGCGCGCAAAAATGCGACGCGAAGCGCCGCGAGCATGACATCACGTGGGAATTCCGAGGCTTAAAAATCCGCCGCGCTCGCGCCTTCGCCTTCGCGCGCGTGTATACGTACCCGCACCAACACCGGGATACGACGGGCACACCCATGGACAAAGGAAAAGTCCGCGCGGATAGCGATTCCGCCGCGCGGAGGCCTTGGCTCGAGGAGAAAAGAAAACGCCTTGCCACCGTACGCGCGCCCGGCGGACTTTGTAACGGGAAACCGAGGCGGATTACTTCCTACGTCGCGCGCATTGTCATGCGCCGCGGTGTAAGGGACTTCACGGCGTGGCGATTTTAAATTCAAACCGATCGGATTAATCTTGGACCCGCCGGGAGCGTCGAGTCAACCGCTTTTGCGCGATTTTTCGGCGATCTTCGCGTAACCTTGAATATACGAGCGATTCTGCTGTGATTTGAATGGACGATCGTGCGGAATAATTCGGACGTCGTTTATGCCTGTTTAAATGCTTTTGATTGAGTTTATTTTTTTACGAATTTATTGTATACATTTTTAGTTTTGATTTTCATTGGGGAAACGTAGACTTGATGAATTTCGCACTGATCGATTATCGCGTGGTTTGTTTTTATGAATGAATGCATGAAGAGTAACGTAATCGGAGATTGCATTAATTAATGAATTGCAAATAATTGGAAACATCTAGTTCATTCTTCACATTGTCGACAATTGCGCACTTATTATAATTTATTTTTACATCTTAAATATATCATTCGCCAAAAATAAATTATTACCATTAAAATTAATTCTTTGTTATGAGGATTTACGTTTAAAATAATTAGTCATTATATGAATTTATTATAATTAATATTATTTTTTATTGCACGGTAAATTATTTGGTTCCGTTTAAAATTCTGTAATTAATTAGACATTCGACCTTGTTTTTCTATTTAATAATCGTTAAAATGTTTGAATTGAATAAGTAAATGGCAATAAATTATTAATATTTAAAGACTGGAGATAAACGTGGTAAATATACTTGAAAATGCAAATTACCTACTTTTTAATCAAAAACATGAAAAGAATCGTAAATGCTTAGTCAAGAAAATTTCCATTCGACGTGACCGCGATTATTGCACTCGTAGTGTATTAAAAATTATCAGTTATAAAAACGTAAGAATTGTAGCTCTAATTAATCGTCAGATAAAACGAACCGCTTCGCAGTCTCGGAAACATCTAAAGCTCTATATTACCTTGAGCGCAAATTGACGTATGCAGAAAGAGAGAGAGAAAGAGCAAGTGAAAAAAGCCCGATTTACGAACTTCACACTATCTGCGTCACAAAGGAGGCGCGCGAAATATCGAAACTAAAAATAAGTGCAACAAAATTAAAAAAAAAGGAAAATCCGTGTCGAAAATTAGGCTTGCCAAATTTATCCCCCATGCGAACGCGCGCACACAAGCGGAGCGTGACTTTTCCGTGCATTTAGCTGCTTCATCTTTTCGCAATCGGCAAACTGATAAAGTGACATTGAAAGGCAGCTGCGATACCCACGCTTCGTACCGCCGAGAAAATTTCCTATTCTATGCCAGTGAAAACAGCGAGTGCGTCAGCGACCCATCCATAGCGCGCGAAGGTTCGCCGAGCGGAAGACCCTTGCGGGTGAACTATAAGCTTATCGGGAGCGACCATTGACCCTGGAGAGCAACGGCGCTGCTGCTCGCTGCTTCGTTTATAACCGCGTGCGATGCGCGAGATGAGCCGTGCAGAGAGAGAGCCGCGGCGGTCTCGCGAGTGATGCCCTTTTGGAAAGCCGGGGAAAGCCGCGACCTCCTTACTTTGCGTTATACCCGCGCTCGAGTTTCCGGACGACGGGGAACGGCTGTGCCATTATTAAGTTCTTGGCCGGGGTGCAACGCTGCAGGCGATACGATAATAAGCGAGCTAATTTTGAACGTGATTAATTGCTATGCGTCTTTGTAGCGGATCGATTTTATGTGTGCTAAGTTTCCTTGTGAATAAAAAATTGTTTATTTGCGTGGACAATTATTACGTATTTCATTTGTTTGATCTCTTAATTAAGATAATGTCGCATTTAACACCTAAAAAGTGAAGTATTAATTAATGAAAGACAAAAATGTTATAAAAGTTCGAACTACTATTTTTACGAAAGATCGAGAAGAAAATACAAGTTATTTTTATGTTGATTTATCTTGGGTTTTTAGTGCGATATAATTAAATTGTAAAGATTACAATTGCAATCAAGAATAATCTTTTGAAGTGGTCAGAGAGATAAACTTGTACAAGCCATGACAATCCGATCAGGTGAATCTTATCGATTTAACTTAAAAATTTGGAATTCCCAAGGTGGTTCCCGAGAGCGCTTATCTGGCGCAAATACAAGCGATATCTCTACCTATGTTTACAAAAGAAATAATTCTTTGGGAAAGCCATGATCTATACAAAGCAAAAGGGAATGTACTATTACGCATGTGCAAAGTACTATTTTTGTTCAACGTTGGAAATTTTTAGGGAAAACTATTTTTAAAATAACTTGTGCCATTGAAGGCGTCATTACTGCATTAAGGCCTCAATAATTTTAAAATACCATAATATGCCAATTATAAATTATTAAAAATGTTTAAATAATTTTGCAGTTTTCTCTTATAAAATAGTATTATGTTGCAAAAAAAGGTGCTTCGAATCGACATAGATATTTAAAACCTCTAACAATTATTAAATATCTATTATGTTTATTAAAACACTTGTTGATATCAAATTCATGGTCCACAGGTTTTCTTAAATTCTATTAAATGGATGAATCTAAAATTTTTAGAATTTTTTCTTACAATTATTTTTTACTATCCCAGCTAAACTTAAATAGTAAAACGATACTAGAATTACTTTAAGAAATTTAAAATATCTTAAAAATTTTAAACCTGTCTATCTAAATGAATTTGTAATATTTTATAAAAATGTAGTAAAAATAAAAAGGTGACACATTAAGATTTTACAATTATTAAATCTCAACAGACATGATTCCTTAAGAACTTATCTAAATAAAAATTGATATTGTATGAAAATGTATGTATGAAAATTATGTTTTAAGCTTACCATCATAGTTCCGTTGTTCTAAGTTTTGAGGCAAAGGTGGCAATCGTTGTCCTGGTTTCAACCATGTTTTTTCATCTGCAGTGAATGGGCTAGTTAAAGCTTTTGCACAATTTATATCTCCAATAGCACAGGCAATATGAAGTGGTGTGTTTCCTTTGAAATTCCTTGCGTTTGGATCAGCACCAGCCAAGATTAACCGTCTCACAACTTTTGGTTGTTGTGTTAATACCGCAAGATGCAATGCTGTTTGCCAATCATCATTGAAGATGTTAAGAAGACAAGGATGAGGAGCCAAATTAATTAGAAAGAATGATGCTTCAAGAAATCGTTGAATTATTGAGACATGTAATTGTCTGTAAAAAGAAATTATAAATTTTAAAACCTATATAATAGTAGATAATACAGAATAAAATAAAATAAAGTAATTACTTATTTCTCTGATTAATAAATGTGAAAATTAAATAGATACAAATAATAAAATATATAAAGAACACAATAAATAATTTTTTTAAATAAAATGCTAATTAAATTGTAAAATGAAAATAACTTACGTGTCACCATCATCATTTTGTGTGTAATAAATTTCCCAAGGTTCTAAAACTTCTTTTTTTAAATCATCTGATGAAAGATCTTCTGTTTCTGGATGTATGGTACCACTATCCAAAGGTGCTACAACATCTTCCTTAAGAGACAGTTCACTCAAACTGTCAGTAAGGCCAAGGTTCAAGCCGCTGTCGATGGCTTTAGCTGGTTCAGGTGCTATCTTGGCTTCCTCCTTTTGCTCTTCCTCCTCGTAGTCTATACTCAGCTCGGAACTCATCAGGTTGCCGCTTGACAAGAATCCAGAGTCCGCTGAGTCAACCTGTTGTTTATCCCCCTTGCCTGCTTCCCCATCCGTGAATTCCTTTGCGGTTTGCTTCCACATTTTGCCAATTGCTCTGGAGCAACTCCCAGCAGCTCAACCTACAAATGGCAGAGAGAAAGACACACGTGAAGATTAGAAACTTCGTTTCTCCCGATGAAGTTTTCACATTAATGAGCCTATCGCGAGTTGCGCTCTCCCGCAACTTTCACTTTCCTACGGGTGAAAACCAATTCTCTCTCGCGCCTCCTCCAAAAGCGCGGATTTAGAAACTCACCGTCGCGAGGTTAAGACCCGCCGAGGACAAAATCGCGACTGGCCGTTACTTATATACGCGAAAATTTCCAGGCGAACGCACGTCGGGCGCCTCGAAAAAAGCTGGCTGCACTCGCATTCGCGGCAGGGTAAATAAAAACAAGTCCACCGCGCAAGAGGTTAAATTTTTTTAAACACAGAACCAACTGTTTACCAAAGTCAAGTGTCGGGGCGCAAACACGGTGGGCACTTTAAAATTCCCCCACACGAGTGTAAACAGAGCTGCTCGCGCTGACGTGCAGGTCCATGTGTGTATTACTCGGAGCACACGGCGCGCGGGAATCGGTGGGCGCGCGGGAAGTAA
Source organism: Eurytoma californica (assembly GCA_035586675.1). Taxonomy (NCBI): domain Eukaryota; kingdom Metazoa; phylum Arthropoda; class Insecta; order Hymenoptera; family Eurytomidae; genus Eurytoma; species Eurytoma californica. The sequence goes on along the minus strand of JAXIUT010000037.1, from coordinate 4,377,190 downwards.
AGGGGGGGCAGGCGGTGCGCTGGCAAGAGATACGGGCAGACGACGTCGAGCCGTCCAAAAATTAACCGCAGGAAAGCCAGACGATGTCGCGAAATAGCCGCTGGCGCTTCTAACCGCCTCCTCTCGTTTTTTTTTTCCCCCTCGTTGCGTGGGTCGCGGGCTCACCGCCAGCAGCCGTCCCTCCTCGCCCTGCGCAGCGCCAGGCTAAGATGCGCGAGGAGACCGACGGGAGTTAACCTCGCGATCATTCCTCGACGGCTATAGCCCCAGGAGCTTGGATCCGAAACTCGTATCGGGAGATACGGCGCGCGAAGCGAGTGAGAGGAACTCGCGCACACGCGCACACGCTTGATAGTGGCTGCTCACACACACACACACGCGCGCGCGGCGGACTCCGCGCGGATCGTCGAAGCTCGTCAGCGGCGGGGACGTCACGGCCGCAGGGGAAAACCGAGTTTCCTCGCGCGTACGCACCGTTGTGTCGTCGGCTAGTGGCGGCTAATCTCGGCTCGAACTCACACGAGGTCCGCACTCACGGACTTAGGAGCGAGCGAGCCTCGGGGGCGTCTTGACATTCTTGTTGTTGTGCAGCGACTAAGGGAACGGCGAAACTGAGCGCGAGTCCGGTCCCCTCTGTCGGCCCGGTGAGCGCGAGCCTGGCGCCGTCTCGCGGCGGCTGTCCGGGCGAGTTCGAACCGCGGCAAAGATTCGCAGTCGCCTGACTATAAGAGTATAAGTCAACTCGCGGCGGCGATTGCGGACTTTCCCCGCTATTCTGTCCTTCCCAGCCTTTGTCTTGCCCTTTTTTTCATATAGGCTTGAACTTTTACGGTCCCTTTTTTGGGCTGTTTGCTTATTTTACTTTCTTTTTCGTTTGATGCTTGCTGTACTGGTTTAGGCAGCGACCGTTAAATTTACGTTTGTGCTATAGTCACAATAGACATCGTCAAATTTACGTCTATCGATAATATCTATTATCTGAGTTCATTTCACATAAGTTGAAATTCGATTTTTGAGTATTTTATATTCTTCATCGTTATGTGATTGGTCTTAAATTGATATTTGCGATGCTACTGATAATATAGGTGTACGTTCTACTTGATTGCTTTGTTTTCGTTTTTTAATTGCTTTCACAACTTTAACACGTAATAAGCGTGTGATTAATTAACATAATTTGAAAACAATATTTCAACTTGCTAATTAAATCTTAACAGATAAATATGTGTTCAAACAACTAAGTTTCAATCAAATTATTTAAGCACACTGCATAAAAAAAGAACTTTAGGCTGCTCCGAATCTTTCCAATTCAATCTT
>JAXIUT010000037.1:4338194-4375776 GCA_035586675.1 Eurytoma californica | reverse complement strand
AAAAAAAACTCACAATTAAAATAAAAAAAAATTATAAACAAATACTAAAAAGTATAAGTGCATCTTTACCCGTACTAAAACTTGTATTACACTTGTATTACGAAAAGAGCATTTTTCTTCGGCAATCAACACGTAACAATCCTCACGATCTACTCAAACAAAGATTATCATTATACGTGTAGACCCGAAGAGGCGATGTGTTCAGGAACATACGTAATATCATGGTTTCCCGGAAGCTTTAATCACCTCTGCGCTTCGATCCCACTGCTATTACGATGGAAAGCATGAGTTACGTCGCACACGACTGAATTGGAAAATCGGGATAAATCAGAATTCCAAGGGGATGCGTCTTGGACGGAGTGAGAGATCAGCGGAGAAAAACTTAATTTTCTTTCCTTCGTTTCAAATTCGCGTGATAATTATAATACGCTTATGATGTATTTATACGTATCCATTGATGACTACAAATAAGCTACGGCAAATTCGTCAGTGTTCCCTCATGCGCGAAAATAAGAAACAGATTTCATACAACGTTCTTTTAAATTATTTACTTTTTCGTTTAAAAGTAACCGGTAATTATTAAATTTTAACGTAACGATACATGAATAAATTTACTCACTGTAGTTGAGGTGCTCCTTGGAAGTTGTTTTTATTGCAATTATATTTCGACTGAATATTTTATTAAAAACAACGATGTTGTAGTAACTTCCTGACTGGCAGACACTTATAGATTCACGCACTGACCTACAAAAGTTGATCGTTTCCAACAAAGTAGAGTACTTTCCGTTTGCAAGGCAGAACTCAGACTGACGTCTTGGCGCGTTCACGGGTCCTCCCGTTCGTATAAATTTGCGATAGCTACTTACCTTCCGTCAAAACTACTAAATTTTTATTGTTACTCTTTCTGAGAAGTAAGAATAAGTATGAATTGTGAATTACGGTCCGAGGGACACTAACCTACACTAATGAGTTTTTAATGGAATTATTTGGAATACATTTCGTACATTGCGCATCTAAACTGCTATAAATTATATAGTAACTATAAATTTTTATTATTTATGATACTGTATCTATAAGAAATGAATTATTATAATAATTATTTTTATTTTGAGTACTTACTTTAAACCTAATAGTCACCACAATGGTGACCCCAGGTCTCTTTAAATCTTGCTCCGTGTCTGACCGCATGGAGGTAGCTATAGGGATCGGAAAGGGGAGGGGATCTAGAGACCCTAATACAAAATAAAAATGTTTAAAAAATTCAAAAATGTATTAACAACTTACGGTAAAAGTCCGAAAGAGCACCTTTTCACATAAACTATTATAATAGTGTAAATCAATGCACTCTCCATACATGCTGTAGCAATCAAGTATGCACTTTGCAAGTATTTTCTCAATTTAATACAATGTGAATCTTTCATCTCTTGCGACTCCGCTTCATCGAACTTTATTGATCCACCAAGCGATGCGTACGCGCATCGCATATTTTTATTCATCGAAATCAAGACAACCTCACGTCTGTTCGACATATAAGTTTGCTCTTAATACTTCGAACACTTGCATTGTTCGTTGAAATAAAAATCGGAAATGGAAATGGAATCCGATCGACTGGTAAATTGTAACAAGTGCACAGGTTTTTCCTAATGGAGCCATAACGAGCGGGTATTTCCGATCGTTAGAAATTCACCGTTGCGTCGCACGATTGTCTTCTCATACGCGCGCTATGCTCCTTGAGTGCAGGTACACTTATGCGTGCATGTATATATACGTTCGGCTTTTCTTCGACTTCGTATAGGAGTGACACAATCTGCCGCATTGTTTATTTTCCGATAAATCAGCGCGCCGAGTTCGGTTCGCGGTTCATTAACACATTTTAGATTAGCGATGCGAGTTGATTAAGCAAATTTTAAGTAGTAAACGGTGGAAATTTTTTTTATGGTGGTTTAATAATATAACAGTCGCTATCTCTAATGACGCTTACAACATTTTTGTTTAATTTACTGTTAATATTTGAATGTGCTAGAATTTAAATGACTATGATTGTTTGCGAAATATATACTTTTCCTCGTCGCAAAATCAATATTAGCTAAATTAACGATTGTCTATTCTAATAAATAATCTTGTTTATAATTTAAATTTAAATAGTTGTCAAAATGAGGTGACATATTGGAAATATTATAAATAATAAGAAGATTCATTTAATTAATATTACATCTTTGAATTTTATTTCGTAATTTTTTTTATAAATTCAAGTTGTATAATATGTATATATGATAACGCTACATGTTTACGCTCATAATTAAGCCGATAAAAAATCTATAATTACAATATTTACACGTTTGGTTTACAATACAAAGCTTACACTACTACTCAGTTCGTTTAAGTGACAGGCAACCAATGTCACTGTTCATTTGGATCATCTAGACGCATCCGTGTCGATTGAATATTTCCTCTGTAATTTTTTAGGAACATAAAATAGGCGTTACACATTCGCTCTTTTTTTTCAAATTAAAAGACAATTTTTTTTTTACCTTGCACGCTTTTCTGTCAATAACGCAACAAAGAGAAATTAATTTTTTATGACTAATTTTATTCGCTACCATGTAACTCTTTTTGTCTATAAAAAATATAGATTGTTTATAAAAGTCTGAGTATAGGAAGGCTATTAGAGTTTTACAGTATTAACTAAATGAGAAACGCAGAATCTGAAGAGGTCCTCGTTTCTCATGTTAACATAATCCTGAGATCAACTTTGATTCTCGCTGCATGAATGATGCAGGAAAAAACTTATTTAAGTTGGCTGGTGCAAAATTACATAGTTTACGATTCAGTGAAAGAGTTTGAAAGTTTGCCTTTAATTTACTTCATGATTGACTAATATTCGAGCTAATGAATACGTAATATACATATAATTTTTAATTCTCTACCTATCTCATGTTTTATCTTTACAATATCTTAATCTAAATTTTATTCACTCCGGCACAAATAAAAACAAAAGAATTTCGATGTTGGCGAAGATTTTGAAATGAAAAACTTTCATCTGCAATTAAGCAGGTGTGGAAGAGGTATTTATAGCGGATATAAATCCGCCTGAAATCTTGATTTACAAAACAAATCAGTGTAATTTTCTACGTGTATCAGTCATTCGAATGCCGAAGCTACCATAATGGCCCCAGCAGACAGAGTCATCGTGCCTCTTTGAATATTTCAAGCTTGCTTATAAATAATAATGACGTAGACTAGCTCCGGCTCATGCGGTTAGAGCGAAATTGAAAAACACTCGTAAATTCGATATCTACGCGGCGCAAAAGAAATGTGAAAGAGTTAAAAGAAGCCTACGCACAACAACCTTTCGGGATTCGCACATCTTTACCTAGACTCGACAACAATAAGTATGACACTCACGCTTAAAGGCAACTCTTATTATTAGACGATTATTAATTCTAACATGCACGCTGAAGACACTTTTTTCCGTCAAAAGTCAGTTATAACCAGTAGAATCGTAGATATGTTAAGTATGATATTTTTTTACGTATACATGTATACTTTTTAGGTAAAAGTATTTTCCTAGATGAGAGTGAACAAAGTGAGATTAAGTATTATATCGTATGATGCGCTATGCGTTATCACTCTAACTGCAAGTTTTGCGCGATTTATGTACAAATTGCCTAACTACGTACACATCGTGGCTCGACGTTAAGACACGCTTGCCTCCCGAAGCGATGCTGCCCAAGCCGTACCCGGCACGTCCAGGATTTTTAATATCGAATTCCTTCAGATTTTTCCCTGTGGACATGTGCTACACCAGGAAAACACCACGTGGCGGCGCCAACTGCGTAGTATTCAATTCCGCGTACAACCGTTGAATCTCCTCGAGATACCGAAGCCGCAGGCTAAACTCAGGACGAATCCATTAACAATCCTGCGCGGCCACAATTTACGCCCAGCATCGGGAAGCAGAGAAAAAAAAACGGTGACGTGACCGTGGAAACCTGCCGATCGGGTCTCTTCCGACTAGGAGAGTCAGGCGCGCGCGGTGGAGAGGGCGAACGTCGCGCTCTCCCGGAAGTCCTCGTCCTCGTCGTCGGCGCCGAAGGCCGTCGGGGTCGCGCCCAGCCTCAGCAGCTCGCGCGCAAGCTCCTTGTCCAGATAGCAGGCGACGTCGTACGCCGCGTAGCCGGCGTAGCTGGTGGCGTCCAAGTGGGCCCGGCAGTCGCGCGCCAGGTGAAGTCCCACGTGCCGCTGGCCGTGCTCCAGGGCCAGGTGCAGGGCCGTACGGCCGCCCCTCAGCTCGTGGGCCTCGACGTCGGCGCCCACTCGCACCAGCTGCGAAACCAGCTCCAGGTGGCCCTTCGATGCCGCCACGTGCAAACACGTCTCGCCTGGAAAGACACAAGCAGAAGCGATTTCGTCATTAGTCGGCGGAGTTGACCTTTGGGTTTTTTTTTGTCAAGCGCGGGTTTTCGAGAAAAAAAGAATGACGCCTCGACGCAGGCAGCAGGAGGAAATTCGCGAATGAAGGAAAATGTAGTAAAAAAAGTGCACAGTGAGTCACGATAAAAATTGTCCGATTGAACGTCTATCTCCGTTCTGAGTCATGTGCACTTTTTCTGCGTTTCTTCATGTTGCAAAGTTTTGTCGTACGTTACAATTACATAATAGTGGTAAAATTGAGTTAAGTACGCGATGAGTGATTTTATTAATGAAAAGTCTGTGAATCGAATACTGATACATGTTAAGCTTTTACTACTCTGCCATTGAAGAGGTTAGTGACGTAAAAATACTATGGATTATAAAGAAGCTGAATGTTAATTGCGAAAGCCTTATAAAAGAATGAATAAATTTTGGATAAACCGTTGACTGAAATTCCTGAGTTTCATTGAATTATGCTCAAAAAAAAAAAGAATAGTGTAAGTCGCAAAAAAAATGAATCACCGGCGAAGTACTACACTAGCGATTCAAATCTGCTGGATCGCTTAATGTTATTACTCATTTGTATGTACAAGTTTGAAAAAAAGTGAAAGGCGTGACTTTTTGTATAAAGATAAATACACCGCGGATTCTAAATTTAATTTTGATTTCATTCAGTTCCGCTTTACTGTTTCAGAAACTAAAATGACGTACTAGTATGAACTTGAAACTTGATAAAATTGAAACTTGTTTGATGTTAAGTACGAAGATATTTTTCGTCTACAAAACACCATAATGAATCGAAATTTGCGTCATTTTTAAATTTACGCAACGGTATTTAAGCCGTAGTTACTACTCAAAAGTAGATTTCCAGACGCTCTACCACTTTTCGGGATTCCCGGGAATTTTATCAATCTTACTGGTATCTTTCGCGTGGACTCGGAATATCGTCATTCTTTTAAATATGATTTTTACTCCACGTCAATATTTGCAATGTCAGAAATCGATTGCTTTAAAACATTTTCGCTTGCTAATTGAATAAAAGAGAAAAACATTAACGAAATCACATTGTAACGGATTATTTCATGATGTCATTCACACTATTAGGCGTACGATCAACTTTCCAACTTCGCCCATATATCGCTTGGGGAATTCCAAGAGGCTCGTCCAATTCTCCGCTCGTTCGGCATCAAACTCTACGCAACAAGAGAGTGACATAAGACTATCAGAAAAGTAATGAAAATCTTTTATACACGAAAAGTCACTTTACTGTTCGAGTCCTTTTTTGATTAACGAAGACCTGAAATAAATGAACAGTCGCCAAAACCAACAAGTGCAATGTAGAAAAAATAATGACAATAACAAAAATAAAAATAGAAGTTGGAAAAGTGACAACTTCATGTAAATTTGATAAGTAATCTACATTCACTTCAAACTGCTACACCTGTTTTTGTTTTCTTTTACATTAGGTTTAGTAACTTTTTCGATCAACAAAAACCAGCAAAAAGAATCGTAATTAAAAAATGTCGTAAATTCTCAGTATACAACTAAATTTTGTGTTAAATTTCAAGTAACAAGTAACTAAAACAAGAATGGAAGACATGGATTTTGACGATGTGGAAACTGACTCCATGGAGGATTTTTGGAGGTAAACTAAAATCCCTAACCTTCTGTTAAAACCCAACGCCGGAAAAAATTATCGCTGAAACATTCACAGTTACAATCACGCGTGGGTTCTTCCCACGGTCAACGGCGCGAGCGTAAGGAACGCGATACTCTTTCCATTCAAACTTCCCAACTAAAAACACGCACACACATACCGCGCAACAAAAAAAGAAAATCTTCGCTTGTTATGCTCGCACAGTTACTCGTATGATCGTCGAGTAACAGTAAATAACCGCTCATGTATCTGCCGTACTAGCTACGACGACTACGACCAGGAAATGACGGACGGTTTCTTCAGCCGCAAGGAGGAGAACAAAAAGCAGACCGGCAGCGACGGCTGCAATACCTCGAAGAAGGCTGCACCCGAGAAAAATTGCCCGCAACCCCAGAAGGTGAATCCCGCTTGCCCGCCGGACAAGCAGCCGCGCTCCGTCTCGTACCCGGCGAGGGGCAAGCCGGGCTGCTCGCGGTCCGGCAACACCACCGAAATCAAAAGAGCCGCCTGCCCCCCGAAACCCGCTTGTCCGAAGAAGGTGAAGCGTGACTCTTGCGTGAAGAAAAAGAAGAGGAAGAGGCAGTCGTGCGGCAAGAAGCAGAAGATGCCGCGCTCCGGGAACCCCTTCATCATATTCTTCCTGAAAATGCTGCAGAGCTCGAGGAAGCAGGCGTCGGAAGTGGCGCGCGAGGCCGGCAAGCGGTGGTGCTGCATGTCCAAGTCCCAGAAGAAGAAATACGAGCTGCTGGCCTGCATGGAGCGACGACGACGCTGCAAGAAGCAGCAGCAGGAGGCGCGCAAGCGCAAGTGCGGCTGAAGTCTATACACATTCACATACATAATACATACACACACGCAAAACTCCCTGTCGCGTGATTGACCGTGCGATAGTGCAAAGCCTCGTGGAACTCGTGTAAATTATTCACGCGACACGGCGAGGCGTGCAGCCGCGTCTGTTGTCGTCTATTAATACACCTCGTAAATAATAAACATTCAAAAAATAGAAAACGAGAAAAGGGGAGCGCTGCCTTAATTTTTTTTTTTTATTTCGCCGATAAGGGCTAATTAAGCAGCGACTATTTTTTGTCGCGACGCAGCGCTCTCCTCAGGAAATCATTAGGAGCCGGCGAAATCTCGCGGGGCTGATAAAAATCATACAAGAAAGAGAGAGGGGCTCGGTCGAGGCCGGCGCGCTTATCGAAATCAGCGGCGACCGTTGACCTTCCGCAGTTTTCTGCCGCAGTCGTTGCACATGCGTATCACTATACTGGGGAGGCGCTGCGGATTTTACGCGGATTTCCTACGAGTCGTTTCGATCGGCCTTTTTCGCAACGTGTTTATCCGCGGCCGCTGCCTCAAATTTTCCTCGCGACATCGCGGATTCTTCGGGCGTCTTACTTATCGCCGGCGCCAGTGACGCGACTCGTCGTTATTTACGCACAGTCGCGGAAGACAGGCGGCGAGGAGAGTCGCGGCAGATAAGAGATTTTCGGGGCGTTGCGCAAATTTCGACGCCGTGCACTTTCTCCGCGGCGAGTGGGCTGACGCTTCTATTAAAGACTGTTTTATTTCGACGTTTATTCAACGCCTGCGGATGATTGAGCACGGTGATAAATTAATTTTTGGCGAACTATGCGGAGCGCCGCTGATAAAAATATAACTTTATGGTCGATAAATTGTCGGTGTGTAAAGGTCGATCGCTTGTTTCGTGCGGCGTAAGTATGTAAAGTAGAAATGATGATGGCATCGGTTCAGTGGCTTTCTTTTTTTTTTCTTCTTTCAACGCGCGCTTTTGTAGGTCAGGAAACCGCGGAGCGTATAGCGTCACGTTTACGCCCGGGATTACCCGAACTTCGATTTCACTTGACGGCTATTTCTAGACACGTGAACAAGCGGAAAAACCTAAAAAAAAATTCGCACTTGTGCTTTCTTCAAACATTAGCGGGCTATATATATACGCTCCGCTGTTGGAGCATTTGTACTTGCACACAATGGAAATGTTATCATAGCGTGGATCTAATGGAATCATTTGCTTGCAAAGCAAGACATACAAATAGGCCTAATGATGATATTTTTAACAATATTGATCTGCGATAAAAAAAATGAAAAAGCAAATTATGGAAAATGTAACTTTTGAATTGTCGATAAAAATTTGTGAGCAGCTTAACATGTATCAGTAATTGGTAATGAAAATAAATTAAAAAATTTTAATGAAACTCACCATGGTAATTGCGTTGTTCCAAGTCTTGTGGCACATTTGGCCAATTTCCATTGATCAAACTTTTTTCATACTCTGTGAGTGGTTCGGTTAAGGCTTTGGCACAATCTAAATAACCATGTAAGCTCGCTAGATGAAGTGGTGTGTTGCCTTGGAAAGTCCTGACTGAAAGATTGGCACCGGCAAGAACTAATCTTCTCACAATGGTTGGTTGATTAGTGAGTACTGCAAGATGCAGTGCTGCCTGTGCATCGTCATTTAATATGTCAAGAAGACATGGATGTGGTGTTACATTGATCAAATTTAACGAAGCCGTTTCAAAACCTTGAATGATGGTGCAGTGTAAAACCCTAATGATAAAAAAGAAGGAAAAAATAAATTAGTAATTTCTTTTGTTTTTTTTTTTAAATTAATATGTGCAAGCATAAAATTAGTTGGATATATTATAAATATTGTTTGTAAAGTATTAAAAATAATTAAAAATTCATTACGTGTCATTACTGATTAAGGAATTTCCCATGATAATTGTGCTAATAAGAAATATTGAAACAATGAATTCTCATCATAAAGAGGTATTGGGTTTTTCCCAGTAAAGCCACTACATAGATATAGCTACTACTAGCGTTTCTTGATATTTTAAAATAGAGTCTACATAATATAAGAAATATATTTTTATAATTCTAATAGATTAACAAAAATTCAAGTAGATGTTTGTGTGCAAAAGCGTTGATTTTACAATTAATTTGTTAAATTACTTACGTATCTCCATCGTCATTTTGTGAGAAAAATAGTTGCCAGGGTTCTCGAATGCATTCTTTATCCTCCAAACTTGCAGCGGATACTTTTCCAGAATCGATGTTTACTAACTTTGACTCCGGTAAAGAGTTGATATGTTCCAAGCACAACTGTTGCAGCGACAGTTGACTGAAAGTGTCGCTGAGACCCAAGTCAACGCCACTATCCATACCCTTGGTAGCTTCCGAAGAAGCTGGCTTGATGTCCTCCGACATTGAGCTGAGTGAAAAGTCGGAGCTACTGCTGCAGCAGGTGGAGTTGCTGCCGGAGATGAAACCAGAGTCTCCGGTGGCTGAGTTCAATTGACAAGAGTCAGTGGCGTCGAAGCATTCCGTGAAGCCCTGAGGTAACTGCTGCTTCCACATCTTCGCTGAAGTCCAGTCGCAGACCCAACAGAAACTGCCCGCGAATCCAGGCAGCAGCAAATATTTATCACCGAATCTTCAGCAACGAGTGACACTACGAGTTTAGTCCGACGCGGCGAGAGCTCGGGGCAGAGTTGCTACCGCGACGAGAGCTGCAATCGATAAAGCGTCGTCCGGACTCCGTAGAGAGCGAGAGATCAGCGCTGGGTGCCCGGAAGGAGGCTCGGCTGCACCGACGGCGCGACTACCAGTCCTTTGTACTTGCTGTCCAGGTAGACCTCGCAATCCGAATCGAATCTCATTCCCACGCGACGCGTACGTTTTGCTCTGAGAGCTCGGCACTCGCGGTCTGGGACGCTGCTTCGCTCGCGAGTGGCGCTCGAATGCTCGACTGCTGCCCGCGAGCCGCGCTAATACCCCGCGCGCGTATCAGCCTCTTGCGGAATCGGGGAAATTTTCTCTCTCTGTCTCTGTCGCGCGCCTGCCGTCTCGCTCTGGCGCGCTCCACTCCCCACCGCGCGGATATGTGCCTAATTGTTGCGGCACTTGCAGAGCTCCGAACGGCCGCGCGGGAGCCTCTAGCGGCGGCGGCGGACATTTTCGAGAATCGAAGCCGCGCAGCCGCATCGACGCCATCGACTGACGATAACTGCGGACTTATCCAGTGCTGCTGAGTGCTGCTGCCATGGTGCTTTGGCGTTGATCCAGACGGTGACGTTGCCTGCCTCCGCGTCACTTCCGAGACCGATTCAAAAGAGAGGAGAACCAATTTTGCGATGGATTCAACAATGCGGACTACCTACTTTGATTGCCGAGATTACAACGTGGGGAATCGTGGCCAACGCTCAACAGGAGGATTTTTGACGGTTGGAAAATGCTCTCCGCTGGGCAGTTTGATCGACCATCCAAGATGTCGGTTCCGGCTTCGTGCAGGTAATAACAAATGCATTTGCTCCAGCAAAGTATTCTACGTATTACATGCTCATTATACCAATTTAGTTTTATTTATAACAAACAATCTAAATTTATTTATCTTTGTTCAACAAAAGCTAGGGTGAATTAATATTGAAATTCAAGGAAAAGCGCATGCATATATCGATATAATATGTCGATAAAACTGGCCAAAATAAAAAAGCAAGGTGGGAAAAAATCCAATATGGAATCAAGGTAATACCAGTGAATAATCACAATGTACTTGATTATTTCCTTAGGCTATCGAGAGACCTTCATCTTCCGATGGACCCAATGAAAAATCTGACGAATTATGTGAAAGTTATCATAGCGCCGGACGGCGACCTTGCAAGATTAAAATACACGTAGGTACACAATACATGGTTATAATATGCCTAAACAACATTTCAATAAGTTTTTAATCGAACTCTAGTATTTTCAGAAAAAGATCGATCTTACTCGCGCGACTGCTATGTATCAATGGTAGTCTAATTTAAAGCATACATATAACATCTCAGAATTGCAAATGAAAGTTTGTTTACTTTAATTTATGTAATATAAGAATGTCTTATTTAAATGAGGACATAGCAAAAGAAATACTCAGAGGAGAGCACTGTACTCTGAAAATGAAAGTCTTATGCATTACAGCTAAAGTATATTAATTGACTTGGTCAGCTGTTAAGTAACTATATTAGACATATGAGTATTCAATACGCACAAAATATATTTTGCACAAACTGTGACTAAGGACGTTTATAGGACTTTCAATTATATATCTTTTATTTAAAAACACTTTTAACGTAAATAATAAATTTTTTCTAAAATACCGTTTCACACGTTTACAGAATTAATTCTCGATCAATTTACAAGTTTAATAAACTATGTCGCATTTGCAGCTCAAACAATTTCGCTTATAGTTATTGTTTTAAAAAATTAACTAATAGGATATCAAAATTAATAACGTGTTTAAAATAGTTGAAGATAAAGTATTACCTACATGATGCACTTTTCAAAAATTCCATTAGTATTACTCTATTATAGTATTACTATTATTCCATTAGGATTACTCTATCAATGTGTCATAAAACGATGAAGCTGGTATATTAAAAAAATTTAGACCTCGCTTTGAAACATAAATTTAAAATTTAAAAAAAGTGATATCAAACGCATGCAAAGGGGAGAGAAAATTTGAAGTTGAATTTAACTGCAAGCAAATGATAAGTGCTTTTTAATGGCTGTTTCGTTACTGCTGATCGAATGTAAAATAAGTATATGAAAATTAAATATAATCTTGTGAGAAGTTAAAAAATTGGAGGAACGGACACGCAAGCAATATGCTGCGGGAAAAATGGGCCGCGTTGCACTTCTCCGGTACATGTGTAATGTACGCATAGTACCGCGTGAAAGCGTCGCATCGGTCGGACCGGTCGAAAGGTCGCTTTTCCACCGACCTCTCTGAATCATAACACGAATTACTTTAGCTAATTGACTAATTTAAAAGTCTCTTGACACTTTTTATTAATTTTGTAATATAATTTATTAAAAATTGAATCTAGATATCCGCTGTAATCCGCAATAATATTAGTAATCGATGAGAGAAGAAAATTTGGCCCCATAACTGCAATTGAAGTAAAAAGTAATAAAAAAAAAATTTGTAAACAATTAAAATTTAAGCAAAAGCGTAAAGAAAGCTTGTTAACTTATGTACCGCATTTGCGCGCTAAACATACGTTTTAAGTACCTTTATTTTAAAATTTAAATTTATGGTCACAAATAGTAGCGATAATTTTACAAAAATAAAGAACCGGACACTTACAGAACTTACAACTGAAACTAAGTAAATGACATAACGCAGAAAGAAGGAGGTACGCGTCGGCAGTAAAATGTTTTTGAAGAAAGTGTCGGTATAGTGTAAGAGCGACGTAAGCTATCCCGCGCACTGTGCAGTCTGCAGTCCGCCGCCTCACCTAGTGTACCCGCCGACTCACACAGGCTCGATTCACCGCGGCAGCGCGTGTTCGTGAGCAACTGGCCGGGAGCCGAGGTCCGTGAGTTGTGGCGCGTCTCTCAGTGCGAGGATCACTTTCAGGCGGTTCGGGCGGCCACCTTCGATCTCACTCACGGTACATACACACGCACACACACGCACACGCCTGCATTCTTCAACTAGAACCGCGCCAAAATGCTCGAGGGTGATATTTGTGATTCGTGCTGGTGACTCGTATTTTCTTTCTTCCCTGTATAAAGTAAATCACGAAGGCTTATAGTGTTCTTTTGGCGGTAAACTTTGTAGTACCTTGGAAAAGGGAGGAAAGCATGCGTGAACTCCGGGATTTCAAGGCCGCGCGAGTAAATTGTATTTCATACACATTCGGCTATAATTAAGTTCAACGCAATGGTTGAGATGCATCGTCCTTCGGCATTGGTTCGAGACGATTGATAAAGCAAAGTATGGAATTGTTGACGCATATAATAAACAAGGCCTTGCCGTCCACCTGGAGAACGTGTAAACATTTCAAAATCGTTCGAGTAGATTTCCATCAATTAGACGTATTTTACGTCGATTTGCTCTTTTATTAGATGCATTGATGTTGATATTTCAAAGTAGGCATCGCGAACTGTTCGTGGTATACACTGTTTTTGTAAGTTTGTTGAAACGTTAAAATAGTTTTGAAACACAACAAGCGGCTAATTAAATAGAAATTGAAATAATTTCACTAATTTCACCACAAACTTGTGAAAAAGGCTTTTAAAATTTCAACAGCTGCAGCTTGTTCAGCATTATGTGTGTGTACATAAAAATTCGAATCGTCATTAACAAACGGAATCTCATCTAGTCTACGTGCAAACAGTGCAATCGGCGTTCCTTTATCTCAAACATATACAGATTCAGGAATAGATTGAGTGTCTATAAGTGTGGTCGAGGAATCTGAACTGTTTCATTCGCGGCGTGTTGCTTTATTGAGAACGGGAGAAAATCCAAGAGAACGGCAAAACGAGTACCGCCTGTCGGCGGATCCACTTTGCCTCTTGCTTTTGTTTACTCCTCCATATTGTACCTGCTTTGACCTTTTTCTTCTCGCTCATTATTTGTTTGTTGTACTCATCAATCAATCGATATCGCAACACTAATTTGCAGTGTCTTTTGCATTTATTAGTTGCAGTTCATCATTAATTATGACATTGAAAATAATCATAAGTAGCAATTAAGTTATATGATGCGGTTAAAAAGAACTGATTATTATCAAAGGAAAATGTGATGCATTTAATGTTACTTGGAGAATTTCATAGTTTTATGCATTAAAATTGTTTCTCAGCAAATATTCTTTTTATATTTCTCAAGAATTTCAATTTTTTCATGTTTTACATCTTGATTTTACCTGAGTTGGTTAAAAAAAAAAACTCCACTCCCTGTAATTATAATTATACGTAAAATAACAGCTATTGTAAATATTCTGTCGAGGCAAATAATTGTCTACGTCGCCTTTTCCCATGACGCAAACTCAAAATCGAAACCATACAAAGAATGAATTATCAGGCTTCTTAAAAGGAAAAGTGACGCACGGTCTACACTGATAAGTACACGAGTACAATACATTTCAAATTTGATGAAAACTTCCGCACTAAGAACAGTCTGCTAAAAATATGCAAATCGATTTTATTTATCTAAGATAATCAAAATAAGAAAAATTCATCTTCGCGCGCTAAGCGTTTTAAATTATAATAACTAACATTTAAAAAATTCAGCTTTTTACACAAAAATTTTTTTACGCAGGCCAGGGAAAATGAGTAACTGACGAAGAAGGAAGAAGACGCGATTTTTGGCTTGGGAAACAGCTGCGGCGGTACAACTGCAATCCAAGCTGGTACACTTTTTACAAATTTGCCAACCGCATGATGTCAAGCATAAAGGAAGAAGAGCTGCAGCGGGAGAGGATTAAAAGGATGTTCAGCTGGAGCAATGGGATAACGAGGTATTTTATTTTTCGTTGTAATGCTCGCTTATTAACTGCCCAATTCGAGTTCCTACACCCATTTGGCGGTGGCACGGGGAACCGGTCAGTGTGCTGCTTACGTACAGTACTGGAATGTGAAAAGACACTGGCCGATAAAGGAAAAAATTTATCTCTGCAAATGGAGAAGGCATGTGTTAGCTTCCTTACCTAACTGACTTTCCAACGGATCCGCGCGAGAATCTGCGCCATACGTCGATATCGACGCAAACAACGATACCGTCTTGTGCGGATTCGTAAAATTGGAAATGACCGTATTGCAAGTGCGAGCTTGACGTCGACCTACAGCAAACCTTTAACGGTCTACTAATGTTGTCCCATACCCCAATTAAACTCTGCCATACCTGAATGCAGTCGTAAGTAGGACTTTCTACTTTCTTTCTAAATTTTAACGGTTCCTATATGGCATTTCCGAAACGTATATACCGATACTTACCTTCTTATGTCTACCCGCGATCTCTCATATAGATAAATTCTATATTTGCATATTTTATTAAGTTAAACTCATTTTTTACCGCTTAATAATAATCGTTGCAGCTAGTAATATTTTCTATTAATAAAAAACATATTAGGCAACATTAATTTCTACCTATTCCTTTATTGATAAATTCCAAAAATATTTATACAATACAAGCAGAATAAACATTTTGATGCAGCTAAATTTTTTCTTTTAAAAACGCGTTGACATTTGTAGTAGTTACTGCATAATAATGAATACGTGAAGTTAGTGTGTTAACTTGAAATATGCAACATCACGTTAATTTTAAATTTACCTGAATTTTGGCTTTTAGTTTATATACGGTTCGTTGATCACTCATGTACCTTTATAAAAGCGGTGAACTGTGCCACCGTTAGCAGAATTACATAGTAAAATGGTACATCATTTATTTCTTTTTATTGTATACATTTTTTCATAGATATTTTCTAAAATATCTTTTATTCATAAATTTTTTTTTTAATTTTTTAAGTCTTTTATCGTAAATTTATTCTTAACATTTATATTATGATTTTCTTTCATCATAGGCAGTCGCAGAGTTTGCGAATTTAAGTGTACGATTATCGAGGGAGCGATAAGTATAAAGTGAATAATGTAAGATAAAAATTTGAATGCAGATTGATTGTCATTTGCATACAATAAGAGACACAGTATTGAATGGCATATTAATGTCAGTCCATTAAAATGTTCAAAAAGTTTTTGAAAAATCATATTGACTATATATATTAACTACGTCGAAACGATTTGAGTGGAAGATCTGACTTACCGATTAAATTTACTATTCGAGAAATGAATCAGAGATGGCAGCACAAACCCTGTTGGGAGCCCGAGACTTATACCGATTTTCATCGGTTTATTATACCTTACGAATGAACGGGTCTTGGTTTAATCGTTTATGTGATCAGTGCTTGATATTTTATATAAAAAAAAAAAAAAATAGTACTTATTAGCAAAAAGTGGAAAAAGCATCAGAGATTGAAAATTCCAATTTTTATTATTCGATTCATGGAATCACGGTGGTTTATTCAATTCTCCTGAACGACCGGCCAATCAAGTACTGATCACGTATACGTACAAGTACCGACGTATACGCCTCGCTCTCTTATCCTTCCTAGGACTTATATAAGGCGCAACAGCAGCCGGATCGATAAATTTTCGTGCTTCAAGTTATATATTCAACAAGTTTAAAGATGACTCAATAAAGTTGAGCACCTCTACTGCCCCGAGCAAAGCACTTTTCTTAGTGAAATACAAAAAAAACTTGTTTTCTTCTCATTCACGAATTACGGTAGATCGACTTTCAATGCGCACAATCCCAAACGCATTGCCAAGATGCGACTTCCACAATAATCTTTCTTTTTTTTTTGGAACAAAAATTTCTTTCTCAATCTTTGTGTTTTTTTCGCTAAGGAAAGTCCACAAAATTTGAAAAATTCGAAGCCTTTAAATGTCAATTAGAAGTTTGTTTGATAGGAAGCTTCCGCGTAAGTGCAGTGAGAGTGACACAATCGATAATTGAGCAATTTTGATCATTTTTGTTGTTTTATCGTAATGAAGAGGTGGCCGCACGATTCCGCTGCTCTTGTAAGCTTAGTTCCAATATGCCGCCGTCACTAATTGTAAGTGACGTAAGTTGTTAGAAAGCACTATCTGCGCGAGAACCTCTTCGTTCTCCATCATGACATCTCGGATGTTCTTTTGATTTTTCGACACTTTTTTACAACGTACTGCAACGCATTAATTGCATTTTTATTTCATGAAAGGTACTCTCACTTTTTCGCAAAAATGACTGCGTGCTCAGTGACCTGTTTGGTAAAAATTGCCGCATTGTTAAAAATTACGAATTTTCTGAGTAACTTTTCCCAACTCTATGCGGTAATTTTTACCAAATAGATCGCTTGATCCCGAGCGCCGTAAACACTACTTATTACCGATATCCGTAGTTGTAAGCGAATGCCGAAGCGTATCGATAGGTTTGAAAAATCGCAGGGAATCAAAAGATTTGAAAATTATCTTGAAAGCTTGAGAGCGACAGGTGAGCGAGCAGCAAAGATCCGGTCGTCCTCGGACGCGGCGCACGCGAACTCATACCCGACGAGCCTCGTGGACTTTCTCGCGCGAAGCGCAATTGTGCAACGGTCAACGTGATGTAATCTGACCGGGCGATTAAATAACCCGAGGATGGTGCATCGGCTACCGATGCCCATTGTCCCGCTTCGACTTAATGGACGTATGCAATCTAACGAAAATTGTCCGTACACCACCCCCCTCTGGGAATATTCCGAGTATTCGCGGTTTCAAGTGCAGCGGGTACGAGCCGCGCGGACTGCGAAGTGCAGAGCAGTGAACCCCTGAACTTGAATGAGGGCTTAAATCGTTTCGATGCATTAGTCAAGGCTGCGGCTCTTGCCTCTGTAGTGTTTCTAATTTTCTTTCGTTATGCAACCTCCTCGGACGGGCGAAAGATGTTTCGATACAATTCAAGCATTCGAGTTGCTTATTAAATAATAAATACTCGCGGTTTATTTATAAACAAACGCAGCGAGACTACGAAGAGAGAAAGAATAGAAGGAGTTAATAAAGCAATCAAAAGGTCGTTGAACATTGATTTTACTGACGAGGTATATGCTGAACGGTAGGCTAGGAAAATAATAGTCAATTAGAGAAGTGAATTAACAGTGGCGTTTATTTGCTTCTTAGAACTATATAATTACTCGAGTTTCTTCTTCTTTTAAGAATACCGGCGTAAAAAAATGATTGAATATAACACAGCTTTTTCAAATTCCTCAACCATTGAGCACATTAAAAAATCGTTTAGCACTTTAAATGTAGTTCATTTTAATTAGCGTTTTATTGTCTAGTAGTTCAATTTAATTACTACCTCGAAATAACAATGTGCGTTTGGCCTTTAGCTTTGCTGTTTAAACTTTTATCTGTTTTATTTACTTTCTTCGAATGATGAATATTTTTTTCTCTTTGGAGAGTACAATTGACGTATGAATTATAAGTTATGTAAAAGTAACACGCTCAACGATGTTTTAAAGCTAGCTGTTTTGGCGAGGTGAAAAAAAAGTATACGAGAATCCTTTTACGCGCAGCGACATGCGACCTTCGCGTAATGAAGTCGCGTTGTCGCGACGGTGTGCAACGAAAAACGGCAGAATAAACAAGTGGTATCGGCGATTAAAGAGCTCAATCGGAGTAGCTAGATTTTCAAAAAAGCTGTCTCTGATTATACATTTCCTTGACGTTCGTCGCGGAGACGGATGACGCGCGCCGAGGAGCATCGCGCGCACGACTTTTTTTAACTGACAAAAATACATTACTAATAGTGTCTTTCCAAATTTTATCATCAACGTATCGATCATAGTTATCTTGCTATTTGTCACGGCTCGCCTTCGTGGAATACACCGCGCACTGATATTTTCTGTATATCAAGAAAATCCTTGATACGTCTAAAAATCCTAGGTGAATTGAAAAATGGCGGATGTTGTACAATAACGCTAATTTTAATATATTCGTGCGATAGTCGAGATACGAAACAGCTAAGAAAATATGATGTACAATTTTCGACGCAAAAAAAGAAAAATTTGTGTAGATAAGCGTATAAATCGAGAATAAAACAATATTATTGTTTATGAACCTCGAAATGAAGATGATAGATGGAGAATAGACAAGCTGGTAGTTCTTTTTTTTTTATTACTAGGCACCAGGACAAGCAGCAACGAGTCATTTTTGCTTCTTCCCCAGGGTCGCTAGAGGTGAAGGACATTTATCTACACGTGGTCGTAGAGCAGAAAAACTCGTCATAATTTTCTTCATTCGCATCAACATTCAGATGTTAATTAACCGACGCCAATATAACTATCGCATAATTTGCTTCATGTAGTAAATAAATGCTCACATCTACGAAGCTGTGAAACAAAAATCTAAATATAAAAAAGTTACACATATACAATATAAAAAGGTTTCAATTTCAAATGAGTTTTATAGATGGTAATATATACCCATCTCGTGAATTCAATAATAAACGAGTTATCGAGAGGAAACTAAAAAAAGAGCTTAATTCTATTAAACTGATTGTTTAATGATTGCGTAGCTATAAAAAGAATCACACATTTTGATTGAATGAAGCAATTTTTGTACGGATAATTAAATGCGGCATCAGTTTTCGCCTGCACTCGTCTCCGCGTATTAGTCGAGACAAATACTGTCATCGTGAATCGAGCAATTTCGCGGATTCAGTGCGTCACCTGCGCCTCGTTCCGCTTACCTTAATAACATTCAAAACGCCGCGCTGATGTAGGTTATTTTAAATAATTTTAAACTATTCACCATGTAAATTTGAGCCGCGGAATAGTTAAATAGTATAACTGTATCATCAGGGCGTTGCGACACGAGGCTCGGATCATTCGTATAGCAGCAGCCAATCACCTTATTCACGCACTTTCCCCTCGACATAAAAAGAAGAAGATCGAGACGAAATTCAACAGTCATCGCGGTCGATTAAAAGCGAGAAGAATTTTCCCCGAGCAACGCGCGAGGGACTGCGCGCGGTACCAAGTGTATTATATCAGTCGAAAATTCGAACAAAAGGCACCCGACGTATTTAGCGTCGAGGCGAAATGTAAAAGCTCAGTCTCCGGGATGGGAGACGCTTTTTCGGGGAATACCGATCCCCCGGCTGATTTGTATGTCCCTCGGCGCGGCGGATTCTCGCTCTCGCAGAAATAAAAGGAGGAGGCCGGCGAGCGCGCGCCTATCGGTCAATTGGCGAGGCAGCGCGCGTTTCTCTGACGTTATTTTGTAACGCGAACGAACAAAAAAAAAATGAAGAAACGCGATTGCGAGTGCGATTCCGGCGTTTCGCCTCTCGCGCCGCCGCGAATCCGCGTTACGGCCCGCATCGCGTGGAATGCGCATCGAAACGCATCGCCCGCGAAGCGTCGGACGTTCGCGGACGCGCCAGCAGCGAATTAAAGTGGAAACGCAAAAATTTTGCTAGCGTCGTCCGCCGACGCGCATCATCCGTAGCGTCAACTCGTAAAAAACGAGGCTGAGTCGCGAGAAGGCCACCCGAGGCGGCCGTACACACCGTCCGGCGAAGCTATATATCAGAGAACCACCGCACGTCCGCGCATAACTCGTCCCGCGCTTTTTCGACATTTTTCTTCCTGCGCTGAAGGAAAAAAAAGGAGGAGGAGGATAGCAGTAGCTGGATGCGTGACGTCGCCTCTCCTCGCTAATGCAATAATATATAAACGCAAGCGGAAGATTCCGCAAGACGTACTGGACTTTTTGCCCCGGTGCTTTTGACCTTTATCACTCGCTGACTCGCTCGGGGATCCCCGCGCGAAGGAAAATGTCCCATTTTTTTACAGCAATTTTCTCGAGTCTTCGGAGCTCAACAAATGCCGGATATTTCTGTACGTTGGCAATTTAGCAGCATGTTTAAATACCGTAAGATTGGGAATGAAAACGCGCCTGAGCGGTAATAAGGTTTATTTTAGGAAATAGAGAATAATTTTAAACATAATAATAGTAGTATTAATTTATAGTGTTTATATATTAATTAATATATATAATATATATATTATTAATATTAATATATATATTAATATAGTGTTATATATATTAATTAATAATGCTTTTGTTGCTTAAGCCTTGCACTTGAAGGAGTCAATATTTCGTATTTATGAATACATTATATTGTTGCATAAGTCGAAATTCGATTGATATGTGATAAATATTCTGACAAGTAAAGGAAGACTATTACAGTTGATTCAAACTTCACATGTAGCTATCTCTCTAAATATGAACGAGTGAATATTCACTCTTTTAACGTTAAAAGTCGTCCACTTACCGAAAAAGTGAACGCATTATAACGTAAAATAAGTGAATATTCAATTTTTCGACGTGAATTTTACTCTTTTAGATAGTAAATTAATGTTAGTTTGATCGTATGGTCCAGTCGTCTCCTTATCAGCAAACAAAGAGATTTATCCTCCAAAAATTACTCTTTCTTTCTGCAAAAATTAATAGGAACTCAGTAATAAAAAGTGATCTGATTGATAAAAATTTCCACAAACATTGTAAAATGACGACTTTTCCAAGTAATCTTTACCCATCACATCACTTGATCCTAAAATTACTGACCACTCAATAGTTTTTGCCGCAGAAAATGATCTCCGTGCATTAATGTTCAAATAAGAACTGCTGAGCGCCGATCGTTTCGGTACATTGACAAGTACAATGTACCTACCACAAGAATTTCTCTCGCAACTGTAAAAGGATTAAAAAAAAACGCAAGATTTAAAAAAATGTTCAACAAAAAAATCAACGAATACGTATAAATTTGGCGAAACGATGCCGATCGAAGACGGACGTCGCGCCAAATTAACGGGACACTGGTGCTCGCTGCCGGGAGTCCGGGAAACGATTATGTTTCGCCTGGCGTGGTGCGCGCGTAACGTAATGCGATTACTTGCTCGCGAGTCGATCGGGTGCAAAGGAAAGTTCAGCCGTCGGTTACGTCCGCGTAAGCCGGAAAAATCGATTCGAACGCGAGCTTTTAGCCCGCGCCGCGCGTGAAAACCCAACGCGACGACCGCGAGTACGCCGAACGAAAAAAAAAGGCACCGGACACGACGGACTCGAAATTAGGCAGCCGATCCCCGAGCGAAGAATCGGCAAAGCACACGCAGGTGCAGGGGAGAGGGGGGGAGGAGGAGGCCGTGCAGCCGAGCAGGAAAGAAAGGGGCATGCCGCGGGGGGGTCTCGAAGGCGGACCGCTGCCCCGGGAGAAAGGAGATTCGGTGGCGCGGCGCGGTGGGGGCCTCGCCGGCGGAGCGCGCGCCGTCCGCGCTCAGTCTCGCGGCAGGACTCGCGGTCACTCGTCGCGCACACATCGCGCCGTCGCTCGCTCGCCACTCGTCGTCGTCGCGGCTCGCAGAGGCTCCCAGGGCCCCCCAGTCCGCAGCGGCGCGAAGTGTGCCCGAATCGGTGCGCGCCACAATAGCAGCAGTAGTAGTAGCGCGAGGTTGTGAGGTTCGGCTTGACGGAAGATCCAGGGATCACCGCGGACCAGGGCTGATGAGCGCCGGTGAGGGCCTCGAGCTCAGAGCGCACGGGAGTGGAACAAAGAGCCGCCGCGCGAGCTGCCGTCTTCTCTGAGGGGAGAGCTGCTTAGAGATCCACAGGTAAATAAAGCTCGGGCGCCAGCGACTCCCGACGTCGGTGTGTACCGATTTTTTGTTCGAACTGCGGGTGCGCGGTTTACAGGGTGGAAGGGGCCGGATTGGCTCGTTTTATTTTGACGAGGCGTCGAGCGGGTAACTTCGATGCGCCGGACGATTTGACTTATGATAGGAAGCGCCGCGGGAATTTTAATGCGACTCGCCAAAAGAAGCGTCGCAATACCTCGCTCAAGCTCCGTTCTCGATTTACGATGTGGCTATGGCTCATCGTTTAACCCTACGAGAGGCACGCGCTGGTTACCGATAAATTGTAGAGGGCTCTCGTAGATTCGTTAGAATGTACTTAATTTTCGTAAAAAGATAGATCGATTTGAAAGGAAAATTGTTGTTCCTTCAAAAGATAAATTAATCACATATCTCTTCGTAAGTCTTTAAAAACAATCTTAATCATTTTAAATGCCTTCCTCTTATAGAAATTAAAATTCCTCTTATGGAAAATTCAGTATAGTAGTACAACGTTCTAATAAAAAATCAATTAACGCTTGCTTCTAGTACGTGTGTAAGGTGCGATAAACCTTAACTATAACTCCTAGGTGTGTATCGATTAATGAAACTTAAGCAGAACACCACGAAAGGTCAATGTCGACAACATTAAAAATGTTTTCCGAAAGATCCTTTATACGATTAAAACATGATAAATAATTTAAGCAAAGCTTACGTGCTTAATCTACAAATTGAGTCTTCTGATTGTTTAAATAATCGTCTTCATTATATTTTCAACATTTCAGTCGCCATGAATCATCAAATTCATTAACATTAAAACATGATTTTCATGAAAACTATGAAAAAAACATTGCCTTGTATCTGAAGTAAATATTAAAGGAATGTATACATTTCGTTGAAAATGAACAAATAATTATTTAATAATTCTGTAAACGTTTTGAATGGAAGGAAAACGTCAATAAATGATTATACGATTGCAGTCTGATCTCTAAAATCAACCGATCGCGTAATTTGAATTTCACTAGCTTTGGACATCAGCTGATTAACTAATTTTTGTAACGTAACTACGATTAACTCTAATCAATCATAACGTATGTACAATTGTTGTCATCTACTTACTAAGAAAACATACCTTTGTGGTATATTACGTACACTGGCATCTTCCCCCACTTCGCCTTTCAGCAAAGTAAACTAGAATCGTGTATCCTCAAAGTCTAATGTCTAATGATATTTATATTTTATTATCTGATAAAGTCGGCCATAACAAGATTATATGTGAGGAAAAAGATCGTTAAGCACGTCTTCTTTCTTTCCTTTCTTTCTTGTCATGATAGAGCGGTTTTCATTAAGGATACAGAAACAATTGGCGGACGACTTCTCATATACACATTGAGGTCAATAAATAATTAATAAAGAAAATTACGTACGAACGTGTGCGTGCGCGCACGGCGATCGATGAGAAGCGAGTCTCCACTAAAGGCGCTCTGACCCTACCCCCGCGATTAGCCCTACATTGCAACGTCTATTTTTTACTCAGTTCACCAACCTGCTTACACTGGTTGTCTTTTTTTTTCATTTACATCTATTTTTACCTTTCTGCACTGAATATACCAAACTAACGTTTACCTAAACATTTGTTTTTGTTGTTTAGTTGAGAAAAATTGCTTTACCGTACATTAATTACAGTAATAACAGCAAGTCATTTGGACTGAAGTCTTAAGTTGAAATAAAAAACACTGAAGTTAATACCTACACTTCTATTTTCAGATAAGTAATTAATTGATTTTTATGAGGAAGTGGATGAATTGCCACCCGTAGCAATTGTTATAAGATGTATTCATATTGCTTGAAATAGCAATAGAAATATAGTCTCTCGAATATTATTTATTCCTTCAATGAAAATTCCGTGGTAAAGTATCACTACTCTGCTTTCCTCGTTAATTTTTCTCACTGCTCTACATCTGCCTCTAATCCGGTAATCGGATTATCAATTTTTTTGAATAATTAATATGGTCATACATATTTTGATATTCACTTAGCAATTAAACTGAATATTTAATGGAAAAAAATTGATGAGAAGTTTGGAGCTAGTTTTGGCATTTTTGCCTCGCAATGGAAAATACTGGAAATCATTTATAATGATTTTCCTAGAAAACTTCCGTTTTTACATCTACATTTACACTTTTTGCGACACTTTATTATAATATTTAATAGTCCTTAAAAAGTTCCCAGCGATTTTCCAGTCGGTTGAAGAAATTCTTTAATTTAAAATCTTTTTAATTCAAAAGTGCTCGTTAATTAATTACCTGACGAGTCTGGACACGCGTGGCGCTTGTAATGTGCATTCATTGTTGACGTACATTCGCATTATTCATCGTTCACGTAAAAATCTTTTTCCGGCGCTGAGATGAATCACAGAAAGAATATGGCAACAACCTTATCGTCGACCTTATAAGATTACATAGATTTTTGCATATATATAGCTTTCTTATATATTTCTTAGCGTAATGACATAACTTTTCATTGTCATGTTGTCAAGATATTCGTGTATTAATGTTCGGATTAAAACTTAAGATTGAATAGCAAAACATAAAATGTCAAAACATAATAGTATCATACAGTACCTAACTAAAGTTATAATCATGTAACATTATTAAAATTGTTAACGTTGTTGAAGTTCTTGGCGGAGTTATATCATCAACTTCGAAGTTAATTTATTAGCAAATATATGTGATTGATCATTACATTAGCATAATTCGTTTAATGATATTGAAACCGAAAACATTTGATAAATTTTTTACACTTTATAATTTTTTTTTGTTAAATGATTAAACCAAGTTAGAACATCTGTTTCCTGCATAACGCTTTAACTCCACGTTTGCGCTTTTTAAAAACTATTATTTGGTTGAAAAATTGTTTAACGCACACGTACATTAATAAAATTATAATTTATAAATATAAGAGATAGCGAAGATTAATGGAATTTTTTAGTAACTTGAAGATAAACCGTTAACTGCCACCAAATTATTTGTCGTAAAAACTTCCGTCATATTAACGGATTTTGATAATATTTGAAAAATATCTGACGAAAACACTGATTCTTAATAAAAGTGTAAAAGAATTATAAAAAAAATGACTTGTTCGCTGCGCAGAGTAATGTTTTCGCGAAAGAACGCGAGAGCGGCTCGCGCGAGTCGATCGTCGATCTGCACTTTCACTTGCCGAGACGAGCAAGTACGCTTATGCGCTCGTGCACTTTTCCGCTGCCGCGCGGCGCGTGCATCGCTCGGCGCCGCGGCGAAATGGCCATAGCCGCACTTTTTTTTTTCCCCTCGAAATTTAAACATCGCTTATGCATTCGCCTCGTGCATTTCGGTACGTTCCTCCACGTGTGCGACTGCGCGGTGCTTTTTTTTTCTTTTTATTTCCGTCGGTTTTTCTCCCGACAAAATTTCCTCAAAGGTCTCGAGGAGAAAATGCGCGCGATTTTTTTAAAGGCGAGCGATTAAGTCGAAAGTCGTTGACGGCTAATTGTCGCTATTACGTTGGCCTGGCAGTTTTTCCGGCTTTTATTCGCGCAGGAAGGCCGTCGATAATATTTTCCCATTTTGCCAGTAATTCGGATTGGAGATTACGGTATCGATAAATGTCAAAGTGCCGTGCACGTCAAATTCTATTTATCGAAGCTCGACAGGGCAAAATATGCGAATAACAATTACAGTGCCTTGTATGAATAATTATTCAATCCGAATATTTTTTCGAGTGCATTTAAACATTGCGGGGATCGGGAGGAAAGCCACGTCTGCGGCTATGGTGTGCATTGTTAGATAAGAACAAACAAACACTAATAAAAGTTGCAGAGCGCGCGCGCAAACTCGGTGATATAATTCGGGTAGCGTTAAATGGCGCACAAAGCTACGTTACAGCACCTCCAGAGGTTACATCGGAATCGAATTACATAAGAAGAAAATAATGAGAAGGAAACGCGCGGAGATAGAAAAAAGACACGCGCTGACCGAGAGAAATTTGAAATTTCGTCAGGCCCGCGCTCGCGCGCGCCGCTCCGCAGGCGAGCGGACCCGCGCGGGGAATGTTTTGTGGAAAAATCCGCAGAAGGAATTACGCGAGCCGCGCGTACATCGAAGTCTTGGCCGATGAATGGAAATGAGGAATTAAATACACGGCTTTTTCGCGTTTTTATTTCTCATAGTCGTGTAAACCGCCGCTACCGGATCTCGCTCCCGCGGACAGCATGTGCCTTTTGTCCGCTCGCTGGCCTTCGGCTTACGGTCACCGCGCTTCCAGAGGATGAATTTTAATGTGCCTCCTAAATGCTTCCTTTTTTTTCTCGAAATAACTTTGTTTGCCTAGAGACTTTTGACGATTGCATGCGCATAACTTTTTCTTTCTTCCTTCATTACCATTGACGAGAGAAGTACTCGCTGCTTATTAATTTACTAGTTTTCTATAACTCCCTGGTTAAAGTTAGCCCAATATTTAAAACAAATCGGAATTAGTGATGTAATTATCATTAACGCGCGCTCGTAACTCACGAGACTAATTGAGAAGTCGTGAGAACATATTCAACTAAAGAAAAACATATTGTTCCTTTGCGGTAATTGCTCGTCGGTATAGGGTTTTAATTAAATTAAAAAGGTAAGCATTGTGAAAATTATAATTGGAAGCTACAATACGCGAATATATTTGTTTATTTAGCGAAAAGCTAATTCAAGAACCACTACAAGTCGTTTAAAACAATTTCGTTATAAACTTGTCCATCGCCGAGGGGGGCGGTTAATAGGGATGACAATTAACGTGTCGTTGATCGATCGAACGACCTTCCTGCCCTTGTACCGCGACGCACGCAAGACGCACGTATTGTACCCAATCGCACTACGTGCTGTCAATCGAAGTCCGAGGCGACAGTCGGTCTCGCGACGTAGTACGGTACGAGCGACGCGCGCCGTCTTTTTGCGAGGGAACTTTCAATTTTTAACTTTATATATCTACGCCGAGCCTCCATTGAGGGAACGCTTCAATATGAAAGTCGGAAATCTGTACGCGGTAAATTTTCTGTTTTCCGCCTTTGTCGATTAATTACTGTGCACAGGTACGACTAATTGTTTGCACCGCACTACGGTTTCTTTCGTGTCTTGTGCACCACACTTGCACTGGAAAAAAAACTTAGGAAAATGCACTGCAAATTATTGAAAGAAAGGGTACAGATCTTTGCAAATTTTTGAGAAATTACCATTTTATATTAAAAAATTATTATTATTGTAAATTTTATTGCAAAAAGTATAATTTCACAAAGAATTGATTGTAATTTTTATCATGTTTCGAATATGCCTTCCACCTCAAATAATTTACAGTAAATAATTACCCTACTTATTTATACCAGTGGTAGTTCGGTGTATTCATATTTTATCGCTGTAGTTTTACGCGTTGTACAACAATTTTTTTTTTTCAACCTTTTCAATTCGCTTACCTTGCAACGTTCATAATAACGCACTGACAGATAGCAATGGCTCTTTGTGGTTTCGGCGTTTGTGCAATCGACGCTGAGGTCACTGAACAAGCCCGAACCTTATTTTTCGACCATTCATTTTTTTTATCCGTATTGAAACTTCCTCGTTCGTACATACAATACCCATAACAATACCATTTTAAGGATTTCGTATTTGTCAAATGTGTTTATTTTTAAGTTATTTTTTTATTTTCTCGAAAGCAGTGCAATTTCCGGGGAAATTGCTTGGCGAGGAAAAACAAGAGGAAAAACGAACGAAAAAAAGAGGCAGAGAGAAAGAGAGAATCCTCTAATGGCTGATAATTTAGCAAAATACTAAGCTCACGACGTGAACATCGCGGAGGAACGCCGGTATGATTAGTGGGAAGCAGGCGTAAAGAATGCAAGACATTGTTTTACATAATTGGCCCCCTCGACGCGAGCGTTTTCAGCGAGTGATTCGCGAAAAAATTCAGCGAGATAAAACAAGGAAAGGATCGCCGTCCCGTCCCCCCCGGTGAAAGCGAAAGCACCGACAAGTCGAGGATGCATAAGAAAACGGAATGCTGCGAGCTTCTGAAATTTCAGTTCTCCCCGCGTTACAATCCCGTCCTCGCGCCTCGTTAAAAAGTACAAAAATTAACAAAAAACAAAGAAAGTAAAAAAAAAAAAAAAAAAAACGGAAAAACCACAGTCGTGTGAAATCGGTGGAACGGGCCAATTGTTACGGATTACGAGCTGTTTGCGCTCGTGGCGAGGGCGCGCTAAATGAAATTAACGCGAAACGGAAAATTATCGGGAGGGTACAACGAACGGCGGACAATGAACGCGTTCGTTAGGCGCACGCATAAGTGCCGAGTTAATTACGTGCAACACCAGTCGGGCGCGTGCACAACCGTTAATCCCCGGCTTCCGCTTGTGCCACTGCGAGGCCGCAGTTATACGCGTTTGCGTTTCTTACCGATTCGAAATGAAAGTGGCCGCGCGCGCGCGCGCTCTTCGAGTCGATCGATCGCCTTTTAACGGCCGCTGCCCGCTCGTATCTCTCCGCAGGCCTCATCGTTCGGGCTTTTATTATTCCGGTAAAAAAAAAAAGAACAACTTTTCGCTCGAGCGAATTAAAAAGGCTATTGTTCCGTGGCTAGTTGAGATGCTAAGTGAAAAGTGAAATCTTGGAAATTATAATTGAGGAAGCTTAAAGGATAGATAAATTACTCAAACCTAGATGCATGCGGTATAAGCATAAGTAGCTATAAAAGCTGTGTTGCCAAACTGTCTCGTGCTTTTACTAATTCATATTTTTTTTTCTTTTTACTAATATACAGTGTAATTTATGAAGTATAAAAAATGTTTGACGTCGGTATTTTAACGTTTGTGTTTTGTTGAAACTAAATACGACAAAAAATACAGACAAGACGACATCGACGGACAGTGGACAGTAAAATCGTAAAATCAGCTCTATCGAGCGGCTTGAGCCTCGCCGAAAAAAAAACAAATCTGGCACGACGTCCCGTTGTTTTTCCTCGACAGCCTTCGATAGCCTAAACTTACTTACTTACTTTCATCCGCACGAAGCCACGAAGAAGGTGGAGGAACCTCGAGATGACCCTAATACCGCTCCTGGAATTTGGTGCTAATAAACTTTTCAACGATCGACCTTTTTTCATTTTTTATGTTTTCTTTCTTTTTTTTTGCCAAGCCCACATTTTAAAGCTCCGTGTTATCGAGTCTTCGATACATCTACTATAAATTTCTCCTTCGATTCATAAAGAAATGAGATTTTATAGCGATGCTAAACACGATTACGCAGTTAATCCATTAATTTGTTCATTAATTCCACGTTATAGCTTTCTTATTCGCTTTCTGGAATGCTAGAATTACTGGGATTTTTATTTTTAAATAAACTATACAATTATTAGCGAGCTTAAAAAATGTCTGTGTAACAGTCACTAGAAGAGTTAAAAGACTAATTCAAGACTAAGACTAAAAGTCACTGCAAAACTAAATAGAAACTGAACATACTGAACGAAAAAAAAAGACACGTAACTTATTAGTTTTAGTAGGTCAAAACGTACTCTCAGCCGACAATTAATAGCTGCATCACATCGACGTATACGCGATAAAAAAGGGACGTTTTCCGCGGGAGGCATTCCTCATGAATTTAAAGCTGCGCTCTATCGGCGTTCGGTGGTCGCACGTGCGCTTGGACCGGAGAAAAAGACGCTTGGTCAGGTGGTCGCCGAAGTGGGTCATGCTCTCGTCGCACCTTACGCTCGCGCCGCACGGGCCTTACGCGCCGTATACGCACTCCTATATACACGCAAACACGAGCCGCGCGTCTTGGTGCGTCGTGTGTTGCGCGAATTCGCTTTGGTCATACGAGCTGAAGAAACGAAAGGCAAACGCGCGTTAGCGAAGCGATAAACAAACGTAATTCCCGCCGGCGAGGCGGGAGGCGCTCGTTGGGTAAGCGCGAAATTTCGGACGGATTCGCTTTTCCCCCGCGGCGGGCTCAGCGCATTCCTTTTCCTCTCCAAAGTGTGTCGCGGCCCGCTCGAACGGAAACGAAAAAGAAAAGAAAAAGAGTTTTTCAGCGAATCGCCACCTCGCTCGCGTTAATGTAATTCGCGCGCTGACGTAACGGCGCGCAATAAAATAACGTCGCTAATTCGCCGGCAATTGAAAGTCTAATGAGAAAAACTTTTTCTCGGCTGGATATTACGGCCTCATAAATAATCCGGTGAGATAAGCCGAGCCGAGTGTCTCCGCGTGACTGTCCCGCGGGGATGTAATATTTATGTAAACTGCAAGTAAGTACTTGCCAGTTTTCGAGAGAGAGAGATGAGGGCGCGCGCGGGTAGGCCGCTTATTTAGGAAAACAAACGAAATGACAGGCGCTCGGAAATTGTCGTTATAGTTGACGGCTGATTGAAGAAAGCCACGAGAGGTGGATATAGAAAAAAGGTGACGTAGCGTACGCGGAAGTTTATTACCTAATTCGCGTAATCGCGTAATTGTGCGCGCGGCTCCTCGTTACGACACGCGGACATTCCCGGTCCGCGCCGCGCTCGACACATTTCCTTTCGATAGGCGCGCGCGCGGCTCCTATAACTCCGCGATCCGAGGAGAAATTCCTGACTCAACTTCCCAATACCGAAATCGAACGCGCTCGCGTATTCTTCTTTCTTTCTCATTTGTTACCCCGGCCCGTCGATTCGGGCCGCGTATCGCAATCGGCAGATCTATGTTTTTACGCGATGTGATATTTGCTTTCCAAGTTACCCAGGTTATACAAAGAATAGCATAATCATCTTGTATAATAAGTTAATCACGCAACGTATCATAAGCGCACGACGTACGTGCAGAGTGCGTTTTATTAGTATTAGTAAAATGACTGATTTTCCCATTCGCGCTGTAAGAGAATTAATTAGTCTCGCATTTGGTTTTAAATACAATTGAATTGAATTAGCGGAGGCGGAGCTTCGTCGTTTAATTTCTGAAAGAGCTTAAGTGCCGGCGTCGGCAAACACGAAGAAATCGAAGATTTTGAGAAAATTGACTAACACAGGATTCATGAGCAATAGCGGCGCTTCCGGCAAGCTGGAACTCACGCGTGACGTTGCTCAAACATTGGAAGTGCTAAAGTTCGCACCTCGAGCGGCCAGGGTAAAAAAAAAGTAAAAGGCCCGTGAAAGAATATTCTTGCTGTTTTTCACTTTGATTTATGCACTCGCGCTTCTTTTTTCGCGGTTGCGATGTCAATCGTCGCAAAAAGTGTCCTTCTTCAATTACACGCAATGACTGCATGCAAAAGCTTAATTAATAAAGAAAAACCTGGGAAGAAAAATATTGGGAATTCCATTTAGTCCGCTCGCACACGTATCGCGTACGTAATATTTTTTCGACTCATTAGACGAAGTAAAAAAACAATGCGAATAAAAGTGCGCGTTGCGACATTTTCGAACGTAAAGTATGGGCCTAGCGACCAGCGTGGCTCGAATGCGTTCAAAGCGGCCGATCTTTTAAGTCCACGAAGCTCGGGTCTCGCAAAGCGCATCGGTGATTGGGCCAACAGGAAAGCGTCTTGGCAAAGGCATATAATTCGCTCTGGGTGCCCGATCATGCGACAACCCGTCGTTGCTCATTACCGCGCACGCGACGCTTGCAAAAGACGCATGGACGTGGCTCCCGGTGTCTCTCTAGAAGGCTGCTCTTCTCGGCCCCCGTGAGGCGGACGGCTGCGAGAGGGAGAGAGAAAGAGCCGCGGGGACCTTCGAAAAGGCGTCGCGCGACCCTGGCCCAGAAAAAGTCCGCAAGAGTCATTACACAAGGGGCGTCGCCTCCTCTTCATTCGGCCACAGGTGGCTCGGACGACTTGCGCCAGCTATTTACACTAACCTCTGACTCGCTTGGCAAACGCAACCGAGTGACCTAGAACCGGTACGCTTTTCGATTTCAAATTTCGCGCGCTTTCCCGCGCCCTGCCCGAACTTCGACACCTCGTCGCTCGGCCACTTGCGACTTGGACAATTTTTTGCTAGTGTGCACATACGCACCGATAGTTCACGGTTGGACTTGGACAGGAACACACGGTGTTTGTTTGGGAGGCTGAGGGGGATTCAAGTGTGAGAACGATAAGACGATGTGGCGCCGCGCGCAAGAGTAAGCAAGTGAAAGGGAATCGCTGCTGTGGCGATTATAATGTCGGCTGTGCTTTTCTCCAAAATGACCTTTAAATCTTCTCCCAACTGCATCAAGACATTGCTTCTTTAAAGAGCTAAATAAAGTTTCTTTTCATTCTTGAGGGAATTAAAAAGCAACTACGCCGAGTGTTTCGCGTCGCGAAGAGAAAGAAAAATTGAAAGATCGAAAAGCATAATTCGGTGTTTTGTTGCTCAATTTAATGGTTACATTAAAATGATTGGTAAACTTGGACATTTCTTGTACACTTATAAATGCTCACAATTGCATACTGCGAGTACTTTTAAGCATTACGGGCAATAATTTTTACAAGTGAAACTCGCAAGGCAAGCTCGGGAAAAACCCGTAATAAACCTTTTAGCATGCGTTGCATAAACGAGAAAAGATTTTTCTTTTCTTTATTTATTTCGTTGGGTTTTTGCTCCTTTTGATTAAATCTGAATTGATAAATAGATAAGTTTATTTTTAAATCAATTACGAATATATCTCTTAGGAAAATTAATATTTTCCATGTCATTTCAGTGATTAATTTAAAATTCTAAAAACTATTTTACTAATTTTCATGCATCAGAAATAGTTTCAAACTGCATTTAGTTTTAGGAAAAAACTGAGCAATCGGTTGATCTTCGCGGAAGGTGCATCATCCAAAAGTCACGGATGAATAACGGAGCGAGGCAGGAAATCATGCCTGCAGAGATCTGTCCTCCGAAATCCGTTCCTTTTACCTCTTGTTAGCTCTGCTTATTGTGTACCGACTAAAGCAACTTTTACCTTCTCTTCAATTACACAGAAAGCGAAACCATCGAAAGTAATATTAAAGTTATTGAACTCCTTTTGTTCTTCAGCAAAATAGTTTTTTGCGATGCGATCCTCTTTAGATTCCGATAAAGATCGTTCAACAGTAATTGAAATAAATAAATAAAAATAAAACCTTCCGATAAAAAAGGTGAAAAAATGCAAAAAAAAAGTTCGCTTATTGTACTGTTGAATTAAAAAAGAAGGAAAAACTGTATGCTCGCTTTGATTAAAATCCGCGCGCACTCGTGTGGTAGACGGCCTCGAGACTATTAGTGAAGCAAGGGAAAGTTTCTCACATTACAGAATAACTGCTCTCTCACTTTCATCGGTTCGTCCCATTATTAGTGATTTGCTCCCGGAATGATGTTGTCAATAGGACGTTGTTCCGATCGACGCGTCGGTTCACCGAGCAACGAACTCGCTCCCTCCTCTTTTTCCCCCAATTAAGCCGTTTTTCATCCACAATACCGCGGGATATTAAACTTTCATTTTTTCTCTCCGCCGGCTCTTTACGCAAATCGCGCGACAGGATATCCTTCCTTCGAGCGAAATTTCCCCGACCAGTCGCGAGCTTTACGAAAAGTAAAAAAGACGGAGAAGGAAGTCGAGCGACCAGATCAACCAGTTGCGCAATAAACGCACCGGTCAATATCGACGGATCGGGCAGAAGCTCCGGGGTGAGCGCGGAGTGCAGCGCGCGCACCGCGGCGATGCGTGAGTGCGCGCGAGTGCGCGCGCACCGGAGCGGTGCGTTGCCCAACGCGTTGGAGCCGCGCGCGCTCGGCGCAGAAAAGAAAGCCGGCCGTCCCTTGCGTAATCGGGCAGCAACGCGCGAGCCGAGTAGCCAGGCTCCGCATCGGGACGGCGGCTTCCCTCTCCAGCGCGGCGTGCAGTTGCCCCGCGCCGCCATAATCGGGCTTGGAAAAGGTCGCGCCTCCTTCCCTCTGCGGTCGCCGATTCTCCAAAATTGCGCAGCCCGATCCTCCAGTTATGTAAAGCCAAGGAGAACACACCGGCGCGACCTTCTTTAATTCGCCGCTCTGCATTTCCCGCGTCCAGTTAATCTATCAATGAAATACTTTCTTCGCGCCGTCTTTCTTTTTTTTTTTCCAATTTTTAGTTAAATCAGCGAAAACTACTAAAAATTTGTAAAGCGCACTAACATTTAGACAAATGTGTTCCACGAAATGTTGATTAGAACGGAACAATCCAGTAATTTTTAGTGATTTTTCACTAATTCAACTTTAGAGTTATAATCATAAATAACAAAGTAGTTGATTCTCGCGCGAGTCACTAGAATGCTTACGCACCAGATACTTTTAAAAAAAATTCAATGAAATAAATAAATACTGTGCAAGCGAGTAACTTTCTTTTTTTCCAATTTTTAGTTAAATTAGCGAAAACTACTAAAAATTTGTAAAGCGCACTAACATTTAGACAAATGTGTTTCACGAAATCTTGATTAGAACGGAACAATCCAGTAATTTTTAGTGATTTTTCACTAATTCAACTTTAGAGTTATAATCATAAATAACGAAGTAGCTGATTCTCGCGCGAGTCACTAGAATGCTTACGCACCAGATTCTTTTAAAAAAATTCAATGAAATAAATAAATACTGTGCAAGCAAATAATACAGTTTATGTAGTATATAGAACAATACATTGATAAATTGTCCGCAAAGCAGGTACTTTGCACACCGAGGGCGTATAAGCAAATTGTTTTACACACGCTCCATCAAAAGTGCCAGAATCTCTCGCTTCGCATACTAAAGAACACAGCCACGAAAAGTACTGTTTTGTGCACAGACTGTTGAGACTTTTTTATCAACTTCAAAAACGCCCAGTCAAATTATAGCAGCTAGAAAATAACTTTCACTCGATTATTCAAATAAATGAAAAGTTTCGTGTGTTGATCTCTTTAGAAAGGTACACATCGTCCCGATGATTCGGGTGCAGGCCGGCCATTGTTAAACAAGTGTTTCGTTCGTTTCAGCAGCGACGGTGCGGCCACGAGCGTAGTTGAGCCGGAGCACTTGAGCAGATTGGGCGGCACGAGCAGAATGCAGCCGAGCGCGGACGCGGAGCCAGCGGCAGCGATGACGCCGAGTCCGATCCTGGCCACCCCGGGCCTCAACAACCAGGCCTGGAATCGCCAGCAGGCCGTCAGCGTCAGGCACGCGTTCAAGAACTACGGCAGCAGCAAGAACCCCAACCACGTCATACAGAACCTCAATATGACGGTCGCCAAGGGGTCCATGTGAGTTCGCTACGATCGTCATGTTACTCTTGACCATTCGTTGCTTCGGTTCTTTCACTCATTACTGGGTTTTCTGTATAAGTAGATTTATGTTTGAGAGTCTCGAGGATTTTAGAGTAAAGCATCAGTCGACTCTTTTGAGCATGACGAACGTGTCCACGTCGAAGGCACGTCCCGCGTCCGGGCTACTATCGAAATAATCACCGCGCGTTGACACGTTCTCGCGAAAATCATGCATACGTTGCATTCGTCGGTTTGTAAATATCGCCTACTTACATACTTTCGTCATTCCCCGAGCGCTTTGCTCGTGACTTAAGCGATGGGTTTCGTCCACCCGTCGCTTTGGAATATTTTACACTTTAATAATTAACAATTTCGATGAAAATGTTTCCTCTTGCCAAATCGTGAAAGCGACGAATCGCCAAGTGAATCCGTCGAATCTTTAAAGCGCTAATTTTTTTATATTTTCGAACGTTAAATGCCAATGGAGGATTTAAAAATATCTCCGAGATACTTCATCGTGAAAAAATTTCCATTGCAGCTTTATCCGGGCCCAACAAAACTAATAGAGGCTTCCTCGGGAGGCTCCGAAAACCAGTTTTTTAAAAGTGTCCTTCGTCGTTCAACTTTGTCGCGGCTTAACCGCGGGACACGCGAAAGTCCGCGCAGCTTGAACACCTCTATATCAAACCTGCGAGACTCGGAAAAATAAGTGTACGCGAAAGAAAGAAAAAACTTGTACAAAAAAAAACCTATCGACGCTATTGGCAAATCGGCGATGGATACAAATGCCGTCGAATCCTCTCCCGGCCGGTTTTTCATCACAAGTGGAAGAATACACGGGCTTCGGCCGGGCCGTGTGGTTAAACCGTCGCAACGCGGACTCGGAAAGGCAGCAAAGCCTGACCTCCAGCTCTGAAATCCTAAGCAACTCGGTTCAACGCTCGACTTTTTCGTTCCGCCGGGGCGAAAGGCACACTCGTGCGTAAATCTGCATTCCGCCGTTTGATGTTCTGCAATTTTCGCGCGCGCGAGAGGGGAATTACGCGCTTATGGTTCTTACGAAACTCCCGCGCCTTCCTTTTTCATTTTGAAACGCCGGGAAAACCTGTCGTATCGATTTTAATGTGCGCGCGGCCGCACTGGAGCGTGGCGAATTTTTCGTGATGCCCGATTTTTTTCCGCATGCAGATACGGCCTGCTGGGGGCGAGCGGCTGCGGCAAAACGACCCTGCTGTCCTGCATCGTGGGCAGGCGGCGACTTAACTCCGGCGAGATTTGGGTGCTGGGCGGCAGGCCCGGGACCAAGGGCTCCGGCGTGCCGGGCAAGCGGGTCGGCTACATGCCCCAGGAGATCGCCCTCTACGGCGAGTTCACCATACGCGAGACCATGATGTACTTCGGCTGGATATTCGGCATGTGCACCGCCGAGATCGTCGAGAGGCTCAAGTTTCTCCTGCAGTTCCTCGATCTACCCTCCCAGAATAGACTGGTCAAGAATCTCAGGTATGGTCAACGTTTTCTCTTATAGCTTTTGATTAAAAATAAAAAAAAATAAAAATGAACGACTGTAATTTAAATTTTATTTGTTTTCCTCTAGTGGCGGTCAGCAACGTCGGGTCTCATTCGCAGTGGCTCTAATGCACGATCCTGAATTGCTGATTTTGGATGAACCGACAGTCGGTGTCGATCCTCTTTTAAGACAGAGGTGAGATATCAAGTTGTTCAGACGATCGCTTGATAAAGACAAATACCTTAAAATGGCGATAGCGTCACCATAACAAAAAACAGTGCGCAGAACCGAGTAATCACAAAAAGATGCGTAAAATTAACATAAGAAAAAAGAAGTTTGAAAAAATTTAAATTACAAATTTTAATTGCCTCGGCAGACTTTGACCTTAGCTATACTAGATGATAACTAGACTCATAAAATAAAGTCTACGTGATAAGTTTTATTATTTTTATGCGAATGAGCGATTAAACGAATACGAACGTTTGCCTAAAGTTCCTTTAAACTAAAGTTAATTTGTTAATCTTTATATGCCATTACTATAATTAATGATCCATTCGAATGTTTCATTTATTTTAACGTACACAATAGAAGTGTATTCATTCTTTAACGACAAATTAGGATTATTGGAAAATTAGAAGATAAACAACGAAGTTCAAAATGAATAAGTAAAATATCGCAGGAATGTCAGTGGTATTTCGGG
>JAXIUT010000037.1:4320427-4334405 GCA_035586675.1 Eurytoma californica | reverse complement strand
TGTTGATTTAGAAATGCAAACTATTGTTTTGTAAAATTAACAATAAACGTAAATTAGCTTTTTCGAACTTCTGAAAAAATCTGGGTTTCGTTGCAGAACAGACGATTTCGTTTTTTAGAAGTTCCGCACGTGATTTTTACGTAATACTTTATATACATTAATTGAGTTAGTTTACATAATTTGTTGAGCCAATTTCCCTCGTCAATTAAAAATTCAACGTATTTTTTTTCCTTTCTGACTAAAATTATTTTGCAGGAGTATTATCCAGATCCCGAGGCAGCAATGGAAGCGGTGCGTAGAGGTAAAGCGTGGGGCACGCTCTATTTTACGGAGAACTTCACAGACGCGCTGGTCGCTAGGATGCTACTGGGGAAAGAGGCCGACGAGGAAACACTCGACCAGAGTGAGATTAGAGTTTGGCTTGACATGTCTAGTGAGTAATTTTTTTCTTTTACCTGAATAATATAGGGACGAAAACCTTGGTCTATTTGAGTCATTTTTATCACCATCTTCAGATCTGTAATTAAAAAAAAATATTAATTGTAGACCTGAAGACAGTGATAAAAAATGACGAAACTTAAGAACTTAGTATAAGTAATTTATTTCAATGACTCAAATAGTCAGTTGTTTTCTTTTCATATGTAAAAAATTGAATGCCTGTAACTTGTAAACTGTAGTTTTTTTACACAGTTTTTATGATACTGTATACATTATTAATTTCTCATGAACTTATTTCAGATCAACAAATCGGTCTAATGCTTGCTCGCAATCTTCAACTATCTTATAGGGACTTCGCGAAGGACTTGCTGTCAAAATGCGATCAGAACTCGAAACTTGCGGACGTACCTATACAGTTTAAACAGCCAATCTACGGTTCAAACGATCCAAGTTTTACGGACTTCGTAGCTCCAGGCGTTATTTTAACGTAAGCACTAAGGAATTCTCAAAATTTTTGTTCACGATAAGTTTGCAATAAAAGAATACTAATGAATTAAAATGCCTTTCTATTGCAGCATCGTATTCTTCTTGGCAGTGGCTCTCACATCGTCTGCCCTTATCATAGAGAGAATGGAAGGTCTGCTGGACAGAAGCTGGGTGGCCGGTGTGTCTCCTGGCGAAATTCTTTTCTCTCACGTTGTAACGCAATTCGTCGTTATGTCCGGTCAGACGGCGTTAGTGCTCATTTTTATGATCCTTGTTTTTGGTGTCGAATGCAAAGGCGATATCGGCTGGGTCATAGTTCTAACGATACTTCAAGGCTTGTGTGGCATGTGCTTCGGTAAGTCACCCGAAATAGAAACGAATTCTATAATATTAAATCTGTTACATAATTATTAAATATTCGTTTTATTTTCGCAGGCTTCGTAATCTCAGCTATTTGCGAGCTTGAAAGGAATGCCATCCAACTTGCTCTTGGAAGTTTCTATCCCACGCTGCTGTTAAGCGGTAAGTCTACTAGCATCAGATACTTCAGCAAATCTTATAAAAATCAATATTTTAGAGGTGGACAAATTTAATAATTTGGGAAAATAATTACAGGTGTGATATGGCCCGTGGAAGGAATGCCGACGATTCTACGATACGTTTCTCAAGGTCTACCGCTGACGATGGCAACGACATCGCTGCGGTCTATGCTCACTCGCGGATGGAGCATCAACGAGCCAGACGTGTACAACGGCTACATCTCAACAATTATTTGGATCGTCGTCTTCCTTACGATAAGCATGCTCGTGCTTAAATTTAAGCGCGGTTAATGAGACGGACAAGTTTAAGAGTCAAGAGGGGCGCAACAAAACTGAGGCTTGCTGTTTTTGATGCGCCTCTCTTTAATATTCAATTTTTACTAAAGAACATAGCCATTTTTGTACAAAATGTTTGCAAATTTTGTAATCTTGTATAGTTAAAATTATTAAATCTTAACTACTTTTTTTCTCTCCGTGCGCTTAATGTGAAAAAATCATATCTCGTGAAATTCATATAGAGAAAGGAACGTTGACGTACAAGAAATGAGTGACATGAATTTTATTGTGAATTCTTTTTTTTAAATAGATAAAAAAAGAACATTACCTTTTTTTTAAATATTCATACGTAGATTTTGTAATGCATGTACGTGTGATAAAAGAGAAGTGCTGTGGTCACTTGTTGCATTCACTATTTCACTGTTTCGTTGTTGAATCACTATTTCGTTGTTTACTGGTTGCAAAAAGTGATCACCGCACTTCCTTAATTACCTCGTTTAATTTTCTATACGCTAATAAGAGTGAATTTCGTCCACTTGCGAGTGAAACTTTATAGCGCCATCTAGTTGCCAGATTTCAGTTATTCAATATTCATTTTTGTATATTTTAGTATATAAAAATTGCAACGTAATCTGGATAATTTTACTGTTTCGAAAAAAATAGAAATTGATGATGTTATTTTATTATTATTTTATTATTATTTTATTATTAATATTATTATCATTATCATTGCATTAGTATTACTATTAAATTGTTAGATTTTATTATTTCTTTTCCGTCGTTAGCATGTTAGCGGGAAATATTTTCCACGATGAAAAAGATCATCGCGCACTTGATTGATTAATAATCTCTTGCAGCGCAAAGCGAGATCGTAAATTCAAGCGAGAATATTTCACAGGCTCGTGCCGGAACAAAGGGGAACGTGTAATTAGTGTCTCTTTTTTTTATAAGCTGTTTTTAGATGCTAGATAGAGAACTGTAGGACATTTTACTTGCCCATGACTTAAGTGTATATTTTGTAATTTAACTTGTAATAATAACAATTTTTAAAATTCTAAATTATATGGCTTACGATCATTAGTAACACCAAAATTTTGTTTTGTTAAAAAGTGTAATTTTTATTTGTACAAGCAAACAGGAAATCACAAATAATTTTGATATTTCCAAATAAAGTTTTAAACTATACTGTTTATCATTGTAAAATAGTTCAGTGATTGATGACATTACCCATTTTAAAAATAAATCATGAAATGTGCTATGAAAATTGACTGCATTGCATGCATTTACATGCACGTTCATATACTTTTCATATTCAACAAAGTATTTATTGTTTGTTTCTTTCAATTCTTGCATAAAAGAGGGTTTGTAACTTAATTTAACGCTATTTACTTATGTGTAATGATAAAAACAAATTAAAGTATTGCTTTAAAAATTAAACTAAACTCAATTAAATGTTCCTGATCTACTGAACTGACTGAATATATTTAAGTCGAGTATAATTTCAAGTAGATAGCAATATGTCGAGAACATAAGTCTTGAATCATCTTAAACAATTCGTAATATAATTTTTCAGAATTGCCAATCGTCATTAAAAAGTTAAAAAATTCAAAGTTTTTCTACTTATATAGCTACTGTACTTATAAGTAGACACGATTCAAAATTCACGAATACAGTACGCGCGCGGATGTAGGAGAGAAACCTAGCGGACGTCGCTCATTTGACCAATCTGTCATTTTCTATGTTTTTGCACTTCTTCTTCTTCTTCTTGTTTTTATTGGCCTTGGGTCACTAACTGCGACTCCGATATGCCTATTTTTTTGCACATTACACATAGTCTCGTACTCGCGAAGTGCTTTAGTTTAGTACTGTACTGCATACTTAGTCGCCGTTTTGATCAGCGGGGTGGCGCTTGCCGGCGATCCACCCTTGGCGGCGTCGATATGATATACGAGAGGTACATCCTGGCGGGAAGACAACGAAAGACGTCAGTGGATACATGGCAGGGGTTTTTTTGCACGCGCTCAAGCATTTCGGGCTTTTCTGTACATACTGCCGGTTTCACCAGCACGCAATGACGTCGACTTCGAAGCTTCCAAATTACTTCCGCGTGATTTCTCGAGTTTGTTGTTATCGGGAAAACCAAAAAGTTACTTAATTAGAAGGATACGCCGTGATGTCGAGTGATAAACGCGTCTGACATACATACGATAAAGTGAGTTTGACGATTCGTTTTTCCTGGAACTGATGAACGTCTGAGTGGAGTCAAAAGCGAAGCTTTTTTAACAATTGCGCTATATGTGTTCTGCAGACTGCAATACAGTGAGCTACTTATACATTAGGTATGAAATATTGTTTTATATTATTATGATTATTATCTATTATTATATTATTTGTATACGTTT
This sequence comes from Eurytoma californica, assembly GCA_035586675.1. Classification (NCBI taxonomy): domain Eukaryota; kingdom Metazoa; phylum Arthropoda; class Insecta; order Hymenoptera; family Eurytomidae; genus Eurytoma; species Eurytoma californica. The sequence goes on along the minus strand of JAXIUT010000037.1, from coordinate 4,330,264 downwards.
TGAAAGTTTATTTTGGGAGTTCTCATGTGAAGTTTTAATTAACACATCTATTTCTCTGATTTTAAAGAAGTACAAACGTAAAAGTGTGCTTCTACAATTTGTATTTTCATAATTAGGGTTGTTAACTATTGATAAAGGATTGTAGGTTAATTTTAATAGTTCTATGTACATTTTTGAATCTTTCAAAGATGCTGTTATTCAATTAAAATGATGAAATGTGAATTTAAAAAAGTTGATTTACAAAATTTACTTATTGAAATTTTTTTATTAACATTAAACACATAGGCACAAACAATATCGTAATTCAATTAACTTATTGAATTTAGTGATGTATATTGTTAACGAATGAAATGTTTATTTATTTACTATTTTTACCATGTTAAGATGTTTACACTTACCAATTAATAGTGAAAACAAATTTTATCTGAAGTACTAAATAGATTAATTAAAAAAATAAAATTTTTAATCTATTTGATACTTTACTTATGACTAATCGTTTTGTTATACTTTAACCCAAGTCATACAAATTCCCCAGCTTTTACAGATAAATCAAACAGTTTTAATGAATATCATTATTTGATATGAATCTGTTATGAACGATTTTTAATACAGAATATATTTAATGATAAAAAATAGGAACATGCAGCTAGACTGGTCTATTAAAAATGCAGCATTATAAAAGTTAAGAATGTATGTGATGATTCTTTTTTTACAAATTTACATGTCGATAATTATTTTATTTTTATGATGAAACGTGTTCAAGAATTCCTTGTCTTATCAATGCTTCACACTGAGATCTTGGTAACAAATGATATGTATTTTCTTTTAAATTAACTACTTGGCCATCGTCAAATTCAAATTTGCCATAATCTTTTATACACCGTACCTGAACATTAAATAGAAATAAATAGATTAGTCTTATTAGCAAATTTTAATACCTATTAATTGTAATTATTAAAACCTACCTCAACAAACAATGACTTTGGAGGCTGAACATCATTCATAATATTCAATCCATCGTCTCCTATGGATTTCATGTACATTGCAAGAGATTTACTGTATGATTGGAACCACTGTATTTCAGCAGGCATTAAATTAGCACTAATTTCTGGTGGCAAAATACTTCCTAACTCCCATCGAGTTTGTCTCAGTCTTCTCATTCTGTGATAAAGATATGTTAATAGACAACGCCTGTTTCTATTCATGGCAAAGTGTCTAACAATGATAGTATTTTTAGGGGCAATATTGTCTTCACTGATTTTTTCACTGAAAAGAATCAAATATTGTAATTATTACAATAGTTGTCTCAAAGATTATATTTTTTGGCTTTATTTATATGCCTTATTTGTAGACACTTACACATCTAACGAATTTTCTGAAAATAACGATTTTATTTCTTCTATAACTTGACCAATTACTGCTTCCTAAAAGTAATAAAATCATTTGAAAAAAAAAAGTTTAACATTTTGAACTTAACCAAACCAATAAATACTCACATTAAATGGTTTTATTTCTTCTGTTTGATCTAATTCTTGTATTAATTTTATTGCTTCTTTACCAAACATTTTTACCTAAATATTGTTATAAAAATATTTACACAATTATATTATCACTTAATTATTATTCCTAGTTAACAAAACATTATTTACAACGCTGGTTATAAAAGACGTGTTTCTACAACTAAATAATAACGAAAGTTAGGTTATATACAGACGCTACAGACTCTATTTTACCGTCAGTGGTCTCGAACTCTCAACTCGCTCTTGATGGTTTTTACTTTTGCCGACCCATTGTAGGTATCTTGCGATGTTATAATAGTTTTCCATAATCCTACGATGTATATGAATTTATATATTCTTGTATCAATCAACACAAGATATCACAAAAATAAGGCAGATAATTTATTAGTTGCATTAAAAATTATTTATAATTTTATAAATTGTATAATAAAATAAAAAAATATAAAACAATATATTTTTAATAATTAAATTCGATTTTTTTATAGTTTTTGTAGCTTATAGTTTTATGTTTTATTCTATAAAAATTAAGTTATTAGTGTCACGTCTAACTAGCTGCTTTCTACTACCGACCGGAAACCGAATATTACTGGCGGTATGAGATCGATGCTAATTTATTGTAATATAAAAGTTAAAATTCGTACATAAGTATTAACAATAATAATATTTAAAAAAGTAAATATAATTTATTATTAAATTAGAAATATGAATATGCAATAAATAACAAAATTAGAAAACATTCTATATTTACATTGAAGAATAGAACAATCTTATTAATTCTAATCCAATATTTATATCTTTATTCAAAATAAAATGTTTATAATGTAATAAGCATATAGTAAGAACACACATTCATAATCCGCGATGCATTATATAATACGGAATAAAGAAAAAGTAAAGAAAAAATAAATTTCTGCTTAATAATATTCATAATATTGATCTAAAGTAAGATAAATAATTAAACTTTTTTCAAAAATAAAACTAGGATAAACGAGATCTATAAGAATCAAATAAGAAGTTAAATTGATTTAAAAAATAAGATGAAAAATTACTTTATAAAGGATATTTTTATGGTTTTATAGTTATAAATTCATGCAAATAACTACAGTGTAATTACATTTTAAGGGTTTATTTATAGATTAAGTTCATTTCTATAATGTACTATGTGTATGGGATAATTTATTAATGTAATTTATTTACCATTTGGTTTTTCGTAAGTGCCCCTGAATTTTTAAATGATTATAAATATACTTTAATATAAGCTTTAGTAAATAAATAAAAGAGATTGTAAATGTACTTGAAGACAGTAGACCGTAAAAGTGAAGATGGATATTTTTCTCCTGTCCGTCACAGCCATATATACATATATTTGCTATATATATGTATATATACGTAGTTTTAATTAATTAATGATTAAAAAAAAGAACGGAAATAAAATTTGTAAGGTCAGTAACACTAATTTTTTTCTGATCGATAAACTTATAGTTGACACTTTTTAATATTATTTATGTAATTTTTCATATGTACAAATAATTAATATTTACAATACTTTTGCTTAAACTAGATACACGTTACTAAAGTAACATCGTTTACGTTATTTTTTTCTATTTTGCGTCAATAGAAACTCGATCGGAGGCATGTTTGTTGCTATAATAATAAGTATTTTTTGCATGGATTTTCATTTTTTATCTTCATTATAACGATACATCTACACGTACATTACTCTCCCTCTCTCACTCTTTCGCTCGCTCTCGCGGTCTCTTCGCCATGTATATGATATTGTTATCACGTATAATTTTTTTTATGTACACACAATCTTTTATAAAATTTGCATATTACGTAGTATCTAAGAATCTCCGACAAAAGCCCGAGAGAAACGCGCCAGGACGAGTAGCTTTGGATTTCGTATGCTTGACGCGATTTTAGCAAAACAAAAATATAATAGGAGACCGAAGTATAACTTGACATTGTTAATTCTCCTCGTGCGCAATTTAAAAGTGCCCGTTTCACCGGGCCCCAATGTTATTTTACTCATCGTTACGCGTTTCTTTGACTCTTTTATACTTGGAGAGTGTGTGAAATGATCAGCTAATTCGAGTTACGCCTGTCCTTAAAATCTGCCTTACTCGTGAGAGACGATTTCCTGCTATTTCCTTCCTCGTAATTAGAGTTTCAATCGTTTTTTTTTTTTTTTTAATCCCTTTAATCGCCTGCGCATCTAACTAGGCTAAGCAGGCTTTTAAAATGTGTCCGTCGATGTTTCCCCATTTCTTTTAAATCCTTTGTATAAGTATGCAAGTGTAAATGAACGCGAGTGTGTACGTGTATATGCGAGCGTGTGTGTGTATTTTTTTTTTCTTATTAAATATACGACACTGTAAGTCAAGTTTCACGATGACACAGTGGCAGTGTTTACTCTCGCGAGATTTGCCGATCTTCCGATCCTCCTTCTCGCGGTGTACGCGTCGCGGGCGCAAAACGGCCTTTGCGCGCGCGAGGATCACGAAAAAGCCAGACGCGCGCGCACACTGACGTAATTACGCGTGCGCTCGTCTAGTCGGCTTACGTAATTTTCTCTCTTCGGCACGAACAAGCGCCGCGTCGCGTGTCTTCTTTTCTTCCACCTCTCCGCTAAATTTTTTTTTTTTTTTCTTATTTTTTTATTATTATTTTTCGCTATCCCTCTCTTTCTCGCTCATCGTTTTTTATCTTCGCGTTTCTCATTAATAGACGTACCTATATACGTGTTACGAAAGCGCGTGCGCGTCGTCGCGCCGATCGAGCTTTCAAGGATCCCTGGGTTTTTTCAGTTTGGTTGGGGCGCGCACACGCGCGCACTTCGGAAAAACCGTGAGATAAGAAACTTTTGAAGCTGCGCCGGCCGGGCGTTTGGGAATGCTTATCTCGTTAAAAATGCGGTCAACACGTCAATATATACTTTGCAAAAATTTTGAGAAACTTACGCATTTAAAAAACGTCCAGCGTTTTTCGGGACTTTAAAATCTTTTTTTTTTTTTTTAATCAAACGGAAAAACTCACCGGTATATCGTGGCGAGTCTTTGCGTTTTAAATTTTTTTTTTCTTTTCTAGTTTTTTGTTAAGTTCACGCGAAAAACGTGATAAATCATTATAATTTATAAAATTCTCAACGACAAATAGAAAGTATGAAACAGTTCGTGATCCGCACGACGCTTGAAAAAAAGTACGCGCGACTCTGGGCTCGCGTCTCGATGCTGCGCTTTCCCGAAAAAAAAGAGAAAAAAAAACGGAAGATGAAAAGAGAGTTTTTAAAAGCAAACGATCGGCGAATCGTGAATAAAAGTGCGCTCGTCATTCCACGGGGTCCGTGTATCCAAAAGTTTCTAAATCTCACGCGAGAGTAGCAGTCTCGACTTCGTGGATCCCCGAAAGCTCCCACCAAGTGCCGTACTTCGACTATAAATACGGCACGTGCACTGCACACCCTATTTTCGCTCTCGTTCTCGCACTCGCTCACGCACTCCCCCTCTCTCGCTCGCTCTCCCTCACTCAGATATTATATAGACTTTGCATTTATAGAAGCAGTGACACTGACTACTATTGGTTCCCTAATTATGTATTACGGTGTTCGTGTACCACGCACGTCGGTTCTCAATACACGTTTATTTTCTTCATCGTTACCATTTTTTCTTCTTTACTTTTATTTATTTATTAATTACTTTAAGTTTCTTCTCTTCCTTCTTTTAAACTTCATGCTCTTCGTTCTGTCGCAATATAGGAATCTTAGTATCTTATGCAATTAGAGCTAATATCGTTTGTACCATTTATGGGGGGGTAGGGGAATTTCGCGCGTCGACGGCGCGCGCGCCACACAAAACGTCCCTCGTTTAGATCAATGCGCGGAATCAAATTGTCGGAGGTGCCGTGTGTCATCAAGCGCGGCGTGCGCATTGCAAGTACACACGACGAGCTTTCAAATAAAACGTTTTTTTCGTCGAGCTCAACTTATGCTACTTAAGTTAAACTTTCATTCCACACGTTTACACGCGTCCGCGTGAGTTCGCGTGTATTTCTACGCTTTACTTAGTTATTGCTCGTGCCTAGCGTTCGATCGGTACGTCGCGAGCCCTCGTCGACTCGATACTCCGTCCGATCGGCATCCCGACAATTTTTTCCTCCTCTCTTCCGTCATTTTCATGTCCTTTCGTTTCGCTGTAACGAGCTTGCGGAAACTCGAAATTGCATGCGCGTGTGTGCACTGCGGCTCGCGTGAACCGACGTGTCTTTTTTTTTTTTTTTTAAACATTGATTTAAAATCGCCTCTTGCATTAGGAACATTTGGAAAAAGATTCAAGATTCAATTTTTCTCTTCTCGTCGACTTAAAGCTCCCTCCGTCGCCGCGGGCGCCCTCCCTATTAATCCGAGCGCGAGGGAGGGGCCGTTGGACTTTATTTAAAGTTTATAATGTTTGATGCCCTTGGGTTGCGAATGCGCGCCGGCTTCGTTGCGCGCCCATTTAGACGCGTGCCGAGCAGGTCATTCTTCGTGCGTCGCGGAGCGCCGCGTCGATTTATCTCGTCGCCGCCGCTCCGCCGTTATCCTAGCATCGCCGATGTGCGTCGTGAGCGCGACGATTTACTCGAAGAGGGCGAGGATGTCGTCGTTCGACGGCGGGTTGCCGCTGCTCGCGCCGCTGCTGGGCGGTGTGTTCAGGTCCGGCGGGTCCAAGTACGACAGCAACTCCATCGGGTCTACTTGGTCTGGCAAGAGCTGCAAAAAGAAAACGAGCATTTTTTTATAAATTCGCTTTTTACAGCCGATCGACGTTTAAAAATACATTGAGAATTAGATCAAAACAGGAAAACTTTTCTTTATACTATCAAGAGTGTCAATTAATTTTTTCTTCGTTCGTTCGTCGTGCCCGTATAATCGTCGATTAGATTTACATTAACGGAAAGAGGTGCAAGCGGGGAAAAAACGTGCGAGCTTCGAGACACTTACGTTGAGGGCCTCTTGGCCGGCGTCGCCGTCGATGACGGCCGCGGGGTCGAAGTTCAGGTCGGAGGCGATGATGTCGGAGGTGTCCGTTACTCCGGGCACGCCGCTGCCCGTCGAGGTGTTGAGGTTGTTGCCGCTGGTGTCCTGAGAGACGGAGGGCGCAACGCTCGGGGGGCCGCTATTTCCGCCGCCGCCGCCGCCGCCGCCTGGCGTGTGAGGCGTGTGCGGCGTGTGGGGCATCTGCAAGAGACCACGACCGAACATTTTTAGAAAACCCCTCCTTCAAACTTATCCCCCCGCTCGCGCGCGGGGCTGCACGCCCCGTATCTCCGTCTCTTTCTCTCTGCCGCCGCGTCGGCCTATTATTATTTCGGCTATTCTCGCGCGGCCGCAAGCGCCTTCTCCTCATAATTCCGATGAAAATTTTCTAATAAACCTAGTTTAGTGCGCGCGGGTCTTTATACCCACCCCTCCGCCCTCCTTCGCGGTCCTCCAGCTTAATTATAGCCGGGGCGAACTTGCCGAAGCGAACGGAGCCGGCTGTGTCCAGCTTTGATTTCGTCACTTTTTTTTACGTGCAGCAGATTATTTATAGTTTTCGAATTTTAAGGAGTAAATTTAGATACCGAACTTCACGAGCTTGCACATGAGGAAAATGCGAGAAAAACAAGCGGTGCGCCCGAGAGCGCGCGATAAACATTTCGAAATTAGAACGCGAGAGTCTCGTTTAGGCCTGTTCGATCTTCGGTCAATGTGGGACGCCGGGAGAGATGATATTACCTGATCGCTTAGTGACTTGTCGATGGCACTGAGATGGTCGAGGGAGTTGGCGTGGTCGTTGAGGTGCGAGAGCGGACCCGTGCCGGAGTAGTCGTTCTGGCCGGGGTTGCCGCTCATGGACATGTCGGGGGTGCCCATGCCGGTCATGTTCGTGGAGACGTTGCTGGGCTGGGAGACGGCCGTGGACGACGGCGTACCGGGGCCCCGATGGCCAGCCTGGCCACCGTAGGCCTGCTGCTGTTGCTGTTGTTGCTGTTGTTGTTGCTGCTGTTGCTTCTGCTGCTGCTGTTGCTGCTGCGTCGTCGAGCCGTTCATCGGTGAGCCGCTCACGATGCTGTTCATGTCGGGTGGCATGTACGGGCTCATCGCCTGGTGCGCGTCCATCCAGCTGTTCATGGTCGGCATGTTCATGCTGCCCGGCGACATGGCCTTCGTCATGCGCTTGCACTCGCTGTCCTCCTCGGCCTTCTTAGGCTTCCAGTTCGCCGACGAGTCTATCGTCACCTCGTCCACGTCCGAGCTCGTGCTGTTCAGGATTCCCCACATGTACTGGTCCACCTCCAGGCCCTCTAGCATTGCTGGTTTACTGTTTAAGTAAAAGATCGACGTTAGTTTTACAATTTATTTCCGAAAGAATCCTGGAATAATCCAGATTTATTTAAAAAGATAGAAATCTACTCACGTGCAGACTGGACACCTCCAATTTCCTCGCTCGCAGTTGAGCTGCAAGAATGATTCCAGATCGAAGCACTGTATGTGCCTGCACTCTTGGCCCCTTGCCGGTAGAGAGATACGCTTGAACGTTATGGGACACTTGAGCGGCACCTGAGAAAAGAATGGCTGTTTTCAAACTCCAAACCCAATAGCAACGTCGGACGTGACGCAAATGAAGATTAGCGTCCGAAACCAGTCGCCAAGTTCAACCAATCATCATATATTTACCTTAATCGACGTCTGCTCAACGACGTCCTTCTCTGTGGGTATTCCGTTACTAGGAAGAGTGTTGTTGAAGTTTCTCTTTATCTTCGATACGCCGTGCTCCGCGGTGAGAAGCCGCTTTTGCAAAAGACCCTGCAGTACGCTCTGTACGGTCGGTCGGTGGACCAATTGCAGGATGAAGAGATGCGACTGCAAAGAAAAAGACAGATTCCAGTTATAGAGACGCGAATTCATCCATCGATATAGACACCGGACGCGACTTCCTTTATTTTACGACCACGGCTTTTTTTTGCGACTTTGTTTGATAAGAAAAAAACAAAGCGCCTTTCTCGTTGTTATTGCCCGCTACTTTCTTGTTACGCGATGCATCCAATTTCTAATTGCAGCTGTTGTTCGCCGCCTTTTACTAACTCATAAGGAACGAAATTATTAATTGAGAAAAAAAAAACATCGCGTGCGCGTGGGTACATCATTTACCGAAGTTGCGCAACCGCGCGCGCGTCGTTTCCGGTTAATCGGGAGCAGCGGCGCGACGAATCGACGCCGAGCGAATCGATGACGCCGAGACGGCGCTCGCGATTCATCACCGGTGGAAAAACCGCGGGGGCGGGATAAACCGCACGGGCGCCCCGATAAGCGAGGCCGGCCGAGTAAAGCTTATTAAGTTCAGTGCCGCGGCGTAAAAAAATACTACTCACACAACAGCAGGCGGAGACGGTGATCTGGATGGTGTTGCGCCCGGCCTGGTAGATGTCCTTGAGGTAAAGGGGCTTGTGGGAGGACTTGTTCTCACCCCGGTCGATGATCAAGGGCGTCATGTTCACCGAGATCTGGACGCTCTGTGGCCAGTTCGTGTTCCTCTGCTTGTCCTCGTGGTGGAAGCACTTGAGCTCCAGTTCGAGGTCCGTCCGTTTCATCAGCGCCTCGTGCACGTCGGGCGACAGTTGGAATGCGTGATTGCTCACAGACAAGTTGTGCTCCAGACGGAACGGCGCCATGATCATGCCGTCCCTCACGGGGAATGTTAGTCTCAGTTGGTCCTCTTCTGGAACGCAGAAAACAAGGGAACGTGTTGGGTTTTGCGAGTTTGACCACTTTGTTGTTTTATTTTTTTTTCTTCGCTTTTTAGTGCGAGCCGATCGATACGGCGACATGCGCGATTCAATCGTCAGAAGCTATCGGGTTAAACGAGCTTGAGTTGCGTAACGTTCATTAAAGCGTTCGCGTTTGAGAGTGCAATTTTTTTCTAATACGCCGCACATGTAATTATCCGCTGGAAGCTGCCGCCGGGCAGTCGGTACTAATTGCCGTCAGTCTTTCAATAAATTTTCCTTGTTTAACGTTTTTTTCAGCGAGTTCAGAAGGTCTACAGTTTCCCGATTATTTACGATTTCGTACAGAATTAGAAGGCATCCCCCGAACTTTCTAAAAAGAAATCTTTACTTAACCGAACCCGTGTGCAATGTTAACGTTAAATATAGCCATGAGGAATCCTAAAATATTCCCGGCCAGGGAAAACCCGATGCCTTAAAACTGTCAAGACGACTTCCAAATTCGTCCTTACCGCGCCTAAGAATTGACCCAAGATTGTCGTCAGGTAGCAAAATAGAAGCCGCCGTTTAC
>JAXIUT010000037.1:4309075-4320327 GCA_035586675.1 Eurytoma californica | reverse complement strand
TTCCGTCCATAATGACCGCCCAAGAAAAGTGTGATTTACAACACTGTTTATTAGTCGCACCATCCGAACAATTAACCTTGCAGGCAAACGTCACGCGCTGAATTCCCATCCCCCATTTTTTTTTTTAAACTCGCTAAGCACTTACTTGGCATCATGGGTTTGATGTCGTTGAAGCCGTGCTTGCCGTCCGAGCTGGGGCTGACGTAGGGCGTCATGCTGCCGGCCGGGGTGAGCGGTGGAGTCGGGTTGCCGGGTATCGGACTGTGCTGATAGCTCATGTTGCCGATCGGCTGGACTCCGAGGGCCGACCTCATGGGCGAGTCCGGCTGGTACTGCCCGTTGCTCACGCCGTAGGGCGAGGAGACCTGGCCGTAGACGCCGGGGTTGCCGGGCAGCTGTTGCTGCTGCTGCTGCTGCTGTTGCTGCTGTTGCTGCTGCTGGGCCGAGTGGTACTGTGCGCCGCCCATGGGTAGGGGATTGCCCTGGGGGATGGTCTGCGGCTGCGGTTGCTGTTGTTGCTGCTGCTGCTGCTGTTGCTGTTGCTGCTGTGCCGACGGCAGGGCGCCATGGTGGTGGGGATTCATCAGGTTGACGTTGACATTGACGTTGATGTTGCCGGGGCTGGGGCCGACGCTCGGCGACGTCAGCTGACTGCTGTAGTACTGACTAGCCTGGTTGGGCACGGCCCCGTAGCCGGGACCCATCGACGGCTGCTGTTGCTGCTGCTGCTGCGGTTGCTGCGGCTGCTGCTGCCTGACACCGCCAGCGCCCCGCATCATTCCAGCAGACGCGGCCCCGGGGTAACCCGTCGCCGAAATCGCCGCGGGGTTCATCTGCGACGCCATACTGGCAGCTTGAATCTGTTGGTACTGCTGTTGTTGTTGCTGCAGCTGGTGCTGCTGCTGCTGCTGTTGTTGCTGCTGCTGTTGTTGCTGCTGCTGTTGCTGTTGGGCTTGGAAGGCGTTGGGTCGGGCGGCGGCGCTCGCGTAACCATTAGGGTACTGCTGGGCGGCGGTCATGCCGCCGTAGGCCGCGTGCGGCATGCCGGTTGGGTTGGGACCGGCCGCGCCGTAGGGGACTTGCTGCTGCGGCGGGGGCTGCTGCTGCATGCGCTTTTGCGCTACGTGCATCGCCGGGTTTGGGTAGGGTCCCATTCGCCTCGCGTACGCCTGCTGCGACTGCTGCTGCAACACACAATTAAACGCCGGTTTTGCTTTTGTTTTCTTTCGTGTTGGCACGTCTTCGCCTTTTCTTGCGGGGGTGAGCACACCGACAGTTTTGGTAGGCTGGTGTTAGGCGGTGGTAATGTTTGAAAATTACTATTAACGGTTGAAATTTTACTTGTGTACTAAAATATCGTGAGTTATGAAATTCTTAGTACTGACGTATAATCGTGTGATTATTTTTGTATCGCGTAAAAATAAGTCGCACGTAAATAGACTCGTTTTATAAATTAATGCAATGGAATGAAATAATTAAATGAGGAAAACTAGAAAAGATCTTTTTTACTTTTATTACGTGGTTACGATATACTCGTTATTTACTTAGTATAGTTATCCGTTTTTATACAATTCGCAATTAGTGAGCTGAGAAAGAGTACTTCGATCAAAATAATTGTCCTATATTTATAATCAATCAATTTTGTTTAATGCAGTTGCGAAAAATATATTTTGCCAATTAAATCGTTCCTTTTTTTTTGCTTCTACGCGGAGCCTGAGTTTACGAAGATGACGGAGAATCTTCACACCACGGTTACGACAGAATTAAACCTTGTAGACAAAATTAGACGGCTGGGGAATATTTTACATATCGGAGTGATTTGCTGCGTAAAGATCAAAAGTAGATTCTTGAAAATACTTGCTTTCAAATATTGTGTTCAATTGCATATGATAAAAATTATCAGGATGCATAATGGTTTCCGTTGCTATATTAGTATATATTTTTTTCTTCAATAATAAAAGTCTGCTACAAATTGTTATTTCAAATAATTAATTTATATTTAATCTTCACAACCATCCACTTTAAATATTTGTTTGTATAATGTCAAGATTTTTAGTAGTTACAAAAATGTTTGACTATCTCTAGTAATAATAAATAGTACACGTCTTAAAGGTCATTAGTGTTTTATTGTCACTTTATCGGCTGCTTATGCAACGCTTTAAAGACTTACATATGCGCGGAAATTCAAATGCTTCTTTTTAACTCTTCAGTAGGCTAACAAAAAATTTCGACAATTTAAAAAAAAAACTAACTGAAATTATAAAATTTTCCCAGCTGCTCATTGAATATTCAGAATACCGAGAAAACGAAAAATATGTAAGTCGACCTACCTGCATGGTCATTTTATTTATGGGAACTGCGGTGGTACCCATGCCGCCGCTCATCATTCCCATGTTGTTCATGTTGCTCATGGGGTTCATGGGCGTCATTCCGCTCATGCCGTTCATGTTACTGACGCCGCTCCCCATCATCATGGGATTCATGGGGTTAACGTTGCCCATGCCGTTCATCGAGTTCATCGAGTTCATGGAGGACATCATCGGGTTGACCGTGCCCATGCCGGCGTAGTTGTTCATGCCCATAGGACCGGCCATGGCCCCCATCGGGCCCCGCTGATTGTAGCCCATGGTGTTATACGTTTGGTGCGCCATCGCGTACTGACTCTGCATCTGAAGCAATAAGACACAGGTTCGGATTTTAGAGTTACGCTTTGACGCTTACATTTTCGCAGATTTAAGAACCGCGCAGACGGTAAATCATTACGGATTTATCCTACGTCCGTACAATTATTGTGAGAATTGGAATTTTTTGTTGTTTCTGTGGTTAATCGTTTAAAATCAGTCCTGAAATTGTTATTATTGGGTGCTTAAGATTCTCGGGTGTCTTTATAATGCAAAATTTGAATCGTTAATTTTTCATAAAAACCCGTCTATACTGCACCGAAACATGTTTTATGTAATCTATGCAAATATTTCAATTCTGGAAAGAGGAACTAAAAAAAATTTATAACAGTTGACTATATGTGCGAAGTATTATGTACATATTCCACTTAGTTTTTTTTAAATAATTTAATTAAAACATAAATATTATTATTATTCCCAATGCAGAATAAATTTGAAAAAGAAGTATATAATTTCAAATATAAATTTCTTCAAAATAATATTCTCCAAAATAATTTTTAGCAAAAAGTTAAGCCACTTAAAATAAGACGCTAGCGTAAATATTGGATGCGCAGTAGCAGACGAATAACTCACAGGTGAACGTCAGACGGCTGCTTAGATTTCCAGACAACGGCCGGCAAAAGTCAAAAAACACATTGCAACTACCTGATGATTTAACGCTGAAACTCGGCTTTATGTAACAATTACGACACTACACTCTCTAAATTCCGCGAAGCTAATAGTCATTACTTTTTATCATAAACCACTCTCGAAGAGCGCGCACTACACTGTCCTGTGGACTTCCGGCCGGTGTGAATTTTCACGTCCAACTGAGGATGACGACAAGCGAACCCTTGAGGCCAAAGGAAAACCAAAGCTCAAGGAGGAAGCAAATTCGTCACGTGACCGTGAAAACAATGGGAGTGGGGGTAAGGCATCAAGACGCTCGGGCCGGAATTTTCTACCTGTCGAAGGAGCAGCGCCGTCGACGGCAGCCAATGACAGCTGCCGCCGCCGCAACGATTGTCGGGGCCACCACGGTGGGCCCTATACCACCCTCGCTCGGCCTACCAACTGACCGGGCTGCAAGGCCGAGCCCCCCTCTCCCCCCTTCGACGCTCGAATTTTTCCAGCAAGCCGCAGCAGACGACGCTTCGAGCCGAGAGCTGGAAGCTTCTGCTCCGAGCCTCGTCCATCTGCAAACGAGGGCCGTGCGAGAGACTCCGTTGTTACGGTACACGCCGGGCTCTTTCTTTCCTGCGTTCCCGGTGTGCGCCGTGCCGCGTGTGTGCGTACGCGTCGACACGCTCGCATGAAATACAACGCCCTGGGACAGATGGCGACTTTTCGGACTGCAAGCCTCGCTCCCGAGTCTGACCCCTCGCACGCGCGTTCGAGTTTCTTTCTTCCTTCGACGCTGTCTCTCTCTCTCTCTCTCTCTCTCTCTCTCTCTCTCTCTCTCTCTCTCTCTCTCTCTCTCTCTCTCTCGCACGCTCGATTCTTTCTCTCTGCCCTTTTTTTTTTATTTTCGACTCGATGTCGAGAGACGCGACGTCGAGTTTATCGAACGTTAGCTTCGTGGGATGAGCCCTTTTTCGTTCGGTAACTTTTTTGCGCTGGCGGTGGCTGGCGCGCGCTGGAAATTGAATTTTATGGTGGTGCTTTGATGATACTCCACTTTTCGGCCTCGCTGTACCCTCAATTACCCGTTTGGACAAAGGGCCTAGGGCGACCCCCGCTCGGTTTGTCCGATTAAGTGGACGACCTTTAATAGCATTAATCGGCGGAACGGCGCGAGCGATCGAGCCCTCGCGCAGCGCGATCACCGCGACGCAGCGGCGGTCGACTAAAAAATAAAAAAATCCACGCATAAAATAATAACCCGAAGGACACAAATAAAATAATGACAATCCGAGTAAAGCAAAAGGGGATTGGCGGAGTGCGGCCGCTGCGTTGGCGCGTTCGGACGGCGTATATAGGCGGCGCTCGGGCCGATCGATCGCAACATCCTCTCGAGATTCGAGTGCGCGGCAGCTATAATCGCGATGATTTACAGCGGGCGCCGCGCTCGCTCGCGGTCTTGTGAAAATTTGATGCTCCCGCGTAACTCCCCGGCTAAAGGTCCCGCGTACACATTGTTCCTTGGGCGAGCGCGAGCCAATCGACGAGTCAACGCTGGCTGCCTCGCGCTACATACCCTAGAAAACAAACAGTGAGCGCAAACCGCGCCCACGGGAATGGTAAAAAGGCGTAGAAAAGGAGCCCGAGATAAGGATCGAAAGCCAGGCGTAATTCGAAAGTTCAGGAGGCGAGCGAGCGCTGGGTGGCGGGAGGGAGGGGGGGGAGATGATAATGCCCTATTAACTTGTCTCAATCGGCGGCGGCGGCGGTTCGGGCAATTCTTTCCCGAGAGTCGGGGCCCGCGCGCGCGCTCCGGCTTTCCCTTCACTCTCTCGCAACGAGCGTGAATGTGAATGGGGTGTCAACCCGTAGGCCACATTTCCTGGGAATGCCCGCTCGACGGCGCCGCCGCTCTCGACTTCACGGCTCTTGCATTCCGGCCCCCGTCGCGTCTGTTGGGCGCGCGGCGCGCCGGCAGCCTTCGAAACACCGACCTCCTCCGATATATACGTGTACAGCGCACGAGTACACATACACAGAGACGCGGAGTACAAGCGCCTAGACTCGTCGCACCGTTAAAATTATAATTTCGCTCGCTCGAAGGGCATTGATCGATGCTTACCCCCGCGAAGGAGAAGCCGCGATTCGAGGCGACCCTGCGAGGTAGGCGCGCGTGGAGGTTGTATTTAGTTTTTCTTGCGGGGCTTAGCGCGCTGGTGGTGACGATCATCGCAAGGATTTTTCCGCGGGGGCAAAAGGTAATTGAGGTGCGCGCGGTCTTTACGAGCGAGATGATCGAGAGGCGGCTAAGTGGGGCTTCCTACGCTCGTTCGCCGGCGCGCGTACTAACGTTGCTGCGGAACTTTGACGCGTCGACGTCGGCGAAATGGTATTTAATAAAGGTAGTAGCTGCCGTAGAGGCGGCGGCGGCGGCGTCCTCTGAAAAAGGCACGAAGGATTAACGATGAAGCGGCGCGTAAGCCTAAGCAAAAGGACCCCCGTAGCGCTGAACTACCCGGCGTGTTGCCTCCGTCCTTCTCTCTCTTTCTCGCAATCTCTCTCTCTCTCTCTCTTTTGCACTTTCAGCCCTTGTGTATAACTCCTCTGTCTGCTCCGAGAGCCGCTCGGGCTCTCTCCTTCGGCTTCTCCTTCGCCCTCTCCCCACTACGCCGCCGCTCGCACGTGCACGCGCTTCTGTCCCTCTCGCACTCTCGGCTACGGGGCATATCTTTATATCCGCTCTCTCGCCCCGTCCTTTCGGCCTTTCCCACTTTTCTAGCCCTCGCTAAATATTTTTGCCTCTTCGGAGGCAGTGTTTGTCAACTTTTCAAAATACCTTTCTTAATTTTTAAGATGCGTATCCTACTTTCTCTTTAACGTTTCTGATGATCGCAATACTATCTTCAAGCTTGGTAATAAGCTCTCCTGTCAAATGTTTTTAAGTTCATTTTACTAAATTATTTTCGAGATTGGCAATTAACTTTTGAATAATTTTTATTTTTTATTAAGTGAAATATTTATTTAAAAAACGGAGCATCCTGTCGGCTAATAAATAATTTGGAACGCCAACAAACGAGGTAAGGAAAGAATGCGCAAGTCCTATTTCATAAAAGTGCCACTAGAAAATCGCTTTCAAAACCAAACGCGCCTCGTGAACATACATATAATCCCGGTATAGTTGCGCGCCTCGGCGCACTTTCTCGCTCTCTCTTCCTCTCTCGCTCTCCCTCGTCGGCTCGGCGACGACCAATCTCTTCTCTCTCTCGATTTTCACTCTCATTTTTTTTCCTCGGTGCTCCATCCACGAATATTAGCCGGCGCACTTACACAGCCCGCGAAGCAACGAACGCACACTTATACCTATATCATACCTGCAAATTCACGAACACACTCACACACTCACACTTGCGTGGATGTACGCATGTACGTCGAGACTTACGTATGCGAGCGCGATGGTATGCGCAGCTGCGAGAGCGATCATCGAAGCCCTCGTTGCTTTTCTGTGGGAAATGCACGTGCTCGCTATTCACACACGCGAGCGCGCCGCTCTCTCTCTCTCCTTCTTGCTCGCGCGCCCGCACAATGCATCTCTCTGTGTGCGCGCGGAATATACACGCGCGTCACCGAAACTGCGCGCCGAGATTTGGAAACCCAGTTTTTCTGTCGCGCGCGCGCGCGCCGACTATGCGCCGCACACAGAGAGCTCCCCGGCTTTCGCCGCGTCGTGGTATATGCCACGGCGCAGCGGAATGCACGCGCGTGGGCAGGCCGACATTCCTGTTTTTGGTTTTTACCGAGCGAGAGAACGCGGAGCCGGGAAGAGAGAGAGAGAGAGAGAGAGAGGGGAGAGAGGCTTTCGCGGCGGCGCCTTTTTCTTCGACCGCGCGGCGGAGTTTTTCAGAGGGCACGAGCTTTTCTCGGGCTATTTGCTCGGGCGTCGACGGGTTTCTTTGTGATCGACGCGCCGATGCCTGCGGTTGGTCTTCCCTTGGGAGTGTGCGTATTTTTTTTTTTTTTTTTTTTTTTTTCGAGGGGGATTCGCTGCGCATAATTGCGAGACTTCGGATTAGATGCTTGAATATTAAAGGATGCCTATGCAAATGGCAAGGCGGATTTTTTTGGGCGGCGGTACTCAAGGTGCAGTTGTTCTTTACTTTTCTTTTCGTTTTTTGAGATCTAACTGCAGAGGAAAGAGAGATAAAGAATGTCTTCTGCATACTTATCTTTTAAACTAATATAGTCTACGGAAATTTATTATTTTAATTGATTTCATAAAATATTTAAAAAAAATTATATTGTCGTTATATTATATCTGTTTAAACTGGGAGTACGAATCAATAACACTTATTCCTCCCAACCTTTGTTCCTGTTCCTATTACTCTGGTGCATTGCACCGATTAATGATTTTTTTTTTCATAAGATTTAGGACTATTACAGACAAATTATTCTGCTCAGAGATAGGTATTAAAAACAGATATACAAAATTGACATTGGTTAGTATATGAGGAAGAGGAACAAATAACAATTATTCCTCCCAATATTTGTTCCTGTTCCTATTATCCTGGCGCGTTGATTAATTAATGATTTATTTTCATAAGATGTAGTGCTGTGATAGGCAAAAATATGGGAACAGGAACAGATATAAAGATTAACTGTAGTCAGTCTAGAATCAGAAACAAATAACAGTTATTCCTCCAAATATTTGTTTTTAAAATAGAATCAGCCTCGGAATTGTAAATAATTAGGGGAGATAGTGAGCCGCACACACAATTTTTTAGAGCAGTATTGCGGGTCACCTGTTCAACCAAATTTGATCTGCAACCCCTAAACTGAACATATGATTGGTACGATACCTCAAGTTTAGGGGTTGCAGATTAAATTTAGATGAACAGGTGGCCCACAATACGCCTCTAAAAAATCGTGTGTGCGTGGTCCACTACGTCCCGCTCTCCCCTATTATTTTGAACAATAAACATCATTTTAAACAAATTCGACCTGAACCAACTTGCTTTCATTCATACAGATTTCTTTTGTTTGTGAAGAAACCCACATCCCCATTTCTATTAGCAATAATTGATCATCATCTAATCTTAAGCCGAGAAATGACGATGCGTATAACCGTAGTGCTTATTAATAGCTTTGATTTAAATGAATAGCGCGGACTATACTGTAATATTGATTTAGCAAATGACTAGCAGCGAGGCTAATCGTACATTTCCATTTCAGCGTGCGACTGCCACCCCATCGGAGCCTCCGGGAAAACGTGTAATCAGAGTAACGGCCAGTGCCCGTGTAAGGACGGAGTCACGGGGACAACATGCAACAGATGCGCGAGGGGATACCAGCAAAGCAGATCCCACATAGCTCCTTGCATCAGTGAGTTATTACCAAATCGATTCCGTAACTTATATTTATCCTTTTCATATTTTGCATGCTCGGCGCTGCATCTGGCACACAAGTAAATCAGATTTTATTTTGATAGAACGAATTTAGGCATTAGCTAAAAATCATTGTTATTAAATTATTAAAATCTTACTTTTGCTATTAGAAAATTTTGAAAAAGTAATAAATTAATTATCCGGACGTAGATAGTATTTACAACCATTTTTTTTTGTTTTTTTTTTTTTTAATGTAATATATTTATGTATAACCATACTATGTATTTATTGTACAAATACTTTGGTTTCAATAAATTCAATTCAATCAGATCCGGAATATAGTATTCCCTGGTAGAAAATTAATCAGTTCTGGCCAACTTGTGGTTAATTTCTTTCTCAATTAACAAGTTCTGGCCAACTTATAGTTAATTTCCTTCTAAATTAACCAGTTCTAGCCAACTTATGGTTAATTTCCTTCTAAATTAACCAGTTTTGGCCAACTTATGGTTAATTTCCTTCTAAATTAACCAGTTCTGGCCAACTTATAGTTAATTTTCTACCAGAGTTGTATTATATATTTAAAATAGTAATAAGATAGTAATTTACACACCTAGGGAGAAAAAATCCGTTTCTATCCCTAGGGTGTAAAGTTTGCAACTTTTTTTCTTTTTCTTCTTTTCTTTATACCTTAGAAAAGAAATGGCAACTTAGCGCATCAAAAGTCGATCTTTAAACCTTATGTTTCAAAAAACATTTACACATTAACGTAGACAATAGTATATTTTAAAAATAATTTTTACACCGATTTATTTTCTACTCTCTAAAAAACGCATTATTTCCTCTTATTAAAAATTAAGTTATCCGCAAGCACACTTTTTACGCAAATCAATGTATCACACCATAAAAAAAGAAAACACATCCGCGATATTTTAAATCGTACAATAAAAGCTCACGCGAAGGAAAACGCCGGTACGAAATAAAAATCGCTCGGCGTATCGGCAATCAGATAAACGCGAGCCGGCACAAAGTGTTTACACGCCTCGCCGCGAAAACGGCGGCGCGCTATTAATCGGCTTTCATTACCGGCGGTCCGATAATTAACGATCATGTAAACGAGCGCGAGATAATTATCTAATGGTCAATTTCCGCGAGCGAAAGACTCGGCCGCAAAGGAACGGGGTGGGCTGGGGGGGCGACTCCGAAATCACCGGGTCCCGACACGAGATAAATTAAAAGCGCGGCCCGCCTCCTTCGACCACACCTTTCGCCTCGGTAGGAGGAAAGCAGCCGCTTCATAAGTACAAGTCGTTCAATTAGCGGAAATTCGCAAGCGGGTAGTCCGTGAGATCCGTTTTTCTTTTTCTTTCTTTTCGGTTATTTTATTATTTTTATTATTTTTTTTTTATTTTCTCTCTCGCCTTTTTTGTCTTACTGCATGTAAATGGTTTCGCTGACGCTCGGGGTTTTTTCGACTCGCAGGAATCCCGAGAGTCGTGCAGACACAAGGGATCGCCGGCGAGGACAGCGGCGAGTACGAAGAGGAGGAGGACGAGGATCGATACGAGAACAGAAATCGTGAGTACTTTTCTTCTTTTTTTTGTTTCTTTTATTTGCATTTTAATTTTATTTTATACTGTCAATCGATAAAATCTTATTGTACAGTTTCTTTAAGATCAATTCTTTATGATCAGTGTATTCTGAGGTATAGGTGCGCTACACTTGAGTTTGAGTAAACTACTGCCTATTAAGAAAATGTCAGTGTGCATAAATTTTACTGTTTGTCTGGCAATTTTTATATTTTTTCAGATTGTTTTCTGAATTTATGACCAGTAATTATTCTTTTTGTCACGAATAATAAACTACCTTTAGAAATTAAAAAACATAACTATTAAGCAAATGTTGAATTATTGTTGTTATTAATAATTTTTTTTCTTAGTATTTTATGTGTATTTTACTAAACAGATTTTGACATAACAGGTAATACTTTTCTTTTCATTTCAAATAATGACATTCTTTATAAAAGTTTCTACAGTAGAAAACAAGATGAAGCAATTCTATAGAAGGCATTTTACCGTGGACAGTTTTCAATAGATGTAAAAGATACAAATGATCAATAATTAAAAGTTTCTTATTGATTTTTAAATTCAAAGATCTTTTATTCAATAATCACAATAAAATCTATAGAAAAAGTGTCTACTGTAAGTATTCCTGAAGAAGCTTTAGAAAATCTTACATTCCATACTATAACTGATGTATGTACAATTTTACTGCAGTGGAGGAGTAAAAATGAAAGTAGTATTTTTAACCATATTATGTAATCAATATGTGTAATTAAAATATTTTTAATGAACACCTGCTTTACTCTCGCTGTTCATGGGTGAAAATCACGACACGCGCGAGAATCACCTGCTTTTACATAATACACTATTTTATTTATATAATAGTACACGTAAAACTCAAATATTTATTAAAATTATTTATTGATGATAAAAGCTTGAAGTGGTTAGGTCTGATATAGGGAAAAAATAAATAAATTGAGTATAACCTAGTAAGGTTATGATATATTCGTACGTGCGAGTGAGATAGAGCTAGT
>JAXIUT010000037.1:4248339-4308975 GCA_035586675.1 Eurytoma californica | reverse complement strand
AAGCATAATATTACCTAAAATGCAAAAAACTGTAAGTGATAAAAATAGTTATATTGAGGCAATAAAAACTTTTAACACTTTACTGAATTAATTAGTGTTTAAATTTAAGCTAAATAACTATTAAGAAAAACATTAAAAAATTCATAAAATCTATATAGAAATATTTACTTTTGCTAGAAAAATTGGAAAATTTAAGTCTATTGAAATACTATTGCGAATGTTGATCAATTTTCTGTTAACTTTATAAACACAAACGTTTTTGTTAAATAATTATATGGGTTTTCGAATTTCAAGTTAGTTTGTAAGCTTTTTTGTTATACCGTTTACCTCCATAGGAATTACTTTTGTAATTTTTTTCTGATTAAATAAATTCTACATTTTATTTATCTTTATTAATTACTTCATAATTTTTAAAACGATTCAAAGTTCAAAATAAATGAAAAATTGTATCGAAAATGGTTTAAAAATGTCCACTTATTACTAAGACCAAGAAGTATTTTTTAAATGAATTACAAATGTATATTTGAAGAAAACGACTTGATTCCTCCTAAAATGAACCCTCGGAGGAATTTCTGTTATTGTTTTCATCGATATCGAAGATAATTAAGTTATTATAAAAAATTTAACGTTTTTCACAAAGTAATTTAAACAAATCGACCTAAAATATCCTAAAAATAAAATACAAAAAATTTCTGACGAACTTGGTAAAGCAATGTTAACATTAAAAATCAGTAGTTATTAAAAACATTAAGTTATTATAAAAATTTTTACGTTTTTCACAAAGTAATTTAAACAAATCGACCTAAAATATCCTAAAAATAAAATGCAAAAAAGAATCAATTTCTGGCGAACTTGGTAAAGCAATGTTAACATTAAAAATCAGTAATTTCGTTATTCAAACAGCTGAAATCAATATAAGATATTATTCCACGCTTTCGACTTTCTCTGAAAAGTCAATAAAAGCACTCTTAAAAATCCAAATCCAACACTCCACGGTAGCGCGCAGATCCACGCAGTGCCTCCCTGGAGTTCTTACCCGGCCCACTCGAGATCTCAAGCGATCGCGTCTCGAAACTCAAGAAGCGAGATTCCGTTACGCGGCGGATCAGAATCCGGAGCCCCGCGGCTTCGAAAGATTCGTCCGTACACCTTTGATATCGATTCTTTCCCGCCGCGCGGTTTCGTCACTCTCCACTCGTGGGCCGATACTTTTGATCAGTTTTTTCTTCTTCAACGCATAGCCCTACGTCTGTTGATCCCGTGATGCATGGTAGCTGCTTTCTCCGCGCGTGAAAATTTCGTTTCCCAACGCGGCAGCCCCGATATGGAGAAATTCCCGCGGTGCTCATTCAAGGATACTCGACGATTTAGTGAGTAGGAAGCAATAATTTATCCGAGGCTAACGCGCGCTGATGAAAATTTATCGTCCTATTGCAAGCTTCTCCGAAAAAATTTTTTTACGCGAGAGATGCGCGCTAATTGATTTATCATCGGGAATAAAGACCGTCCCAAACGATTCCCATTCAGCCAGGCGCAGAAGTGTCGATCCGACTACGAGGCGTGATTCAGCTCCCGTGAATCAGCCCCATAAATCTCCCGGCCCGGCAAAACAATCAACGCCCGCGAGAGCCGAGCGAAACCGAAGACCCTCCCGCGAAAAATCCCGCGGAAACATCCCGACGGTGTGTATTTGCATTCGAGAGAGAGAGGAAAAAAAGACGCCGGGGCGATAATAAATATCGGCCGGACTTTCACCCGTTTCGACGCTATTTCGCGCGAGACCGATCGCCGCGGATAGTGTGCGCGCGCCCACGCGTCGCGGACGGATAACTGTAAACGCGCATAATGTACAATGGCGGCGGCTCTATTATTTTTGGCCGCGACCTTTCCCGGCGGGTTGGGGGGGGGAGACTGGCAAAAGTTCGCGAGCCTTCGGAGCGCATGGAAATGGAGATTTTTACCCGGGTTATGAATGAGGCGATTCATCCTTTGAAGCATATCAGACGCGCGAGGCGCGCGCTTTCGAGATACTACGTTTCATTGTTGACGCATTTTTTTTTTTTTTTTTTTTTTTTGGAGGGGGGCGGGGGAATTTTTGTGAGCCGGTCAGTTGCGGCGAGCCACTGGTAAATTTTGAATAAAATTCGCATGGACTTGTTCTCGAGCGGAAGAAGCCGGGAGGAAGCGCGGAGGTTTAAAAAGAGCTTATTTGCAAGTCGCCGCGAGAATCCTCCGCAAATCTCCGAGCAAATCTAAAGCTTAGCAGCGTTGGTTAACCATATATTGTCGCTGTAAACAACCTGGGATTCAACGTGGAGTAACTAACCGAAATTTTATTCATTTCCGTAAATATTTTAATAATCTATCAAAGTGACTCATTTATTACAAGTTCAATTAAAATTACGAGTTCTTTTTTTTTTATTTTTCACACTACACCTAAGAAGGAAATTATAGTAATTACCACACGATATTTGTTGAAAGTCAATTAAACAAAAAGAGCTGCATTATTACTAATGACTGGAGATGTTTTTTATAAAGAATAAAGTTAATTTTAGAATTTAAATTTTCGAAAGAAAGAAAATAAATTTGCATCGCGCGTGCGGTCGAGTATCAAAAAGGTCATCGAACATCTCTTGACCGCGGAGCTCGCTGCCCCTCGAGTTTTTCCTCGAACGCGCAATCGGACCTGCCCCACTTAAATCTCGCGCATCGCCGATGCAGCGCGCTCGGGCTCCTTCCGCGCCGATTTCGCCGATCTTATCGCGGGCCGTGATTTAAGCAACCTTGGGCCATCGCTCTCGCAAAATCCGCAGTTGTGTCCGCGGCACGAACGTGCAGAGCCTGAGCCCCTCACAACCGGTGTCGCCGCGTGACGCTCATGCGAAAGTCGCTTCGTTTCGTGCGATTTTCTCTCCTGACGCAAGCGCATCGCTCACGCCCACGCGCGGGGCCCCCAATGAGCGACGATAACTCCGGAGTGAAAAGGAAGAGAAGACGCAAAAAAGGCGAACCGACTGAGTACCGTACGGGGGGGGAGAAAAAAAGAAAGGAAAGCGATCGGGGAGTTATTATGGGGGAGCTTCGGGAGACTCGGACCTTACGAGCGCGATGACCGAAGTGTTTTTTTTATTGGCGCGAGAAAGATTCATTTAGGCGCGGGCACTGCACGACACGTATACCGGGGCGATTTCCCCTCGGCGCGGGGCTGACGTCACCCGTGCAAGCGTCGCCTACCCCCTTGATGTGCATGCTGAATGTGCTTCCCAATTCCCACCGACAATCGACCTAACCTCGCAGCCATCCCCGCGCGCTCAACATCCCCCTCGCGCTCGGTTAGAGAAACCTTTCTTCCCTCTCTCTCTCTCTCTCTCTCTCTTGCTCACGCTGCCTCGAGTCTTGCGAACCTTCGCTCTCCTTCTCTCTCCCTTCCCAGGCGTCTCTCTCCCTCCCGGCGTGCATCCCGCTCGCTCCGTCTCCGTCCGCTGATTCAGACGGCGGCGACGACGACCCCACCGCTGCGCCGCGCGGCTCTCTTCTATTCTTAGATGTCAATATTTCGTCAACTACGAGCCCGCCCAGCACGCAACAATGGCGCTGTCCGTGGGTTCGCGCGTCCGCCTGTGCGTTTGCACTTTTGCACCGTCTCTCTCTCTCTCTCTCCCTCCCTTCTTCTTTCTCTCTGCGTGCGTGCGTGCGGGCAACCCTGTGTGCGCGTCGTCCGTGAGACGAGGGGGAAGGATATAGGGAGGCCATTCATTAAGTTATGCAGCGACAATCATCGGGCGCGATCGTCGGTGCGGCCACTGCACAGTAGACGCTACTGTATAGAGCAATACGACGGCGAGCCGCGCCGATGCCACGAGGGCACGACGATTTTTCCCGCGGCCTCTGCACTTTGTCTCGTGTGTATATACGCTCGCAGGGAAAAAAATAACGCGACGCGCGTGGAATTTTTCGGGGGCACTCCGTGGGTACGACTTTTTTTTTTTTTTCTTTCTTCTCCCCGCGGCTCTTTCCAGCGGCGCGGCGCGCCTTTCTCTTACGACGGCGGAGGAGGGGGCGGAGGAGGCGGAGGAGGGAAAATCCGACCTGTCGATAAACGCGTCGGAGATAAGGCTGCCGGAGACTTGCGTCAGAAAATTTTAGGTTTGTCTTTCAGCTGCGCCGAGTGTGGTGGCTACGCCGGATCGGTATATAATTGTTTTGCGCGATCGCCAGTGACGCCAGCGGCGTTATTCAACGGCGGAGCTCATGACGCCTCGCGAAAATTGTCAATGCACCTTTTTTTCGCGCAGCTGACGCAACGGATCGCGCGTTCATCCTTAGAGAATATTTTATAAAAGTCATCCGGGAGGTTTTGTTGGTGCTCCGTTTTTTTTCTTTTTTTTTTGTTCATTCTTTCGGTGCCACGTCCCCACCTGCGCGCGCTCTTTCGCGATCGGCGTTTTTTAATTAACTCCGCGGCGGCTAGCTTACCGGCGTAATTGGGTCGGATAATTACTTTTATACGCAAAATAATAAATTGGCCGGGATGCATGATGGCGAGTGAGAGGACAGAATAAAAAGAAGATCGGAGTAAAAAGTATGTGTTTTGCTGGAAAATGTAATTGCACAAATCGCGTTAGTGTCGGTAAGGGAGGGAGGTATCACATCCTTTGCTCGTGCTCGTGCTCAAGCACCGTCTTAAAGCCCATTACACAGTAGAGTAAAAAAGAATGGAAAAAGCGGTCGGGTAATTTGAAGAGACGATAGCTCATTTTTCTAATGATGCATTTTACGCGTTGACAATGTGACGGAGCACTTTTAACGCTCTATCTCTCCTATATATTTAAAAATTTCTATAATTTTTAATTGCTAATTCTTTTTTATTCGAATAAGGAAAAGCCTATGAAGTTATATCTTTTGTTCAGTACAGGTACTTTGTGCTCTTTGTTGTAATCGACAAAAAACAAAATACCAATTAAAAATCTTACTATTTTATAATAATAACGTAACGCGCTTAACTCGCATTACCTATGCAAATCGGAAACCACTGGTGCAGGAAATCTCTTATTATTTTCAATGCCAAGCGATAAAAAAAATAACGTCTCGAAAAAGGCAAGCAATAAAATTCACCAAGTTTAAAGCTTCCCCCACAGCGGCGGCGCGCGGCTCAGCTGACCGCCGCGTCAGCTCGCGCTTCGCCGGACTCCATCCATCGGCAGAAAAAGAGCGATAAACAAGAAAAATCATTTCTGCGACATCGTCCGACGTTTTCTCCGTGGCTGCAGCGCTCGTCCTACTCATTTCTCTCTCCTCCCCACCGTATAGTAGCTTACTTCGCAGAAGTCCGCCGCCGCCTGAATGTCGTAGTCGGCGGCGGAGACGGTTCGAGGCCGAGCGCGAGAAAGAGAAGGAGGCGAGCGAGAGCGAGAGCGCGGCCACGAGAATCAATGTTTTCCTTAAAGTATGACTCGCTCTCGAGCGATGACGGGCGCAGTGGCGCACTTACGGACCGTCTGGGGCACACGGTGCAGAGGCGAGAGGCCTCGGAGGCACGTACGTGGCGGCCGACGCCGACGCTCGAATCTTCAGCGGCGGCTAATAAGGAAATAAACAATGAGCCCGCAGCACCGAGGATAATCCCGATTGATTGGCTTTAATTGATGCGACCGGCCCTTTACTCCGATCCCCGCGAGCTTCTTCCGAGACCAACGCTCGAAAATTACCGCTACTGCGTTGCCCCTAGCTTTTAATTCTACCCTGGCTACGGTGCACGTGTGCGCCGGCCCCGCGACCAATTCGATGCAAATAGTATTTATTTATGCTAATAATTAGGAAAAACTATTGTTGGGTTTATCTCCGGGAATTTACGAGGCTTGTTGTGTAAGCTGCAGTGTAACAAATTGAACGTCAATGGATTCATAATTAATCGAGGCCTGAAAAATGGCAGAGACAACGGAGCGAAATTTTTTTCGAATCGTCACCGCGGCATTGCGCAATCAATCAGTAATATATGTACATACAAAAAAAAGGAAAAGTTTTAGAAATAACAAAACCGCGGAGGCCGATATCGGGCGTGAAAAAGGCGCGTCGGTCGTACATCCGGCGCCCCCCCCCCCCCCTCCATCAAATATTTGACTGTGTAAATCGGCCGCAGTTCCAATCACTTGCGGAGCGACCTCGCCTACGATATAGAGTCCTAAACGCTGCTGCAAAAGAAAAAAATAAAGAGCGCGGAGCAGCTCCTTTGCGGTAAATTTTGCCCGGTCGCGAAAGCCATTGTTGTTTCGCTCGGCATTTAATACATGCGCGCACGGATCGTCTCGCTCGCGCGCGCGGATACGTTAGCGCGCACGCACACGCGGAGCCACGCGCGCGTGTAGACGGGCACGCACAC
The DNA here is from genome assembly GCA_035586675.1 of Eurytoma californica. Taxonomy (NCBI): domain Eukaryota; kingdom Metazoa; phylum Arthropoda; class Insecta; order Hymenoptera; family Eurytomidae; genus Eurytoma; species Eurytoma californica. The sequence goes on along the minus strand of JAXIUT010000037.1, from coordinate 4,302,596 downwards.
GATCGCGCTTACGGGCGCGCTCTCGAGCGCGTGGTTTAAGTGCGCTCAGCCTTGAAAAATCACCTCATCGAACGTCTCAGTCTGCATTCTTCGAGAACCGGAACGCGTGTGTCGAACGGGCTCGCGCACGAACGGGCGACGGAGACGCGCGCCGTGTCCCCGGCGAATAATGGACGCGCTTTCGAGAAATCAAGAGGAGAGAAAAAAAAGAGATCCGAAATTAAAAGGAGATGGGCGCGTGGATCGGAGGAATAAATTGGGGATCGATGCGCAGAGGGGGAGGGAGAGAGAGAGAGACGGAGTTCTGATGTAAGGCGTATTAATAATGATGTCAGCGTAGAAATATTACGCAAAACGGTAATCTTATCGTCCGTTAAGCGATAACGGTATCCTGGACGACGAGAGGAACAATATCGCCCTTATGAAAACCGAGTCAATGGGATTGGCCGGCCTACGTGATGCGGAGAGCCACCGACGTTCGTGTGCTCTCTCTCTCTCTCTCTCTCTCTCTCTCTCATCTTTTCCTCTCCTTCCAGGTTCCGTTCGGATCATCGTATAGTCGCGACGACGTCATATAGCTTCCCAGAGGCTCGCATGCTATTTCTCACGCTTTTGTACCAATGTGCGTTGTCGTTATCCTTCTCTCTCTCGCACTCTCCGTTTCTACTACCTGTTCACTCGTTCTCAGTCTCTCTCTTTCTCTGTCTTCCTCTCTCCCGCCGTGCCACGTTCCTTTTTTCCTGCCTTCTTCCGTTCTGCCTCGTTTTCACATTCTCGCCCTCCCTTCCCCTCCCGTTTCCCTACTCCCGCGGCCTGCACCTTTACTTCTGAAGTAATACTTCACTAAATTATTTGATAGGCCGAAGGACGTACGTAAATTACGCGTTAGGAGAAATAATAAAGAAGTTCTTGAGGCGAACCTTGCGGGGAATTAAGAACGTGAATTGCCCAGAAGTTTGTGCGCATGCAAACGATTTTTCTTACAAAAAGGCGAGGTATATGTGTGAAGGCCGTCTATGAGTTTCAATGATATATTTTTTTTTTCGTTTGTAATCACGTGCTCATTAAATATTTATAAGTTGTAGGATTCTTATTTATCAAATTAATTTTTTTTGAGAACTATTTTTTTTAGACATTACAAATTTTATTAGCGGTTAAATTTGTTGTTATTAAGGTGATTTATTTAAAAATTTGTACGAATGTTATTTAAATAATTTTTTTGATAACTTATGAGTTTTGTTGAACAAAACTAGTGTCAAGAAGAAAAAAAAAAAGATGTTTTTTTGTCCTTTTGGAAATGAGGACAGGCTGGAAATTATTTGAAACGTAAGAGCATCCTCGAAAACCTCTAGAAAGTAGGTGAAATCGACACAAATGTTTGCTCTCTCGGCTTTTCAACAATACCATTGTTCACTTTTTAATGAAAATTACGTTCAATATATTTTTGTCCGTAAATGATTTTATTTAAAGCTTTTTCAATTAATAATTTCAATTATAAGATTCAAATAGAATCTTTTTATTAATATCGAAGTTAATCGAGTTATTTGTTTATATCGTATAAGCTTTGTGAAATAATTTAGTAAATGAAAAGTTACGCATTTATTTATTTATTTATTTATTGAAAACCAGATAATTTACGCAGTTTTCTCATTTTCTGAGAATATTTACTCATTGGTTTTATTTTCGTATTTATATATTTATTGCAAAATAATTATTAATTTTTTTGTTGAAAATTACAAAATTGTTAAAAATAATATAACCAGCTAATTTTAATTTAAATAGTGAAATTGCGAAACTGCATTGCGGCAATATTTACAAAGACGTCAAAATTTAAATTATTTATAAAACTTTCCATAATAAATTCTGTGCGTCTGACGCTATAAATAATAAATTTCAAATGCAACGTAGGATAATTTAAGATGACTAGCGTTTTAAACATTTTAATTTCAATAATTGTACCATAAAACTTAATGAAATATGTTCTCTAATTGTGAACACACCCTGAAATCCTTTCAAATTACATACTTACATTCCTATAGTATATATAAGACCGATAATACTCATTTTTTAAATTTATATTCAAATTACTTTTGCTGACAAATTTTTGTTTACTCAAATCATTCGATAAACTAATAATACGTACTTTTATTACCAACTCGGCCTCATAAGCGTACCATAAATACATCTTCAAAACCTTAGTTACTCAATATAAAGCACAAATAGCAACCCAAAATAATTATGAACGGATCAAAATAGACTTTACTAGCTCTGAACTATACTCCGCGTTAAAAGTTACTTTCAAAATGTTTACAGTTCAAAATTAATTCCCTATCTAAACACAAGTTATATGCAGAAAAAAACTATAATAGCCAGTTTCTACTGATAATAAACGTGCTTTTAAAATTACCAACAAAAATTATTCTTTAGTATTTATGTTTCTAATAGTAAAGGTCCCTCACTCAACTAGATAACAGCAAGCGTAAGTTTCATAAGAGATCTACTAGCATGGATTCGAAAGCAATCGATCGTAAGATAATCTCAGGGCAGCAACAAAGCGAGCAAAGAATCAAGGAGCAAAAGCTCCCGGTGCTCGTCTCCTCTCGCGTTCTACGCACTCGTTTGCTCGTCTACTCACGGCGGCCGAGGCGAGTTACGCACGTGTGCCCGGTGTCTCGCCTCGCGGAGTGCAGAGAGCGTCAGGTACACAATGGAGCGGAGTCGCGACTGGCCGGGCTCCGCCTGCGCCGCCTATACATCCTCTCCCGACTCCGTTGCATAAGCCCGATTTAAAGCCCATTATTGCGCCTAGGCCTCTCTCGCGCGCGATTTTGCTCGGCGGCGCGCCGCTCGTTACGCACCGGCCGAAGCGCACCTCGAATCCAGCGAAAGGAGAGCGAGAAAAATTAGAAAGAGAGAGCGAGGGGACAGTTTTCCCCCCGCGCCCGCGCGGAGAGAGTCGCCGCCGCGGTGTCGCAATAGCGCGCGGGGAGTGCTCGCCTTTTTTTTTTCTTCTTTCACGGAGCTCGGTGCCTTTACAAAAAAAAAACGCGTCACTCCGAGAGAGCCGCTCCCGCGCGCGCGACGTCGCGGGTTGCCCAAGAATCGAGAGTAAAGTGAGGATTCGTCATTGAGTTTCGGGCCTTCGCCTCGGCGGAGGCGGCGGGGGGGACGGAATTCGCAAGGACTTTTCTCTCTCGACGTCGGTTTGACGCCGGGAGGGAAAGGGAAGCTCTTTTGTAATTGATTTTTCTTTTCTCTCGCTTCCTTTTCTTGTTGTCGTTGTTTCGCTGTCGCGAAACGAGAGCGGGGGACTCTCCCCCCTCGCCCACCCCCTTTTTTTTCGAAAAAAAGGTTTTTTTTAAGCTCGTAATTTATTAATGAAAAGTGAGGCGGTTGCCTTGCAACTGCAGTCGGCGTTTTGGGTCGGGTTATGCAAAAATTGAATGCAGAAAGGCAACGGCGGCGGCATTGTTGTGAAATTAATTTTTGTTTGCGCAATACGCGCACGACCTTTATCCGCAGATAAAGACAGATAATGTACATTTTTTCAAGAGATAAAAACAGTTTGTATTTTGATAATAGTTTTAGCGGCTAAAGTAAAACTTATTAAGTCGTTAAATTCAATTAACACACGGCGAACTGTTACGTTGCCTCTTGTAAGTTATTACTCATGCATATTTAAAATTCGATATAATTTACTGCATCGATCGTGTATAAGAAAGCATTTGATTTAATTTGTAAATTGTGGTCTCTTGATGGTTTTTACTGAAATGTCGATTGAAAAAAAAGGTCCCGGGTGCCTTGTGCGTAAAATAATCAGCCTCTAGACGTTACGTAAACACGCTAATTAAAAATTCAAATTTAAATTACGCCAATTAGTCAAAAGTTGCTTTTTCCGCCCGAAACGCGCTACTGTCGCGCGTTCGAAATTTTATTGCGATATCATCCAAAATTTGCTTGAATAAACTTAATCGATTAGCGAAAAATATATAGCACCTCGACAAATACTCGCCGATAATTCAAACAAAAAACAACGTCGGAGCGTCTCGACAAATATCTCGTGATCGTGAAATCCATCAAAAGTCAAACAGAAAGTCTGGAATCGTCCGGCTCACTTATCGCGTGTTTTACGAGGACAAAAAGCCAGTTTAATTTAAGCCTAATCATCGGGTGAGAATGAAAAAAGAAAAGGTCGCGGCGAAAAGAACGAAAAAAAAGCAGCTGGTCGGCGAGCGCGTAGAAATAGCATAGCGAAACATCTGATCGGAGGGGTCAACGCATCTCGCCGAGGGAAGCCCAGCGGCAGCGGTGCAGGCTCCTCTCTCGCTGCCAGCGTCTCGTCGATTTCCGCGGGAAATTTGAACTCGAAAAAAAAAACGCACGCCGCGCCGCTCGGCGAATCGACGCACCGCGTGGATTGAGCAAATAAAAAAATAAATGAATAACAATAAGCTTAAAGAAGAAAAGTGTGCGAAGTATGAGGTGGGTGTAAACGTGTGTACTCACTGGCAAAGTCCGCTGTCGGCGTTCCTTTCTCTAGAGGCGACGACGTGCGTTGCGGCAGCCTCTCCTCACTCGTAATCCAAAAGTCATTGACACAAAAGGCTGCGGTGAGTTTAGAGAGAGAAGGAAAAACGCGAATAGGCGAGGTTTGGTAGGAGGTAGGAGGCCTCGTGAGAGTCAGTGTACACCAGCCGCAGTCATCGTTTCTCTCCTAACAGCGATCACTCGTTTATTTCTCTTTTTATTTCACGTACGAAAGGAGAAATCGTCCGCCTTGTAGCACACCTCTCCTCTCGCTCGCCCTCGCATTACATTATCTCCGTCACTTGGGTACTATGTCTTCGCACTCCCTCAATCTTATCCCCGGAGCACAGTACGTAGTATTCACCGCAGTATTCACACTCTCGCACGGACTGTCACTGAACCGCTGAGCAGGCAATAAACAAACAACAAACACCACCGTCTTCACAGTACCAATTTGTAGTTACCTCACCCGCAAGTTCGTCTCAACTGGTTTTTAAAAAAAAAAAGTACAGACAAATCCGCGTCGACCCCGAGGAACCGGCGGAAATTCTCGCGAGCGAGTCGGGTGCGCACGTACGCGCGCTCGCACTGCACTGCGGCGTCGAAAGAAAAAAAAATACTGAATGGCCGGGAGGAGCGCGCGAGCGTATAATACCGGAGAGCGGAGCGGAGAGCTCGAGAGACGTCGAGCGCCTCGGCGCGTCTAAGTGCGCACGGAACGGAGCGGAGCGTGCCGCCGCGCGGTAAGGCCGCCGTAGGATTCGCAGGCCGATTGACGGCCTACCGCCTCACGGATGAACGTGCGGCGCTTCATCGGACTGGTGGCCGGAAGAAACGTCAAAACGCGCGCGTTTCACTCGCTCTGCCCCCACCACCGGGGCGCCGCGCCGCGCGCACACGGCTACTCGCCCGTAGTGTGTTGTGTACCCCCGTCACGCCGCCGCCGCCGCCGCCGTCGCACCACACCGACACTCCGCTGGCTGCTATTTTCTCGCTCTCTCGCTCGCGCGCGCGGGAGCCGGGCTCCTGCCCTCTCGCTCTCGCCCTCGCTCTCCTTTCTCTCGTTCCGTTTCCCCCACCCCCGGCGCGACACGCTCCTCTCTCTCGCTCTCTCTCTGCGCTCCTCTCTCCGTCGCACCCGTCGCTCTCCCCTTCTCTCGATCCCACGCTTTGCGCGTTTCGGAGTCCCTATCCCTCTCTCTCTCTTTCTCTCTCGCTCGTTCACAGTGACGTATGCGCGCGGGCGCGCGTGTGAGCCAGAGCGAGAGGATCGAGGCGGACGGAGAGAGCGATCGGTGCAGTGCGGAGGGGACAGAGACAGATGCGCCGAGCGAGAGAGGAGAGCAGAAAACGAGTAAGAAGCCAGGCAGCCAGACAGAGAAGGAGAGAGCCTCGGGGACGCGTATAATACATGCAGAGCCTTCGCTCCGACTCGTCGTCCGTCTCTCTCGCTCGCACTCGCGTGCTCGCCGACTGCGCTTAAAGGTGTGCGCGCCCGTGTACGTGTACGGCATATCCTCTCCCTCGGCGAGGCACACGCGCTCGTGCTCTCGGCACGACACGGCGGCGGCGGCAGTGGCGGCTGTGTTTCTTTCCTCTTGGCTGGAATCCGGCTCTCTCTCTCCCCATATCTACTCATCATCCTCCCTCTCCTCCTCTTCTCTCTCTCACTCGCTCTTTACCAACTTTCAAGTATTTTCTTCCCCTCCTTATAATACATCGGAGGGCTTCTCTCTCTCGCTCGCTCGGCTCGACCTCGCCCCTCCCCCGGCGCTTCGGAGCTCTTACGGCGAGCGACGTGTATAAGCGCGTGTGTGCGCGCACCTTTATTTATACCCAACGGTCTCGAGCGGGCGCTACCGCCGCCGTCCTTTAGTCCATCATTTGGCAGCAACAAACCGACTTATTGTCGGGGATCGGCCGCCGCCGCCGCGTCGCTGCTCGCGCCTGCCTCCTCTCTCTCTCTCTCTCTCGCCCGATCGAAATTATTTTCTCGACCCTCCTACTCCTCCTCCGACCTCCTCCCGCTACGCTCCTTATGCCTCGCGTGCGCCGCGCGCGTCCGCCTCGTCCTCTCCGCGCCGCAGCTACTGCCTCCTCGCTCTCGCCTGGGTATATGTACGTGCGGCGCCGCGCGCGACTGTGTTCGTATCTTACGTACGGTATATTCCGGAACGTTGCATTCTCCCGGCGCCCCGCGCCTCCTCCACCCTCCCCACCCACTCGCGGCCTCGTATTTTCATGCACCCGCTCACGAAAAGTGTCCACGCGCCAGCATGCTATCACCGCCGCGTACGGCTCTATTATCGCCGGGGCGAGCTTCTCTTTCTACTCTGCGGCGCCCGCGCGCGCTCTGATAGATTGGGGTGGCGCGTAGATCGATTTGGATTGGCTCGCGCCCGCTCGGCCCTTTTTTTTCGTCTCTCTCTCGCCCTTCCTGCTTCACCGCGTCTGTGTACTCCCCCCCCCCCCCCTCCGGGGGGGAAGTGCGCAGTAAGTTGTCCGCACACACGAGAAAATGCGTCGCAGTTAACGAGTGGGACACGGGGTTCGCCCTTTTGGCCGGCCGATTTCTTTCTCTTCTTTTGTGACTCTCTTTCTCTCTTTATCTCCTTTCTTTCCTCCTCGTCTCTGACGAGGCGGCGGAGGGGGTGGGGAGGCTGCTGCTCCGGAGCGAGCTTTGCGAGGGCTGAAAAGATAATGCGGATTTTGTGCGGGCGCATTGATTATGCACCTGTTGGAATGTATTTTTATTTGATTTTATCCGCGGCGCCAAGGATGGGATACGCTCGAGGAGCGGAGTTGCGAAACTCCTCTTAATATTGTGTTGCCAAACGTTGGGCAACTTAATTCTTTCGGCGGTGCAGCGCACAAAAGTATTTTTCTCGCTTTGCCTCCTCTTACGGCAATGTTTAATTTCAAAATGTCAGGGGAAAACGGGCTTTTCGGAATATAATTATAATCCGTTTGGGCGCAATTGAAAGGCAAAGGTTTCCTAATGGCGTGGATCCCTTTCCTCATCGGAGTCGCACGAGAAAGCCGCCTTTTATTAATTGCGCTCCGCCGGGAACGCCGAAGTTTTCGGAAAATTGGGCAGTCGAGTACAAAGGATGCCCAGGGCCTCTCCCGTTACGGCTAATGGACGTACGAATGCAGGTCAACAGCCCAAAACAAAGGTTCAAGTGTACTGTCACCGATGCCACGTGAATGACAATATTTCATGACGTGTCCTTAAATGTTTGACCTGCGTGCACAGTTTAACAAAACTACATCATCGGGTTTATTTCACGCTTTAATGCTCACTTCAACTGAGTCTAGCGAGTACAAAAATCAAAATTGAAATAAATTTTAATCAATTTACCAGTAATAAACGAAACGGAAATGAAAACAAAAATTCGTTGAGAGGAATCGAGATATTATTAAAAAAAAAAAAAAATACGCACGAAAGAGTTGAGCGCTCCGAAGAAAGAAAGCTTCGGGGGGGTTTTGGAGTAACATTTCATTCCACCTCATCCCGGAGAGATTTAGAGTGTTGAGCAGACTGCGTCTGCAGTGTAGCCTCTTTTTTTCTCTCTCCTCTCCTTATTTTTTTTCCCCGGCCGCGCGCGGCGGCGCGTATTTCGATAAAACCGAGCAAACGGAAAGACGAGCCCACGGCCGAGGGCCCGAGGAGATAGAGAAAGAGCGACGGGGTCAGACAGAAAGAGAAGAAGACAAAGGCCGCGCCGGGCGTCGGAGGAAAGAGCGAGACGGGAGGCGAGGAGCCGGGGATGTCTAAGGATCGGTAGGAGAGGAGAGCGATCGGCTCCGGGCTGTATACACGCGCCGCGCGCCGATGCCTCGACTCACTCACTTTTATATATACTTATACACGTATACATTTATCTCTCTCTTCCTTTCTCGGCCGGAGCGCGCATTATGCCTCGCGGAGTCCTTTAAAGAGGCGCTCGGTCCTTCCTGGTATTTAGAGGACTGCAAGGGCCCCGGCTGCTGGGACTTTTCGAAAAACATCGGTCGCGCACGACGACGGGCGCATCTCCGGAGACAAATTTTCTTTCTCTCCAATTTGTCGGTGCGCGGCGCTTTCAATGCGCCTCTGCGAAAACACGCGCCTCGATCAATGGGGCTTGCGCCCCCTCCCTCCCCTCTCTCTTCCGTAGTAAGCTGCTGGATGAACTTTTTACCTTGGCGCTTTACTTCGGACTCCACCTTTGTGTGACCGAAATATCGTTCCAAGTTTGTGGGTTTTTTCTTTTTTTTCGTTGTTAATTAATCGTTTTATTCAGTAACTTTTAAATTGTTGATTTATTGATTTTTTCTAAAATCGTTATATATAATATCGAATGTTTTAATTAAAATCAGTTTTATCATTAAAGTACAATTTTTTATTTACTACTTGGCTAATAATTCCAACATTTATTTAAAGTAAGTTTAAATTGTTAATTTTTGCTTTACTAGATATAATGAATTTTACGGAAAAAAGTAATCGTGAAACGATAAAATTTACTTCCACGCGGTAGTGCACTTTCAGATCATTTGTGTGCTGTGACCACATAACAACGTAGATTTATAATTGAAGATGAAAGCTTTCACAAATATAGTACTATTTTTGAAATAATGATTAGCGAAATGCATGACATTTTCAATCGAAAATTCCCTCAAATTCGAAAGTCTTTATTTATATATGAATAATTTTAATAACGCTTTAAAATCTGCATAATAATGTTCTTCAATTAAATGTTTTTACGCATTTGCGGTTTGTAATCTTAATTTTACGTAAGTTTAGTTCTCTAATCAAGCAACTAATAGAGAAGCTTTCACGCATTTCAATTCTGTACTACCATTTTTTCTTAAAGAGATTAAGCGCATGCATGAGTAGCTGGGGGTTATAATACATTTTTGCTGCATAAATTAACCGTTTAATACCCGAGTATGCCATATGGCATCGTTGTGCAAAAGAGGATTCTCAAGTGCAAAAGTGCAGGTTCTTTTGAAAATATATAGTTGGAAAATAATTTACAAAATTTATAAAAATTTAATAAAAATCGTATGTAATATAAAGTAAGATTATTTTGAATTTTTAACGAGATATGTTTGAAAAATTTCAAAATAATTGACCAACTAAATTATCTCATGCTAGGTAAACGAATTTAGTTCAATATATACTATAGATATAGATTGTATTGACACAAGTTTGATGCATTCTGATTGTGAGAAACTGATACTGCGATAGAACACAGGGACCTCCTACATTCGGGTGTGCATATCTGCAAGTCGTTCACTGAATCAATTTATGCAAACTAGAGAAAGCAGCTATTAATTATTGACAATCATCTATTTGTTATTTCGTTGAATTATATTTCGATGTCATAACTTAGTAAAATAATTTGACTTTTTAATTGGTCGTGATTAAAAGCAAGGATTTTCTTGAATACAAGTATCACTCGAGATTGTGCAATAATTTTTTCCTTTAATTTTATTGCCGTAATAGTTTACAAAATATATAGGAATCAACAAGAAAATGTATATTTAATTGATTCGCTGAAAAATAGCAATTAAAATTTTTTTTTCAAAACGCTTTGTCCCCATCGACCTTAAGAAACTTGGGCAAAGCCAAAACTCCAAAATGACATCACCTCTAAATATTTCTTTTAACTTTCGATGATTGGAGTCGTTGATAAAAAAGCTTTACTTTAGAATACGCCAGCTCGGATTCAATCACAATACTTGTAATTTGAAAACGACCTTGATACCAAAATAGACCTTTCGGCCGATATGCTTAGCTCATCTCGATCCCAATTATTTTGGCCGTCCGCGTTAATTCGAAAAGCCAACAATCGTCAGTGTCACGCGCACACACCCTTTAAATTATTTAAAAAAAAAGAAAAAGACAGAGAGCACACAAAAATATCCAATGTAATCAAGCGTCAATCCGACTCTCGAGCCCCGTATCCGTTAAACCCCCGCTTAAGACCGTCAAAGCGACGAATCAAAATAACATTTGCATATGCGGAGAGCAAACAAAAGCGGCGAACGGCATGAAAGAGAAAACGAGACGAACGGAGACGGATAGAGAGAGAGAGAGAGAAAGAAAAAGTCTCCGGTCACGCGTAGGAGTGAAGGCGCACGCATCCGCTCGCTCTCGGCGCATTAGCGCGCTCATCGCCCGTTGACAAAGTCGCGAGGTTCTTTCGCGACGAGCGCGCACCGACCTCCACCCCCCCCACCACCGCCTGCGCCACCCTCGCTCTTTTCCCATTCTCCCGATCGCGCGCCGCGGCGAAAGGGTGAGCGCGCCGACGTCGGGGGGCTGTGTACACGCTTCGCGCCGTAGACGCGACGGCTCGAAGGGGGAGAAAGGATCGCCGGCGACGGCGAGGCTGAGGAGGACGTCGACGACGGGGGCGCGCGATTGCGCAGCGGCGGCGGCCGCCTGCATAGCGGGGCCAACGTGCTCTCCTAGCTCTCTCGCTCTTTCTCTCTCGCTCGCTCGCTCCTCCGCAGTGTCAGGGGGCGCGCGACGAGAACGAGCCGAGCCCTCCTCTCTTTAGCTCGCTTCCCTCTTTTTGTTTTTCTACTTAACCGCCTCTCTTTCTCTTTCCCTACGCTTTCGGCTCTTTTTCGCTACCTTCCCGTGTCACTTGTCCGCTCTGTCTCTCTCCTCCGCATCGGCGCGTCTCGCTCGCACCCGCAGGCGCGCCAGTTCACTATATATGCGCGCGTGCACTCGGTTAGTGCGACGGAGAGAGAAGACTCTCTCGGAGCGATACGGTCGCGCAGTGCGGCGCAGGACGGAGGGAGACGGAGCGAGAGTGCGAGCGAGAGAGAGAGAGCGGAGCCGACGGCGCGCACACAGGTCGAGGGAACAAGATGGCAAGTGCGAGAGAGACGGCGCGCGCGGCGGAGCCGGCGGATAGAGGGGTCACGTCGAATCCAACAACAGGCAAGTGGGTGGGGGAGAAAAGTTTGACCTGAGCCAGTTCCCCTCCATTCAATCCACGGCCACAATATCGGTTATAGCCTGCAGCCACTGTTGCCAGATTGCGCGGTTGCCTGTCTCCCCCCCCCCTCTTTCCCGTCGCACCGCTCGCAAGGCGAAAACACACGCGAGCGAGCGCAAGCTCTCCCCGCTTTTTCTCGGCTCCTTCCTATGTACACCTTTCTCGGCTGTACCTCGGTTGCGCCGGAGCTGACGGAGAAGACGCCACGACGCGCCGACACGGCGATGACGTCGCGCGCCCGACGCGTAGGTGGCGGTGGGTGTACACACGCGCGCAGCCGGGGAGTCCCGCGCGTCGGCGTACACACCGGCCTCTCTATACGCCGAGGCCTCGGCAAGGGCAATAAGACGAGGGAGGCGGAGGGAAAAAAAAAAAAAGGTAAAAGGGTCGTCTCGCGCGCCGCACGAAAGCTCGGTGGGCGCTCGCGCTTGCGCGCGCGTGCCGCCAGTGTGGGTGGCTGCGCGCCTCGGCTCGTACCACACAGCTGACGGACGTAGTACACACGTACAGTACACGCGCGGCCGACACCCACACCGCGCTCGCGGAGGTAACCTCGCGTTTCCGCGCTCTCTCTCTCGACGAGGAATGTCTACAATGATGTCTCCCTCCTCCCCCGCCGCCCCCTCGGCACTACCTGCCTCCCCGTGCCTCCTCCCCCCCTCCTCTCTATCCTATTTCGCTCCCCTTGTGCGCTTCCCTCCCTCCCCACGGGTGTACGTGCGCCGCGTATATACCCCGCCCGCGCCTCCTCTCTTGATGCATTCCATCGTCAAGGCTCGCGTATGCGGGAGACGGAGGGAGAGAGGGAAGAGCGAGTCCTCTCAAGAGCGCCGCGGTGGATTATTTATTCAAGGCATTTTCACGAATGTAAGCGATGCACCGAGCGGTGAGAGAGGGAGGGAGAGAGAAAGCGCGCGACAACGCGGCTCGCGATGACTCGTCGCTGCCTCTCTGCGTATAATACGCGCGCGAGCCCACGAAAGACGCTCGGGGGCTGCCGCAGAGCAGCGGACGAGGGTTGTGCCCTTACGGGTGCGAGCAGCTCGCGTGCGCCGGGCCAAAAGAAATCGAGTGGGGGACAAAGAGAGATAGACAAAGGATTCGATTTTTCCCCGCGAGGGTTATGCTTCTCCCCGAAGCGCCTTTTTTTTTCCTTCTCGGGGGCTCGTCCTGGGAAATTCTCCCCGAGTTTTCTCTCCTTTGTCGGGTTAATTCGGACGCGCGCGATCGACGCACTTTATCCAGAAGCGAGGCGCATTCCTCGCCGCACGCGTCCATTTGTCATAGCGTAATCTTCTTTTAAGAGAGAGAGGCGGGGGGGAGGAGAGGACGGGAGAGACTAGCTACGAGAAGATCTTTTGCGTATTTCACAGCTTGATGCACCGTATCGCCGAGCGATATTTTCTCGCCTGCCCCGCTAGGCGACCTCGTGTCTTTTCGAAAATCGAGAAGACAAAGTATCGTCTTTTTAATAATAGCCGGTGGTATGCTTTCGTTTGCGTAAGGCCCGTCGGTATGGTAACGTTATAAATGTTGATAAATAAATAATTGAGTTGTTTCGCGATCTCCTCCTCCGGTTTGCATTACAAATTTATTTTTACGTCCTATACGGTCCGAGGCGAAACATGTGCGAGCGGAGATAGCGTTTGACCCCGTTTGCTTGAGTATGAGATCTACATAAATAGTATAACTGGTGGCGCGAAATTCAGTATTTTCTGATAAGTCCTATAAGTCGTGCAATATCGGCGCAATGTTTTTAACTTTGATTTTTGCATACAACCTTGTATGAAACTGAATATATATTTAGATCAAGGTAGTTCGAAGCTTAGTTTTTAGTGAACCAAAATAGTAAGCTCACCTAGCACGAATACAGGACACGGCTCAATAATTTTAGAAAGATACTTTATTAAAATCTCTATTCTTATTATCATTTGTTACAAATAAAATTTTTTTATTTAATTCGACTAATGTATTCGACTAATTCAGGATGCCTTTTAATGAGTATATGGAAAGCATTTTTGAAATTTTTTATGTTAATTAAATTTAATTATTATAATTATAGGCTAAGAGGCTAAAAGTAATTAAAAAGGTATTTGAATGTTTGGACACTGTAAGCCATTTGAAGTACGCATGCCTACTTGTTCGCGTAAAATCAGCTGAAATAAAGGTCCTACGCACACTATCGTGCCGCTTTACCGACCGAGTACTGAATGAGTTACTTTAATTAGAATATGTTTGTATTGATTTTCAGCAATGGTAATTATTAGTCGGGCTTCACCCACGCTAATCTTTAATTATGCATTTACATTGAAATTTAATAACTTAAAAAATTGGAAGTGTTTAAAAAGCGATTATGTGTTTTGATATGAATGAATGGTGGTAATATCGTGCATTAGGTCGGTGCTTAAGTCGATAGTTTATTGTGACACTTTTATATCTTATTTTGACACCGACAATACATTGCAAAGATATTGGCTTTACTCGAATGATTTTAAATATTTAAGGAAGACCAAATGTTTTTGCAAATGATTCAGATAACATTGCAAAACTCATTTATCTATCGGCTGCTCAACAATTCAAATTGCAATCCAAATAATCGAAAGATAATCTCGAAAATTAAAAAAGAAATCTTTTTGTAAAAAAACTGTAACCATGATCATCTAGCATGGCATCTTGGAAGACTCTAAAATGAGCAAAAGCCTAAAGAGGCACTCGAAGTTTCATTCATAGCCTAATATGCAGAACACGTGTGCAACGCCCAAGTCGAAGAGCGGAGAAATAAAGGATTCTCGTGTTGAAAATATGTCTTAGCCGCGAACGAAACAATTATAGACAGCGCGACAATGATTTATACGTCGGCGTGACTTATTTTTACAAAGTGTTTAATCAACGGTACAATTATAACTTTAACGTCTCCCGCTCCCCGGGCGAGCGCACAAAGGCAGCGCGACGGCACATTGTAAGCGTCGTCAGCGCGGAGAGGAAGCGCGACGTCTCGTATTAATATATACACGCGTGTACGAAGGAAAAAAAAACGAAGAAGCGAGGAGGAGGAAAAGGGAAGGTGGGAGCAAGTGAGGAGGAACGCGTAGCAAACAGCTCGTGCAACGAGGGAGGCCGTCGCGAGGGTAAAAGAGGAAGAAGGAAGGAAGGGGGCGAGGGAGATCATGTGAAAATACTCATTCTAATCATAGAAAATTCCAAACAGCGACGAAGATTCGAGAGAAAGAGGGAAGCGACAGAGTCAAATCGTGGGGGGGTTAGACTCATAGCTTCTCCCGTACACCCTCTCCGTACGATTTCATCGGGAGTCAAGTCTGGAGTAGCGGCGGAGAGAAGAAGGTGGGAGGGAGAAAGAGAGAGCATCGACGGCTTTATTTGGGGTTGACTATAAATACATATCAACCCCTCTGTTCGCCGCTTGCCTTTCCACTTCCCGCTTCCTCCCGCTATCTTTCAATGTCTCACTTTCCTCTCTCTCTTTCTCTCGCACCCTCTCCCGCGGGCTGCTCCTCCGCTTCTTTTTTTTCTCTCTCGTCCCTCCGCGTCCTTCCAGCGTGGGTTACGGGCGGCCGCCGCGTACACAGGCCACCGGGGCGCGACAGCGATACACAGATGGAAAGAGGGTTAGCTCGATTTCTCTCCCCTGCGCGCGGAAAACGGCGGGACGGATGCGAGGCGCGCGGGGCACATCCGTGCCTCGAATATGTCCATAAGAGCCGCTCGGCTTGGTATACAATACGGGGCCGCGCATGGTGTATTTTCGGGTAAGTGCAGGGCCGCGAAATAACTTCAGAAATAGCCGCGATCTTACCGAGGCGCGTCTTCCTCGTGGCGGCGGCGGCGCGACTCATATACGGCGAGTTAGTCGGGAGGCCAATGATCTGCAGGCACCTATATTTCCTCGAAGCGGCGCGCGCGCGCGCATTATTTTAAGAATTCAAGCGCGCCAATGCCGAGGCACTAAAGGCTCTATAATAACCGGCCCCGCTAGAAGCTGCCGGAGGAGCGCGCGAGCGAGCGAGCGGGGGGGACACGCGGAAATCGCCGCGGCGGCCGGCGACCGATCGAGAATCGGCAACAAGGCGCGCGATATCGCGCGGCGACGGCCCCCGGGGGCCTCGATCTCTCGCCGGGGCCCCGGCGCCCGCTTTGTTATATGGACGCGAGAAAGTTCCCGAGGAAAGTTCGAAGGCGCGCCTCGTCGTCTCTCGAGCGCGCGCGGGAAGCATTGATTTTTCCTCCATCGGCGCGCTGGTTTCGCCGAGCGGCCCGAAATCGCCGCGGCGCTTTGATTTCCGCCCTGTTACGAGAGGAGCAGCCGGCCCGGATTATTGATTTTTTGCGCAAGCGCAAGAGCGAAAGAATTTTCCGTTTGCATTATGCAACCTCGCCGGCTAAATCGAGCGATAAATTTTCGTCGCTGTTTGCGTATATCGTTGCGAGGATCATTGGGCGCGGGGAAATCGACTTTGTTTAAATAGCCGCCGTTGAATTATTCCGAAGTTAGAGGCGGAATCGAGTCGGATGCCGGGAGGAGGAGGGGGGCAATTATTAATTACGGAAAATTTTCGGATCATTTTATTGATGGATCGATTCATTTTCCGGGGACGTGTGCGCGCTGGGAAAATAATTGAAACATTAACGTTTCCTGACTTTCTAACACTGGATTCTACGGACGATGAAAGTAAGGAAAAATCAATATTTAATATGTCCTAAATTAGTATTGATAAATGCTACTTTAGCGTTATTAATTTTCGAAAATTTTACTTTTTTGTGAAAGGATGCAGCTTATTCTCGATTTCTAATCAGGCTAAATTTACATTCTCTTCAATCAGAAAACGTGCACTGTTGACGCACCATGGGAAATAGGTGAAGACGAAGTCTGGAAAGGTGATAATGGAAATTATGAAATAAATTATTTTGTTCTATGTAAGGTAATTCAATTTACGATGATTTTATACTTTAATTAAAATATGCCGTGAAAATTTTGTTTGATTGTACATCGCCTTATTGTACATAAAAAATTTTAAAAATTAACTTGCTTAATTTTATTATATATTTAGCACTGGTAGTAATTTTAGAAAGAATTCGTTACTTAAGAAAAAACAAATGTTCAAAATACACCTTATCTATTTAACTGCGTACCAAAAGCGTTTGCTTATAAGTACTATTTGTGTTCGTTTTAAAATAGCTTCAATTTTTTTCACTACTGTAAATAGATACAAACAACTTGCTACGTAACCAATATTTAGATGTATTTTGTCATTCTGATTAATGTTCATTAGTAGAATTAATTAAAATTATTCGTAAAATGTACTATATTATCGATAAATTAATTTAATAAATATTAAAGGTAAATTTAATAAAAACTAAAAGCATTTCTCTCATACTCTCATATCGCACTCTTAATACACTTCCATTAGCGTAATAATTGTCAAGAAATATAGTAAATGATGAAGGAACGTGGAAAAATGCAGCGCCGCTAAGTAGAGCAATAAAAAATTGTGCGAAATATTTTAAATCTCTCTATCGCGTCTACCGAACGCCAATTACGGAAAAATAACGAAATAAACAGATCGAAATCGATACTCCCTTAAACGAGTGGAGTTCCCTCCTCACCGCTAAAACAAAGTGATAAACCTCGTTATTAAAAATAAGGAAGAAGTAATGGAGCAATTGGAGCGATGACGCAAGTAATTTATGTAGCACAGATGAAAGAGACGCATAAATCTAAACAGGAAGAGAGGCAAACTACGCCTGAACCTCGGCCCTTTGTGCTTTACGGTCTAAATATAAATATTCTATATAAAAATTTTCAAACTTCTGCCCCGTCGAATTTACTGCGCGGACCTCGCTCTTCCTTTTTTCCGCCGTGGCGGCGGCGGCGAAAAATAACGCGGATAACTGCGCCGAAGTCGCCGAAAACAGCGCCGAGTCGAAGATCAGTAAACTTCGTGTATACGTGTAGTTGGGAATGTCTCGCAGGAATTCGTAGTGCGCAGGCGCCCGGCGTATTATCGGAGCGCGAGACGCCGAGTACACAGAGCCGTAATCGTCGCTATTTTCAAAAGAACTCCAATAAATCATCGGCAAATATAAACAAGTTGCTCTCTAAAAGGGCATCGTCTAGTAAACAAACTTCTTAGGCGGAAGTAGACACGTAGCAGAGTCAGTACCAGATACAAGATATTTCTAAATACGTTTCTTAAGATAAGAGACCTAGATAATTCACGTATATTATTGCTTACGGCTGAGTGTTGAAGTAAAATAAGATGAACGATTACAAACATCAGTACCAATAACTATATTATAGTCTTAATATTCTTGGAATAATCTCAAGAATTTGTGAAAGTTGACATAGAAAACTGTTTCTTACACGAAAACCCGAACGCATTGCGTTTTGAGAGCCTATTTAACTATTTGAATTCACCCTTGAAGCAGTTTTATTTTACTGCATTAGATCAACAAGAAAAAACGTCAATTAATGCTGCGTGAAATTGACTTTTTTAATACAGCTTGATTGATCATAAATCAAGACAGTATAAAGTAAGCATTTGATTAGATTAGCTGCTGCTAATGTAGGAGGTAAAATAATTTTGAAATAATCATAAATTATAGGTTTATTCGAACTATCAATAACAATGGTCTTATTTGTTAAATAATCGTTGTTGCCACGAGTTACATTTATTACAACAGATAGTATAGCTTAGCCTTTAGAGAATTTAGTCCAGCGTATTTTTTGTGCTCTGCCTATCCAGCGATAAGAACAGTCGCCCTAAATGACTACGAATAAAGCTAATCGCTAACCTCAACAACACCACTATCTTCATGGTAAACCAAAGTAAAGTACACGATACGATTTCTGGAAACGTTGTAAGTATTCCCACTGAACTATAAAATACCGAAAGTCTTCTTTTACGTTCATTTCGTTAAGAAAACAGTAGCATACGATCAACATTTTATCAATTCACGTTATTTTAAACTTAAGTAAATAATGAAACTTAATTAGGTGTATAAAAAGGTTTGTAACTTTGTTGGAGAGAAAATTTTAATTTCTCCCTTTGAACAGTTATTATTCACTTCAATTTAGTTTTTGAGATTATATAATTATCTTTTTGTTTAATAAACTGATGAAAGTTCATGCAACTCGAGAAGTATTGATCAGAATTATAACTGCCATTGTTCAACTGCCAGTTTTAATATAATAAATAAATAAAATGCTATTGCATGCATGAAAATAAGCGGGTATTATATTCCTCTTGCAATTTTGATACCTGTCGACTTATGATTTACACGCAAATGACAACTATAAATTTTGCTGCAATTTATTATAATTTCATTTTATTTAAATGAGCATTTGCAAATGTGCCAGCAAGCGAAGGATGCATCTGTCACAATTGATTCTTCCCATATATTTAAATACCATTCAAAGTGTGTAGGAGCTTTGCTTAAAAAAAATTGTCATATTTAATTCTCCAAAAAATATATTTAAACAATTAAAATAGTAATACATTACTCTAATTGACTATTGTAAACCTCTTTGAAAAATCTACATTCACAATATTATCGAACGGTATAGAAAGTGTATCTATATATCCTTGGCTGACTATACCTGGCTACGTCTACTTAATACATATAGATTTCTCACGTTACCCAATCATCTAGCCGTGCATTTTTCTTAAATTTCTTAAGAAAATACAATATTTTCTTCTTTACATTTGCCGACATCAATTGACTATACAATTTTTTTTCATAAATCGATGCGAGATAACTAAATACCATGCGAATATTCCAAGACTATCTCAAGCATTGCGTTTACTCCAGATCCAACTTTACTTTCATTGAAATTTTTTTCCTTATCTCACGCCGGTTACGCCGTTTCTTTTTTAACGTGCTATTTTTACTGGGAGACTCATACAGTATGCGCATCGTTTTTTTTCGCTCAACACAACTGTACTAAATTTGGATTTGAAATTTATCAGAATAATGTTACAATCCAACTCAAAAGTCAGAATAACAGAAAAATTTAATCTTTACTCGGCGTCTCTTATCGATCGCCATCGTCACCGCAGATGATAAAAAAAAATCGCGAAATAAGACGCAAGCCACACTTGGGTAAACAAACTCCGGCTTATAATTACAAAGGAGAGAAGAGAGCAGTATAAAGTCAAAAAATCAAAGCGCAATCAAGCGCTCACCTTGTCCCACTTGCCCCCACTCGCGAAACGGCGATTGCGACACGTCGGCGGACGTATCTTACGTATATTTTTTTTTATTCACCCGGCCTCCTCACGGCTGGCCGTAAAAATCCTTCGACGCGCAGGATCGCCCGGCGAGCAGCGGCGGCTCTCGCGCTCATCCTCGGGATTAATACCTCCGGGGGCCAGTAGTTGCAGCCCTCGCCCCGACGCGAATTATTAACGACGCCCGGCTCTTATCATAAATAAAGGCACCAACTCGATCGATCTGCCGCTGGCTGGCGCCTTCCTCTCTCTCTCTTCCTACGTATCCCGCATACTTTTCCCGGCTCGCGAGCGTACAATATGTAAGGCGCACACGCGGGCAATTTCCCCAAAGGCGTGCAAGTGCCGCGGCGCGCGCGTAGAAGCCACGGCGACAGCCGCCGCGCGAGGAAGGAGGAGGCGGAGGAACGTAAGGGCAAGAGAAGCCCGATAAGAGCCTCCGGAGCCAAGTGGAGGCTCCCTGCGCTCGGCGCGCCATACGCAAATCGTTAAAGTCCCTCTCGCTCTCCCACGGCCCCGGAGCACCGGGGAGAGCGAGAGAGAGGGGCCGAGCACAGAGGGTATCGGCATTGTATATCTATATAGGAAGTGCCGCGCGCAGCCAAGTTCCCTCTGTGCCGCGGCGGCGAGGACAGAGAGGGAGCGACAAGGAGCCAGAGATTCGAGGCAACGTGGTATAATACCGGGGAAACGAAAGAGTGCACCAGGCGTATCTACACCGCGGGAGAATAAGCGAGAGAGAGAGAGAGAGAGAGAGAAGCGGAGCAGCGAAGATCCGCGCGCGAGAATCAAGTCGGCGCGCGCTTCGGCAGGCTCCCAAGCGACGGGGGCGTCGGAGGAGGGCTCTTCTCTCTCTTCCTCTGCCGGTCGTTCCTTCCCGCGCGCGCGCGCGAGTCGTGCGAAGGAGCGCGAGAGCAAAGCACATAAGAAGGAGCTCGCGGCGGAGGACACGGCTGCTGTGGCATTGACCCCGTATACAGTAAGGTAATGCGAGAGAGCAGAGCCTCCGGATCGCTCGCTCTCTCTCCCTCCCTCTCGGCAGCGCGAAGGAGAGGACGCGCTCGCCGCCTCATCGCGAGTTATAAGCGCGAGCTCTTTCTTTACGGAGATTCTCTCGCGGGCGCGAGCCACTTGTTCCTTTTCTCTCCTCTCTCTTGCTCTTCCTTCTTCGTCCGGTGAGGCGAGGGGAGGGGGGGGGGGGACCCCCACCCAGCAGGCGCGGATTCCTCACGAGTCGTTGTCTCTCCGCGCCCGAGGGAAAAGAGCGCTCGCGCGAGGTGTTGGCGTGTGTGCATGCGCGCCTCCCGTGAGAGCGAGAGAGAGAGAGAGAGGGGCCGGTGCGTGTGTGCGCGCACGCGGCACTGAGGTCGACCTCCTCAATTTGCTCTTGCTCTTCTTCTTCCTCCTCCTCCGCGCGCGCGCGCGCGACCGCCCCCTCCCGCGCGCACCTCGCCCCGTGTCGTCATTATTTTAAGTCCTTCTCCCCGCGCCTCCTCTTCTGTCGGCGTGTGTAGGTGCGCCGCTCACGCGAGACCGATCGCATTGTCGCCGCGGCTACTCGCGGCTGGTGCCCGCGACGAAAGGACTCGCAGCTACTCCACGGGCAGAGGCACACCTCGCGGCGCGGGAGAGGCTCTCTCTCGCTCTCTCGCTTGGCCGCGAGAGAGCCTCTCTTCTCCGCGCTCGCGGAGTTTCCAGATTTTTTCACGCTCGGCTAACTGGGTCAGATGCGCGTGCACACTCGCGACGGGCGCCTACATACGCGCGCACCGTCGCTTGGACAGCGACCTGCCTCCTGTTATTCTTCCGCGTTCTGTTTTTTTTTTTTCTTTTCGTTGTTCCGTTCTCTCTCTGTCGAATTTTTTTTTTTTTTTTTTTGCATTCGCATCATCCGCGGATTTTTGACGGCGCGCGCTCACTTCGGGTCTCGTAACGAGAGGAAGAGTTATTGGCCGCGGAAATTCGCGCGGGTCTCTCTCTCTGTGACGGTAAAAAATGGCATTGTTTATTTATGCGCGCGGCGATCCTTCGCGAGCGCGATGACGCGCAGAAGGAGAGTTTCCATCGCGAGGCCGGGGGCCCCCTCGCACACCTTGTATAGCCCGTACGAGGATGGTATTTTTAATGCATTCCCGTGAGTCACTCGGTTGTTTATTTTAACAAAATAGTCGCGGTTTTTCTTTCGCCGGCCGAGGCACCTGCGCGCGCGCGCGCGAGAGCGCGGCCGATGCAAAATTATTGCTGACTCGATATTCCCCGTAAAGTGTGCCAATTGCATTTTTAATCCTACTTCGGATGCCGGCTCTTGGGTTTTCGTTCGAGCTTGTGTACGCTACTTGTGGTGCGGCGTCTGCTAGTTTAAACGCTGCTACTTGCGTCTCTCGATGAAGTTAAAGTTAAACTGCTGTACGCGTCGTAAATAATGTGGAAACAAAAGAGGGGGGAGGGGGGAATTGGATTGAATATAGCGACCTGTATAATGAGCGAATTAAATTAGTTTCTTTGGTGGATTGAAAAAATCGATGGAATAAAACGGAAATGATTTGATTTAAAAGTCGCGCTATTCGGTCAACTTTACTTGGAATACTTAGAATACTCCGCCGTAAAATAATCCTCTAAGTATTCTCATGCGAGAACGCCTCGAGGACTCTTACAAGTCTGCTATATACTAACTTACTGGTGCGTTATATCAGGAAGAAAATCAATAGTTCTGATGGAGAAAAAGCAGTATTATAATTCTTTGTAATACACATCATCATTGTTTCCGAGGTTTTTTTTTCAAAAACATGTCATGGTTACTTACGGAAACTGAGTTAGTTGCGCATTAATAATATATTTCGATGGGTAATAAACTTTCGATTATTTGTAATTGTTTAAAAATTACTTAAAATTACAGTTTGAAGTGCACTCGAACGATGTACGCAAGAAAAGAACAAAGAACTTTCAAATTATAATCGAGGCGTTTCTAGAATCGAAGACGCACTTTCTCTTGTATCTTTAAGTTGCAACAACGCCATAATATGAAAAAAAAATTTTCGTTTGATATATTATCACGTAATCTATTCTTCGGTTACGACAGCCGAAGATGGAAAAAATTCAATTAAGAGGCTTTGAAAACAACAGATATTGACCAAGATTTTAAACTCTTGCATCCTTACGACATGTGAACTTTTATCCTTTTTTTCGTAACTATTGAATAGAGTTTTACATTCCTCTTACCTTCGCGCTTATTATAGAAAGCAACTGAAGTTTTTAATAGACTCATATTTTTCTAAAATACATATCATAAAATTAAATTTTACAATTCGCAAATATACAATCAATAATCAATACAATATATATAATGCTCGAGTATAAATTTACCAAACTGATTAATAAAGTTATTTTTATTTGCGTCGCTTACGTAGCTGTTGGAAAATCTCTCTTTTTTTCTCAATTAAAAAATAAAGCCGTATCAACATTCGCGGAATAACAGTAATCCACGTAAAAAGCGCATAATGAACCGCGTGTACAGCCGCGATTGTTCCAGCATTAAGCGGCAATACTTTCCTCGTAATGCACTGAATTAACTTAGCATCGATCGGGCGCAGCGGAGTTGCTTAAAATTACAATAAGATTTCGCCGTGAGAGCCGCCGCGGGTTTTATGCGCGGCACTTTGCGGAGTCCTTGCTTATCGACTATCACGCCGGCGTGGAGCAAGTCGATCCCCGATGACGCCGCGGTCAGAATGCCGTTCTGGAAACTTCAAATTGCAACTGCATAGTTAATAGCGCCTTTCTGTAACCGCATTCGCCGAGGTAAATTCTTTCCTCCTGCCTCCTTTTTTTTTCTCTTTTTCGTAACTGTCTTTGTCGGATCGAGTCGATATTTTATCGGCTCGCGCGGCGCGGGGCTATTGACTTTTGCGCCATTTACCCGAGCTCGGGGCCGGTAATTATTTGTGATCTCGCGGCGTTAACTTTTCATCTTAAACACGTTCGTTATCTGCCCGGCTACGTGTTCATTTCGTGTCTGATTTTACGCGAGATCAGTCAGATATACGTCTTTATCTTTTTTATAACGTGTTTGAAAAATTTGTTAATTTGAAGAAACAGCTTCTTAGGCAGCTTTAAGAAAGTGCATTTGCAAGACCATCCTAAAATATAATTTAAGTCTTATTTCCTGAAAAAAAAACGGTGAAACTAAATTTTTCAAATAAAGTTGACAGAAAGGAGGAAAGAAAGTTCAGGTTTTCTTATTAATCGGCGTAACGAAAAATGATCGTATTATCTCGCTAAAAATTCGTCGGGCTAAAAAAGAATCATTACTCGTTATCTGGAAAGTATCCCGAACTCATTTTAACGATCGCTGGGTATACTGTGTATAAATCCCCCCCGGAGGAAAAAGGAATTATTTGTAGAACTTTCGCCTGACAATTCCGTGCCGCTCTCTACAAAACAAAGTAGTACGTTATACCACTGGCGCGCTCGTCATTAACCAATTCTCAAGAAAACTCCCGTAACCCAAGCCCCGGGAACTCGCCCACCGTCCGAGTAAACGGAGAGAAAGAGAGCGGGGGCACACCGCGCGCGCGGAGATGCTGGGAAAAGAGAGCCCGGCCGCGGGAGGAGGAGGAGGAGGACGGAGAGCGCGCCTCCATACACGGAAGATAATCTCGAATACTCGGCGCGCGAGCGGCGACGCGCAGGAAATTCAAATGGAAAACAACGGAGCCGCCGCCCGTTGCCACGTGTGGGGGGGAGGGAGGAGGGGGGGAAAAAAAAGCAAGGAGATCGAAGGAATGTCCCCGAGACCATAGAGCCGTGCATAATTTCTAAATAAATCCCCGGCCGCGCACACACACATACGCGCGCACGCGCCCGGGATAAAAAGACCGACGACGTGAGCGCGGGGGCGAAGGAACTCCGAAGGAGCGAGGAGGGCGAACGGAAAAATCGAGATGCCCGCGCGAGAGCTCGGTGGGGGGAGAGGCCGGAGAGAATGAGGGACTACCGATGGAAACGTTTGAATTTTCAATGCAATTACTTCGCCGGTCGACCTGCGCGTTACGCGCCGCGCTCCTTCTTTTTTTTTCGTTGTCTTCGACCTCGCGCTTTTCGAAACTCACCCGTTATTTCCGACGGGCTCGGTGGGAAAACCTTCTTTGGAAAAATAATTGAATCGCCGAGGTATTTTCATGCGAGTTCACGTATGCGGGAGCCTAGTAATTGTCGAGCGTTAAAGGTGGATAAATGTATCCTTCTTTTAACGCGGTGCGTATATACCGGTTACCTAATTTTTTTGCTTTAACATTTTTCACGTGATTTTACGGGTTGGAGGAATGAATTTTTGAAACTCGTAATTAAATTTGTCGAGTAATTCTGTATCTTTGAAATAATCTGATTCCTTTTTTTTTAGGTTGGACATTCCAAGAATTAAAATTTTAATTAAAATATGAGAAAAGGATATTTAATCCTTTCATCATCCCTTACTGCGGACGTTTTTTTAATTCCGATGTTTAATCGCTACTTTAATTCCTTTCTTATCGTCAACATTATTAATTTTGTGAGCGATGGTTAGAAAATGCATACGCAAATAATTTTTGACAAGGATAATTAATAAGCATGTTCGCGCAGCTTAAAGATAATTTGCATATATGATAATTAATTATGAAAGACAATCACATACTGCAAAGATTCAAGAAACTCGAATAATATTTTTTTGGAGTAAAACAAATTATCTTAATTGCTTAGTGATTTGTGAAAAAATATCACGAAACAATTGTTCAAACAAATCTCCAAAAAAAAACAGAAAAACAAAAATCTTCATTAAATCGCAATGTACAGCTCGCGAGTGAATTCCACTTTAATCCGAAAACCAATACTCCGGTATAAGTTGATTAAAGGGCTCGTTTTTAAATTAAAAATTTACGGTCGGTAAGCTAGAGATCTACTGACCAGTGCGGCATTAAAAAAAAAGAAAAACTAATGCGCTGTACTTGCGAATTTCGAAAATTCGCCGAGTAAACCAGCATTAAGGAGCAAAACAATTTCATGAGCCGAGTAAAAAGGTCTCGTGCACACAAACATCCAGAAAATTCTGTGAGCGCGCTAAGTGAGAGAGCCGGGAGCGTAAAAGTATAAGTAGAGTGCGAGGGAGCGTGAGAGGTGGGAGCAAGAGGAGAGATCGGGCGCGCGCGCGCGCATTTCAACATTTGTAGCTCTCCAAGATATCCCCCCACTGACAAAGAATCCGACGTTTGATCGTCGCTCTCTGTGTAGCGGCTCTCCCGGCGAGCCCGCCTTATGTATATCTATATACACGTATACACTCTGGAACGAGCGACCGAAGGAAGGAAAGAAAGAGCGAAGGAAAGAAAGCCGAGCAGTCCGCAGGAACTCGCTCGCTCTCTCGCCGTCCGGAGAGAACAGGAGAGCGGATTCCCTCCCGTATATATACGCGTTCCCAGCCTCCCGTGTATATATGTGTATATATACATATATACCTATGGACTTGGTATAAAACGCGCAATGAGACAGAGCGAGAGAGGAGGTGAAAGAGCGCGCGGCCGCCGACGCCGCCACCGGCGTCGAGCTATATAACGCGCGCCTCCTGGGTAGGGAGAGAAAGAGAGAGCGAGGGAGGAAGAGCCCGAGGATGCGGAGAAGTGCGCGCGATGAGGACGACGACGGCGGCGGCGACGGGCTCTCGAGGGATCGGGGGAGGGAGCGCGGCCGCCCGCCAGCCCGTTTACGAAGGTGGATATACGTATATATGCGAGTACGTGTGTACAGCGCGAGAGAGAGAAAACGGCGCTCATAGACCGAGCCGAGACACATTGCGTCGGGACCGTGTGGGTGAAGGACCACTCGACGAGCTCTATATAACTTCTTTCTCTCTTTTTCCTCCTTTCCGCTGCTCCCTTTTTTTTAAGCCCTCTCGCTCTCTCGCTCTCTCTATCCTTCGCCGGGCCTCCGCGGATCTCTTACTCTTTTCGCCGCTGTTTTTTTTTCGCCCCTCTCGCGCGCACCTCTATCTCTCGTTCGCCTTCCTTTTGGCCGTTTTGCTTTCCCTCGCCCGGTCCCTTTTTATGCTTTTCCACTGCATCCCTCCCGCGCCCTCCCCCCGCCCCCATATCTCTTGCTCTTGCCTTTTATCTGTTCGTCCGTTCCTCTCTCTCTCTCTCTTTTTTTCTCTCGACTCGCGGCAAAGTGTACCTACCCGAGAGGGCCGAGACACCCACACATGGGCGCGCACGCGATCTCGCGTAAATATATCCGCGGACGTGCTTTCTTATTCCGTAAATCCCCGGCGTTCTCGCGCTAACGATTCGCTACTCTAAGGCAAGCCTCCCACTTCCTCCGCCGGGAGATCACCTGATTTGCATCGCGTACACTCGAATGGAACCCAAGAGCGAGACGGAGAGAGGAACTGCGCGCGCGAGTCGCAAGGAGGGGGGGGGGGGGAGGAAGGTAACTGCGCAGCGCACCGCGCAAAGGAGCGTAAAACGAAGTTTAATTGGAGTGCGCTTTTCGCCTTCTTTATATTATCCGCCGGCGTCTCCGATCGCCGCCGCGACGAAAGTCGTCCACGAGCCCGCCGCGTGGTGTTGTGCGCTCCGAAAAGAAAAAAACGGAG
Organism: Eurytoma californica; assembly: GCA_035586675.1. Taxonomy (NCBI): domain Eukaryota; kingdom Metazoa; phylum Arthropoda; class Insecta; order Hymenoptera; family Eurytomidae; genus Eurytoma; species Eurytoma californica. The sequence continues at coordinate 4,275,204 of JAXIUT010000037.1, read as the reverse complement.
CGCGGCGCACGCGCCCGCGGATCGAAAGTCGCGCGTCGAAAATCCGAAAGGCCACGCGAGCGGGCGCGCGCCGCTGCAACTCTCGCCCGACGGCCAGATCATTGCCGATAATTGAGTTAAGTAGTACGCGCGCGTACCGATATGTGCGCGCGACCGGCCGGCTCTGCGCAGGCGCGCGCGCCAGAGGGGCCGTATTGTACACCCGTGCAAAAGGCCCGTATACGTACGGCGCGCGTATATCGCCCGGTGTGTGTTATGTATACATCGTATCGAATGCCTCCCTCTCGCTCGCTCGCGTTACTTTTTCATCTGGCGGCCCTCTCCGTCCCTCGCTCGTTGCTCATTCTCGTCCCGTCCGCCCGTCTCACTCCTGCTCTCTCGCTCGTTTTCTCTCACTTTCTCCCTCTCGCATGGGCGCGCGGAATCGGCCACCGTGTAGCCGCCTCTCGCTCGCTCCCGCAGCAACCTTTAATTTTCTGCCTCCCCCCTCTCCCCCCCCTACGGGGCCGTTCGCGCTCACGACCTCATCCCCACCAGGCGGCGCGCGCGACTTTGCTCCGTTTCCCCACTCGATCTGTCTCCGCTACCTCCCCCCCCCCCCTCCACTCTGCGCGCCGTCTGTCTCTGTTGCGCTCTTCCCCCCTCCCGCCCCCACTCCGGCGGCTGGCGTGTGCGCGAGAACTGCAAAGGGACAGGCATGGCAATGGCATGGCTGCAGGCAGACTGAGGCTGCGCTGCGACGTTGCCACGTATAGTCCAATGCTCGGCTGTGCTCTACAGTTGGAGACGTCTCGCCGTCCTTCTCTCTCGCGCGCTGCATCCATCCTCGTTCGAACCGTCGGCCACGGCCTCAGTGGCCCGCGCGCCTTCTCTCTCGCTCGCCAACTTTTGTGTGCCGGTCCAGTGTTATATACCTGGTTTACATAAACTCCTTTAGATAAGAATGCCATGTAGATCCGACTGTCTCTCTTCCCCTCCACCCCCCCTCCCTCTCCGGCTCTTCCTTCGCACTATATGTACTCGCGGGGCATTGCATATTGCGCGGCAGTACCGACGTACAGCCTGCGCACACACATGATTTACTCGCCTGCGCGCGGATTCCGTCGTGCACATTTGCGTGCAAATGTGTGTACGCGAGCGCCACGTATGCGATTGTAATTGAAAAAAAAAATTTCTGCAAGGCTAGATGTAAAGTATAAGGATGTAGTTGACTCGAAAGATTTCTACTGATACTTGCTATTTTCCTCGTAGCTCGAGAGCAGTTGAATTTTAAACCGTGAATTTTATGCTCCTTGCACGAGTGTACAATGATTGAGACGATGACAAATTTTGCAGAAATTTTCAATGCAGCTGAGCTTTATAACTTCCTGAGCGTTTAATCCACAGGTTTGCGCATTACAACGCGTGGCAACAATGTAACAAGGGCTAAAGATTCTGGCGGGAGATTCAAATAGTTTAGCATTAAAAGTCAAAGTAAAAAACGGATAAGATTAATTTAATTATGTATGCTTCACCATTTTCAGTTTAGTTTTTATTGTTTTTATCGCAGTTTCGATTAAACCACTTAGCTTTATTTTGTCACGTTTGACCTCTCAGATAAGATGTTTTTTTCGAAAAAAAAAACAAGTTATAGCTTGTATCGCTTACGGAGTATTGTTAGTGATCAAACAGTAAAGCAGATAAGGCAAACGGTTGAACCTTATCAACGTAGCTCATCCAGCGCGTTTCACTAGTGTAAATTTACGATCACTTGCCGTAAGTGACCGTAAGCATATTCAATGCAATATAGTAAGTGAACTAGTCGGCTAAAGTTAACATTCACCTACTTTAATGCGTATATATATTTTTAAACAAGATATTTAGAGCTTGTCCATGTGATAGTATAAACATAAAATTATACCATTAAACTACGGTGTACAGTTACCAAATAAAAAATACATTTTATCCACACAAGTAAGATGCAACGGTAAAATCCTGTCTTTTTAAATTCCAGAATGTATTGAACACTTTAGCATAACCAAAAAAATTGCTATTGCTAGCATTAGTACTACTTCGTTGCTTTATTTTGTTACTTTAACATTTAACCCATTTACTTTAAACTCTTCAATCCTCGAACTTATCTGTTACAAGCTCAGATATTTGCATATATTCAAAAAGTTCAATTTAAAAGTCAAATTTAGAAGTTCAAACGCCTTTTAAGAACCACTGTCGCCCTAACTAAAATCGTCTCATTTTTGTACTTCACGATAAAAACAAATTAATTGCAGTAATTGTTTTTCGCATCGTCAACAAATTCTGTTAACTTCTGAGCTGACTGTACTCTGGAAAATTCTCTCAGTAAAATATTCACTGAAAAAAGAAAGAAACGAACGAAAAGACTGGATACTGCAATATCGGTGCACGGCATCTCCTTCGGGAAAATTTAGATCCCTACCTTACCACTCTACTTACTTCACTGAGTATCAAGGAAATTATTGTAACGCAGCGGCCTTTTTTTCTGAGTAAAATTTTAAACGGTACACTATTTACGGATTACTAACTTCTTATGCTAATGCACTTGTAACCTGTAAATTGTATTCCACTTCGAAACTGTTCCCAGAAATGAGTGGTGCTACTACGAAATTCCAGGAAAGCAGATACGCTTTGATTTCTAGGAAATTGCATTGCACTTTTTACACCTTGATAATTATGATTTCAAACAATACTTAATAAATTATCACCTTGAATTGGGATGTTAATTTTTTTGAATGCGATTATCCTAATGGCTGCAGTCAAAATTTCCGGTTTTAGTTACGATACGAATCTGTATTAAATTACAGTAAAAACTTTACGCTTTGTAAAATTTTACGCGATTATGATATACGAAAGGAATATACCGTGTGCTAGTAATAGTGTCATTAAAGAATTGCGCTTAAAACAGTAGGACATGATGAAACCGTACAACGATAAACTGCTTCTTTTATTGAACGCTGTTTATAATCTTATTACGAGTAGAGTATCATTGATTCGCACGAGTGCTGGCAATGTCTTGAATTTTTCTGGAGAATGCAGCTAATATTTTCTGGTTCGCCAATTTTCTATGATTTGCCCGAATGATCTCTGATATTACAAAATTCAACTTCTGGAAACAAATTAACTTTTTTTTTAATATAAAGGTAAATCTATGCAGCGATCAATAAACGCGATATTCTATTATGAAAGGAGCAATTAACTACTTAAATATTTTTTTTTCTGAAGGCATGAGATGTGGTAAAGTTAAAGGAGGTGTAGTATTCATGCAATAGCAGAATATTAATTTCACGTAATGAATTAATTTTATTACGAAAGAGGCAGTACATTTATTCTCAGGGTTTGATCCTAAAAGAACAAGAATTCTTTAAGAATCGTGTCATTGATGAAGATGTGAATTCTTTCAATGATTCAAAATGAGTCAAAAATAATATAAAACATGAACATTTAATTAAATTTGAATGTTGTATAAATAGATTATTTACACGAATCCTAAATAAAGATTTGATTTAATAAAAATATAAATAAAAAATAAATCATTGAAAATTGATCAATCGTCACGATGATGTTCGAATTAAAAACTAATTTAAAATAATCAAAAGCTATAATACGTTGATTAAAAAAGAGCGTGATACTTTTCTGCTTACGTACAGCCGTCAGAAAATTAAATTTTCAACCTTGATTTCTCCATTTCTCTCCTTTTGTCGTGGAGCACAACGGAAGTGAAAATAGATTGTTACGCGGAGCATGGAAAGTAGATATTCGGCTGGACATCCTTAAACACGCGCGATAAGGCCTTAAGCGCTCGAGTCAAATTGAATTCTATCCCCGAAAAGGTGGCAGGCCGGGGCATTGTTATACCGAAAATTCGTCAAGCCGGTTTGGGCACAGTCAAGTTCAAAGACGAGTCGAGCGGTCGTGTGTGTTTTCCCCTCTCTCTCTCCCCCGGCCGTCCTCTCCTCGAGCCGTGGCCTCAGCGGGGCCGCGTGTGCACGCGCAGGTAAGCCTCACGCACACGCATCCCTCCCCGCGGCATTGTGTGCGCGGAGGCCACAAAGACAGTGGCCCCGCGCGCGACACACACGTACGGCGCTGAGAGAACAAGGAGGCGATCTGCATTAGCGCTCGGTGCATCGGCCCTCGGGCCGCGAGCGAGACGGAGCGAGCGCATATAGCGGGCCGCGCGAAAGTATACCGCGCGCGCGGCTCTCTCGCACACCTGGACTCACCTGCAGCGGCGCTGCCTTCGCGCGCGCCTGCGAAATTTAATTCTCCGGGGAGTGCGCACGCGCGCTCAATTATACATATGCACACACAGTGCCGCCGCGGACGTTATAGAGGGAGTCGGAGAAGAAGAAGAAGAAGGCGAGGGAGCGGAGGAGGAGGAGAGGGCCGCTTATGCGCGCGCCCTCCGCGTGGGACACTTAGTCCGCCTCGTGTTCTTCACCTTGACACTCTCGTTTCTTTTATTCTGCGGCGTCGTCGACGCGAGGAGCCCGGCGAGCGCAAAGGCGGAATTCGCCGACGATGTGCGCGCCCGCAGCTGCGGATCACTCCCTCCGTCTGCCGGCCCTCTCTTCTTTCTCTCCGTCTCTTCGACTTTTGCGCTCCTCCCAGCCCTTTCTCCCCGGACGCTCTTTTTTTTTTCTTCTTTCCTTCGTTTTTCGATTTTTTCCCCCGGCCCGCTTTGGCGTTATTTTTTTCCCCCTTTATTCGCGGCGCGACTACACGTCGATGGGCCGCTGCGGCGAGCGATGAAAATAGGCTGCACCACGTGCCTCCGGAACGGCAATTTTTCGGAGCGCCGCGCGAGTGTATATTTAAAGCCCGGTCCTTTTTCCCCGAAGCATCATCTTTACCCCGATGCGGTAGATTTTACGAAAATATAACGCGGCGCTGATTCACTCGGGTTATGCGCCGGGACAACGAGGCGCTTGTGCGCGTCGCTTTCGACGAGTCGCGGCGGCGGCGGAGGCGATGGATAAAATACGGGACGTCACGATCTTCGCGCGCGCGCGCGCCGAGACTCGAGACGCGCCGATGAAGGTCTGATGAATGTTACTTTCAAAACATTTTACTACTGGATGTCTTTACGATCCGCCGGGAATCCAGTAGTGTTCGTTTAAGTAACTGTAAATTTTCACTTAAAATAATATACGCTTGAGAGGCGGAAAAAAAAAATTCGAAGATTTCTAATCACAAGGTTTCATCTCGCGTACGCGACTTTAAAACCCCCTCATTCTCTTGACACGCAGTTTCACTTTATGCAAAGCCGAAGGAAAAAGGAGCAAGGCTCTTAAAGCGACTCCCGGGGCATCGAGCGCAAAATTTTCACTTTAATCGCCGGAAAATTCAGCTCGGAATTAAAAGGAAAAACACCGGCGACCAACGAAGTAAGAAGCCGAATCGATTGTAGTCCCCAGGGTTAGGGAAGTAAGGAAGCTCGGTCCCTCTCTCGCGCGCGCGCCAAGGGGTGGCCAATGCTTGTAATATCGATCAGCATAGCGAGTAGTCTGCGAGATAGCTCGAGAGAAAAGACACCCTTCGCTCCTCTAACTGACTGCCGAGGCTAAATCGCACGGCGGTGAGTAACTCCTATACCCGTGGCGAGGGGGAGGGGGGGGGGGCGAGAGTCGGGGGAATCGAGGGAAAAGAAAGGACGGTCAAAGGGCGAGGGGTTGCGGGGGCGCGAAAAACGAGCGAAACGACACCGACGGCCGAGCGAATTAGCCGCGTAGGTACCATTTGAGCGTAGCCGCGCGCAGTCCGCTCCCTTGATTGGCTTTCATTGTACACAGAACGCGAAATAGTCTCGCGGCGCGCGACGGCCGTCTGCGGCGGCGAGACGTCGACGACGTCGGCATAGTGCCCTCGATTTGTGATATATGTAGGTCGTATATACATAAGGCGCGAGCGAGCGCGCGCGCGCGTACCATCCATCTCCTTCCTTCGGCGGCTCCTCTCTTTCTTTCCGCCGACGCGCGCGCGCTGTCCACCGCGCGGGGAGCACCCACACGGGCCGCGCTCCTCACCAATACAGCCGCTGCTATTACCGATCGTTATCCTACCGAGGCCGAGCACCGGCAGAGCGCCTGCGTGCCAGTATTCCAGCGAGCCGAGTCCGACAGAGAGAGGCGAAGATCGCCCCGAAGAAGTCCGAGGGAGAGAGGCGAGGACTCGCGGGGGCGCGGAGGGGAGGGCGGGAGGGGTGTAGTCGCGTCGGTTCGCACACGGGAGACGAAGAGGGACGCGCACGGGAGGAGACACCGAGGGGGCGAGCGCTGCCGGTGCAAGAGCGGAAGGTATACGGGAGGATGTAAAAGAGTATACGCGGGAGAGAAGAGAGCCGCGGAGATCGGGCGAACGTAAAAGATTATACCGGGGGAAAAAAAGGGAGGGAAGGCGCTGAGAAGCGCCGAGGAGATAGAGCGAGAGAGAGAGAGGCCGAGCGAGTAACAACGAGATGAGGCCGAGCATAAGGACGAGAGGCGCCGCGCGGCGGAGGAGGCGAGGGAAAAAGACGGGAAGAACCGCACGGGAGTAAGAAAGGGAGAGTTGGAACTCTCGGGAAGACCGCGAGAGAGAGAAAGAGAGAGGAGCAGCGGTGAGATAGATATTCCCTAGGCGAGAAGCCGAACGAGGCTGAGTGAGGGGCCTCCGCCGAGTCGGAGGAAGATTTCACGTGTGTTGCGGCGGGAGGGGATGGAGCGCGCGCGAGCCCGCGGTGGGGGGGAGGAGGTTGCGCGCGCGCGCGAGGGAGAGGAGGGGGGGAGGGCCGACTGCCTTCCACCCACGCGCTCTCGACCTCTCCTGGCCAATGTCCTCAGCCGCGCGTCGTCCTTTCCGCTGCCGTCCTCTCCCTCCCCTCCACCCCCTCCCCCTCCACCCTCTCTCTCTCTCTCTCCAGTCGACTGTAGGATGCCTCCGTATTCTACCTTATACCTAGAATGTTCACTGGCGTCTTACTCCCGCTTCATCGGCTTCTCTCTCGCTCGCGCGCCGGTGTACGCAGACACCTCGGCGAGCGCCACCGCCGTTGCCGTGCAGCCACCGAGAGATGGCTTTTCTTATATACGATCCTGCCGTTTCCATCCCGTCCGCCAGATTTGCCGGTGTGGGTGCGCGGACACCCACACCCCCTCCCCGGAGTAAAGGAGCTTCGACTAAATCGGACGCGAAAACTGCCAGGGGGTTGCGCGCCAGCCCCTCTCGCTCGCGCGCACGTGTATAAGCGCGGGCACGCGCCCGGCTCGCCCCGCGCGCTCATGTTGGCCGAGTTTCTCGTGGCTCGGGAGATACGGGACTGGCGGGGGCGGCGGCGCGGGGGCGAAAGGACGAGCGAGGGCGAGCCGTGGGGGATCATGATTTTAGGGTGGCTGAGCACGAGAATGACGTAATAAGTGAAAAATTCGTTTGCGCAGCCGGGAGCTGCCTCTCTCCTTCTTTATTTTTTTTTTGTTAGCCTTTATTAACTCTGATTGACATTCGAATGTTATTCGCGCGAAGTGTGTCGCACGCTCCGAGCTTATTATTTAATGGGGCGACGCGCGCGATTCGGGAGATTAGTTTATTAAATCGGAGATGTGGTAATTTATTAGATTTCATTTGGTATTCGCTTGAAAATTAAACGGGTACCACTTGTTCAACTGTCATAGTTGAATTTTCCTTCATAAATGTAGACGTACAGTGTTATGAAATAATTTTCTGATGTGACATTTATTGCCCCCGCGATGTAACGTATTGTACTTTCAAAAAGAGAAGCATATCATTTGAATTAGCGAGATTGAATACGCTTTCGCATTTTGTACGGCGATAATTAAAGTCGATATCAGTTTTAGTAGACTGCCTCTTTAACGTACGTTTAATAAAGTTTCATTATCCGCTTTTGAACACAGTGCGACATCGCTAAATGTTTACAATCAAAAAAACCAATCAGCGAAGGGGCAACGTCAATACTTGCGCAGATTGTATGCGCAATGCGTCCAGGAGATAGCTCTTAAAGGCTTCCCAAGCTCCTACGATAACTTCCTTCCAAACTATCTCTTTAAGGTACCTTCTCATACGGAAATTGTAAGTTAGCAAAGATTCGATTTTTTAGCTCGAATTAATCCATTGTTTTATACACTTAAGACAATTCAAGACAAATAAATTTGTTACATCGAATTAATTTCTCTCTGCCATTTAATTGGTTTAATGTGTCTTGAATAATTCAAATTTAAAAAGTTGCAAGTACTTTTATTTCGTTTTTTTTTTTTTAATTTAAGAAAAAAGATATTTTTGTTTTGATATTAATTTATTATTAAATATTTTCAGCAAATTATTTAAAAATAAATTTAATACAATATGACAAGATATGGATTCAATGCGTGGATATTTCTGCTCCGAAATAGTTAAAACGTCAATACTTACGTATGAAATGTTTAAAATGTTATTTTCGATAAAATACTGTGACCTAATTCTTATAAGGGATAAACAAAATTCATAAATTTTGTTAATAATTAAAACGACAGATTTATGTAAAAAGAAACTATTCCAATTATGGAGCTTATCAAATAAACATTTAAGTATTATTATCACGCACAGGTCGTATAGGAATAAATATACTGTAGCAATTTTCATTACAATCAAAATAATTATAGCCTTTACATCCGTTATGTAAACAGAGAAGTAATTCTTATTTTTTTCCAAAAGAGCCGCTCGATAAAACGAATGGGTATAGAATATGTAACACCAGAGTTTGTTGAATCCGCAGCCAATTGCGTAAAAGGCTAATAAAAATGAAAATTTAACCGCGTCTAAATAATTCAACGAGTACCATTATCTTTATAATAAGACAATTCCATACAAGTGAAATCAGGAAACTGTACTGAATAATTAAAGTTACATCATCAAAATTTTCCTAGTCCCCCCTGACCGCTCCTCCTCCGTAACCTCGTAAACCTCGTCGGAGCGATGATCCATTGCTCAATTAATTAACAGTAAACCGCCTACAACGTTGCCGCGCGGCGATCCGAGGGATCCAGCGTGCGGTCCTACGAAATCATCGATCCCGCCGCCCCGGCGAAAGAAGCACAAAAGCGAGACGCGGGAGGGGATTCCGCATTGTTATAAAAGCATTCCGTTCTCCGGTGCCCGGGGAATGACTTTCTCGGAGTGTCCAGGGCGAGAGCGCGTAAGCGCGTCCGCTCGCGCACGAAACGAGCCGGCGCTATCTCGTAACGATCTCTCCCCCCCGCGCCCCCCTCCACACCGACGCTCGCTCGCGAGACAAATTTCGTCGAGAAAGTCAGGCGGCGGAGAAAGAGCCGCCTCTCGTCGGCGCGTCATAATTTCGAGCGCGTGCGCTACTCGCCGCGCAGCGGTTCTCTCCCCCGGCGGCCGTCCGGTTCTGTCCGCGCGCGCGAAAAGCCGATCCTCGCAGATGCCCCGCGTCCTCGCGGCGCGCCTCGTCCACCTGCCGTCCCGTCGTCCGAAAACGGGCCCCCGTGTGTCTCTCTCCTTCCTCCGGGACCGGCTGCCGCGCGAGCATCCCGCTCCGCACAATAACATACACCTGCGCGGCGCGCGCGCGTGCCGCCCGGTGTGCGTGCGCGCCTTTTCGGCGTATCTAGGTGAAAGCGGCCGCGCCGAGACAAACTGATTTTCGAGGGCGCGCGCCCGCCTCCTCCCGCACCCGTCCGAATGTAGGATAGAGGAATGGGCGCGGGGGCGGGAGGTCCAGCGGACTGCGTAATTCAAGTTCGCTGCGATATCGACCAGGGGGCAGAGGGAGAGAGGGAGCCCAAGTCTGCGCCGCGGAGTCGTTGTTGTCATGGAGACGCTCGAGTTAATTTGACCTTATGGTGGGCCAACGGTGTCGTGTCGACGGGCGGCGCGCCCCGTCCCAGAGAAGGACGGATCGACCGCTACTGCCAGACGCGAGCCGGCGCGAGAGAGACGGATCGACGCCTCTGCCCGCACGCGACCGTACGGAATTGGGTGTTAATCAAAAAAAAAAAAAAAGAAAAAACAGCAGGGGGAAATCGAAAAATCGACGTGCGCATTTACGCCGACGATCAACAAGTAGATGGGCGCGCTGTATGTTTATTTAAATAATTCGACCGGTCTATCGACGGAAGGATTTAAAGAAACGAGCAAAAAAAAAGGAGCAGCAGCAGCAGCCGAGGTACACTCGGCTTAAAGTCCGGCACAAATGACTCTCAATTACGTGGAACAGGCTGTTGGAGGAGCGTGTACACACGGAGACAGAAGAATGCGGCGGAAGAGAGGAGAGGCGGGAAGGAAGAGGGACAGAGGAGAGAGAGCGTAACAGGCGGATCGAGATGAGGAGGGGAGAGGCTGTTAGGCATGCGGGGCGCGTGCGCCTGTTCCCCCGCCCGCGCCGAGGCGCGCAGGCGCGCGCTCACCTCGATTATCGATCTATCGCTCGATAACTGCCCAAAGGCCGCGCGGGTAATTTCGGCGTTTCGGCCCGGCGAGTTGTATCGATGACCCGCGAAGAGGCCTTCGACGCCCTCTCGCTGAATTATGACACGCGGGAAGGAGGGTGGGGGCGGCCGACGGGATCGCTTGACCCGTGAAAGAGCTGCCTCTCTCTCTCTCGCTCGCTCTGTTAAATATTTTGACTGACCGATACCAGTTGCGGTGCACTTTTCTTACGCTGGAATTTCGAGCGCGATCGAGGAGAGCCCGACGAGCGGTACTCTCCTGTCCCGCCTCGTGTCGAAAGAATGCCTCGGTGAAAAATTAAAGATCCCGACACGCTGGAGTTGTGAAATCGCTGAAGATTTCACCGGGATACTTTTTGCTTTAATGTCCAACTTTTTACGTCAATTCCGCTCTGGTGACTCCAGCTACATAGCTTAAATGTTTTGGACTATTTTTATTTTCAAATCAAATTTTTTATTGGAGATCCTTATATATTTTTTTTCTTTACAATATTTTACTTAATTTGTTACGTATTGGCGTATCATCGAGACGTTGTTCTATAGTTTAGCGTATTTAATAGAATAGAATATTAGAATAGAATACACAAATTTAGAGTAAATTACAATTTTCGAACATTTAAATCTACTCCGTATTTGCTTTGGAGTAGATATCTATCAAAATTCACATTCCGTACAATTTTCCGTCAGAAAATGTGGGTTACCAAAATACATTGTACATAAAACGTATGATTCTAAAGCCAGGAATATTAATCACAGCGACAGTGATTAATATTAACACCACAAAGTATTGATCGTACTTGTAACAATTATTATCTCACAATCACACTTTTAGGAGCGCACGATTCTCTTTTACGTCGAAACCAAAATTGTCCCTTAAAAAAAATGATCGATCGTCAAAAAAAAAGAAAAACTTTAATTGAAATATCTCGTTGCTCGAAAACGATTTTCACAGTAGCTTTATGGATAATGAATATTAGGCACATGTTAAAAGCTCGTCTTTAACGTGAGTTCAAAGCGCAAGTACCTGCAGACACGCTCGGGGCAAGGCGTTCTTGCACGATCTTTCCTCTCGCGAGGTGAATAGCGAATGGTACCAGGCTCCCTGGTACAGCCGTGCTCTACACGCCGCCGCTACCGAATACACACATCCCGAGCGACTACGTACAGTTACTCCCTCTAATGAATAAATTTGAGAATCGCGCGCTCGCGCGCGTGGAAGCGGCTGCAACTAATAGAGAAGTTTGCCCATTAACAATAAATTTTATATTTTAACGCCCGGGCATTAGGAATGCACAAAAGGACCTTTTTAAGGTATGCAAATGCGAATTTGCATATTGGATGCACTCCGTCCGATCTCTGCTGGCCGGTGAACAAACGTCGACTCGGTCGTAAGTCGAGTTCTCTTTTTTTATTTTCGATAGTTTAGCCATTAATTCAATGTGTATATTAGCGCGTATTTAGGAAAAAGCAAGAATTGATTGTATTTGTTTATGTTAATCCTTCGAAATGCAAATATGCTCGCGGCAGCTGTTTGCAAAGAGTTCGCACGAGCTTTTTACGAACGCAGTTCTTTTTGTTTTTTTTTTGTTGGAGGCTATAAAATTCAAATTTAGACGTGTAGTGCATTATTAGAAAAGTAATGAAGGTCCTCCGATCAATAATGTTAAGGTATTGAGTAGATGTACGATATAGATACTACTAATTCTACCTACTTTCGAGCATACACATGCACAGAATATTTAGGATTAAAATTTCATGCTAGCTCACCTTTTGAGGTAAAAAGGTGGAGTGGCACAAATTCTCCGCAGAATCTTCATAATTGGTCTTATCAAGTTAACCCTAGCTTTTATCTTACAATTCTATTACAAGCAAAGTATTAAAAAAAAAAAAATTAATATACGTATATCATTTTATTGGTTGAAAGAAAATTTATATTTTTTCTACCATTTTACCTATACAAACGTAAAAATTTTAATTGCGGCAATACATTTTATTTAAATTTTTTAACTAACTAAAATAAAAAATTCATATCCTCCGTATAAATTATGAGGTTATAATATTAAATATATCGGCTAGACGGTTAAGCATTCACGTTAATTCTGAATCTATTTGAAATTTGAATTATTCGACGATTTTTAATTGAATAAAATGACAAATCGACAAACTGAACTGATTTATTAACGTTTCTTTTTGAATTCCTAGTTATCATTATATTCTGCGCAGCGGGCCTAGGGTATCATCTCTATTTAATGTTACCATTAGTTTCATTATTAATCTATTAGACTACCTATACTAGAGTATTGATTATTTGGCGACTGGGGAAGATAACTATTACGATATTTTAAAGAACAAACAACGCAGGTTATTTTCGGATTAGAACCTGTTAACACGTTACTTATCGATCGATGCAATATTACATAATTTGAATAATTAATGATGACGTAAAATTATTGCATTATGCAAAAATTAAATTTCAAGTAAAACCTCGAAAAGGGAGCAATTGATTAATTAATGTATTTTTTTTTTACAAACTCGAAAAATTTGTTATACTTAATTATTCTTTTCTTTTTTCATACTTATATCTTTTGTCGAATGAATGTTCTCCAATTACCAAAAATTATTCTTACCGAGGTATTATTTTTCGTCTCGGATCGCGTGTACGTTAAGCTTAAAACAGATGTTTCGTGAACGTATTCTTATTTAATTCAAATGGAACCTATATTTAATTAATATCCAAAAATTACAGAAAAACACTCTATCGAATGTTTGGAAAAAAATATATTTCAATAACTTAAGAAAACTAAAAATACTACTAAACTTTAAAAATATAATGTTTATGGTATTGTTAATGAGTTAACAAACCGGGTAGTAGATAAAGGTTATTTCATTTGCTTTAACGATCTTTTGTAAAATTTTAATGGTATTATAGCATTAGATTTTCAACTAGTAAAAACACACATATATTTCGAATAAGTAAAATTTTCAAGTCATTGATTTGAATATTGGATGTTTTAAAATTATTAAAAAAATCCAAGTGCTAATCTAATTGACAGGAGTTTTTAAACGTGATTCTTCGGTAGTATTAGATCACTAAGGGTTCTCTCGCTATTACGCGCACGCTCAATTACTTTGAGTGGAATCCCACTTATCCAGAGTAGAATTTCATTCGAAAAATGATAAGAATCGATTCACTCCATTAAGAGTGAATTTTCCCACTCTACGGGCGAAATAGGATTACCGCGAATGCTATACACTTTGTGGCTTAGACAAATGTAATTTGCTTTTATTAAATTAATTAACAGAAAAACAAGGTGTATCCCGCGTAAGTGATTGGATAGTTCGGTTATTGTAACTTATATGCGTATCGGCTTTGATACCGTTGTACACACATTTACAGCGAGGTGAGCTACTTTCGTAAGGTAGGCAGATCATTTACGTCGTTGACAAATTACGTTAATTAAGCCTTTTAGATGATTATATTCAAAAATATTGTATAAATTCATAAGTTAATTCAAATATTGTGTATCGCTCAAAAGTAATTTTCGAACCTTTAATTAAGTTACATTGCATCTTAATTAATCAAAGCAAAATGCGTAAAAAATTTTCCAAAATTAAATTTCTTCATATATCAATTTTTCGGAGTAGTTCAAGTTTCGAATAAAGGAGATACTCCCGTTGACCCAAATTTTCTTTCCAAATTATTATTAAAAATATAAAAGCTCAGCGGTTTAGTGGCCAGAGTGCAGTGCTTCCCGAGTCAGTGTTCTGCCTCCGGCACTTTTTCGAAATGGGATAGCACCGCTCGTTAAATAATGTTATGCCAAAGTTTTTCGTTCTCTCCAAATGTCCCTCAAAATTCCAGTAATGCTCACGCCACCGTCAAAAAAAATTGATGTGACCTACAAGTAAATCCTTTTCATTTCTCGCTGAAATATCCGATTCGCCCGAAAAAAAAAAATATATTTGAAAGACCGCCTTTTTTTCGGCATCAGGTTTTAAAATATTTACGCTCTTGATGCGCGTTTACAACATTTTTCACCGCACGCGTCGTTAAAAAATTTAATTCGAAACACAAGTTTCGGCTCCCGAAGCATCGCGCGTCATTTCGCCCGTCCGATCTGTTCGAAAAAAAAAAAAAAAAAAACAAAGCGCGAGGGAGCAAGCCGCCCCGCGCTCCGTCCCATAGAAAAGTAATTGCTATTGCAAATTAATCGCACAACGAGCGACAACCCTCAGCCAGGGGCCCGGCCGCCACATCGTCGGCGAGAATTGAGTTTTGATGTACAAATTTCCATGCGAAGTCCTGGCACCCCCCCCCCCCCACCCACCCACGCCCCTTCCGCCCTCCCTCATCCCCTATTGATTACGTAAATCGCTTTAATAAATTCAAGTGCAAACGAAAGCACAAACCGCATTACAGGCCTCTCTCGCGCGATGTTAATTACCGGCGGTCGATATATGGAGTGGCGAGCGAGACTGGAAAAAAGGAGAGCTTTATCAAATAAATCTCTAATAAGCGGGTGCCTGACGGAGACCCACCGGGAGAGCGAGACGGAGAAAGAGAGCGTCGAGGAGGTGGGGGTGTTTGACCAAGGGAGAGAGTCCAGCAGCAGGGGGGGGGGAGGCATATCAATTATATCAGATCGGCGCGTATAAGTGCACATCTGCCTCGCGGTGCGGCTCGCTAACAATATAATGCGCCGCTCTCGCCTCCTCGTCTCGCTCTCGTTTCGTCATCGACTCCGCGACTGTATATACCTATATTACCCACACACACACACGCCCACACACGTATACACGCGCGCGCAACATCCCTGCGCGAATTTGCAGTCGGCGCGACTCTCGGCGCCCCCCCTCCCTCTCGCTCCAGTAGTCGCGCGCTCTCTAAGCTACAACAAGCCTATTCCATGATTCTCGGCAACGCGTGGACCAACCACCGGGCAAAGCTCGGCCCCTCCGACCCCGGCGCACGCTATGCCGCCGCTGCGCGAGAAGTGGCCCGCGCGCGCTCTCGCTACCGTACGGAGAGGAGAGCGCGCGGCGGCCCCGTGTGTACTACCGGGCGCGCAGCGCAGCGCCACGCCGTAACACCCGGCCGCAGCGGATCAATACCTACCAACACTAACGGGCCCGCTTCCTAGCTTATCTTGGCCGCCGTATATACGCCGCTCCAATCTCTCTCTTCTCTCTCTCTCTCCTGAACGCACGCGCCCGGCTCAAAGGTCTATCCTTCGCCGCTGGCCCCACCAGTCGGAGAGACTGCTCTAGTGGCTCTGTGTGCGGATGTACGACGGTCTCCCGTGCAAGCTCTCTCTGTCTCGCTTCCCTTCTCTCTGTGTTCTCCCTGTCTGTGTGTGTATATGTATATATATAGAGAGAGAGAGATATTTATATGTGTATATATATTTCTCGAAATCTCTCCGTCCCTCGGCCCCTTGGGGGTTGGATAATATAATTGAAGCCGAATTTATTGATTCACGCGTGTTATTGCGGATTGTTAATCGGTTGCTCTATGAAAAATCATACGCGCTAACGGCGATCGATATACTACTGAGTTGAGGGGCTAGGCTCACCGCCCCCCCTCCCCCTTTTTGTTTGCGCAACAGAGCTTACAAGTGTATATCGGAGTCTTAATGCTTTTCAATATTCAAACTTTCTTTGAGCACAAGCTTTTCGCGATTTAATTGTTCATCTTTTGTTTTCGCGTCTAAAATAATATACTTAAATTAATTTACTTCATTAATTAATGTTACTTATTTTTGTAAATAAATTTTTGTTAATAATAATTTACTGATTATTTTTTTCACCTAATTCTACGACGCAAAATAGTATCAAAGAAAGTCTGTACAAAATCGCTGTAATTGTTCAAATATTTATTTAACGCTTATTTAATAAATAAATATTTGAGTAAAAATTACGTGCGGAATAAACATTCACCGTAATATCCATTATTTCTTTACAAAGTAGGCTAACGTTTATTCGACAGCCTGACAATAAAAAATTCAAGGCAAGCATATCGCTGCAGCGATGCGACCCGAAAACACACCAATACTCATCGACCCATCGACTACTAAATAGCCCAATAAGTAAGGAATTAAAAATTCATCGAAACAAAATTCGAAATCCGAGCCTATAGGGCCGCTGAAGTATTCATCGCGGCGAAATCGGCGCTCGGCCTGTATTCTCGCGCGCGAAAACTTCGCTTCTCCCGGCCTATCAATCTACCCATACATAAACAAAAACCAAATCAAATCTCTCAGCGTCCTTGTCGCTCTCCCTTCCTCCTCGTGTAACCACCACCCTCCCCCCTGCCCCCTCGTGGACCAGGGCGCGCGGATCTCCCCTCCGCTTGTCGCCGTCGCTGTGTCTCGCCGCCTGCGATCTCCGCCGGCGCATACGTATATATCTGCACGTATTTACACGTGTACGCATATACGTATATAGGCGCTGCAGCCAGTCCTCGGTAGAGCATCGGCTCTCCTCGTCGGGGTTGAAAATCGGTGCGGCTCTCGCGCGGGGCCGGGCTCTGGATTACCGGCTGGCCGGCGGAATTGTAACGCGCATCGCGCGGAATGCAGTCGGCGAAAAATTGAGCTCGCTCCGCGGAGTCGTCCGCGGGCGCGCGCGCCGTTTCGCCGATTGCAAAAGCGATACCCGCGAGAGAGCGCGTATTGCCCGCTCCTCCCTACTTCCCTGCCGCCCCCTCCCCGGAGGCGGTTGGTACCGGTACAGCGGTCCCGGAGCGGGAGAGGGACGGACCTCGGTCCCTCTCTCGCGGACGCGTGGGGGGCTTTAAAGGGGAAGCTCCCTTCCGACCCCCCGCCGAGCGGGAGCTTTTTCGCCCGCCGAGGCTTTTTCTAGGTCATTTTGCGCGATAGTAATTTGCGCGCGCGCCGATCCTTTATTCTCTCGGCGGCCCTATCGGGAGGGGGGGTGCTACCACCACCCCCTCCCCCCGTTCTTCTCTCTTTTTTCGGCGCTGCTGAGCCGAGGGGAGGGCGACGGGCGGCTCGGCCGGCCCGAGGTATTGACTCGAATTCAATATTGTTTCTATCCGCCGATGTTTGTTTAGAGAGCGCGTCCGCGGGATTTTGCAAAAATTTCAATATCGCTGACGGCTGCTTTTTTTTTCTCGCCGGATTCTCCCTTTTTCCGGGCGCACCCATATGAGCTTCGAGTGCTGCTGGTGAGCTGTGGACTCCCTTTTGCCCATCCCCCCCCCCTCCCCCCGGTCCCCTTTGTCCACGACTAGTCTGTAACTGGGCAATTGTTGCGTATCGTTCCTTTTTAATGCCTTACGGTTCAATAAGCTCGCTCGGCTGTTGCTTTATTTATTTCTTATTTAAATGCGCGGGAAAGCGGATTGTTTTAGCTATGAGGTTAGTCGGGGGTTTACAGGAAACAAAATAGTGCTCTTGGCGAATTTTCTACGGTTACGCAATGGATACTTCATAAATTAAATTACTTATTTTACTTCTTAAATTGCGTAACGCTGTAATTCAGCTTAATGATCTTAATATGAAATTGTTTCTCTCTTTCTTAATTTGCGATTAACTTTTGTTCGGAAGAGTTTTCTTTTCGGGTATTTTTAAAAGTTTGAAATTGCTAAACTTTACTGGCACAATTTCACACTTTATGAAACTATTTTTATACACGTATAATAGTTAAATTTTAAGAAGAGCTTAATAACGAGGCGGACTTTGTTACATTTTAAATTACGCTCCTTATAATAAAGCTATAGGTATTAAAAAACTTAAAAAAGAAAAAAATCTTTACATTTTAATTTAGTTTAATAATTAAATTATTACATACATTTTAATTTAATAATTAAAGTTTCAGAGTATGTAACTGTGTTATTTAATTTATTCTAAATAATAAGCCTTTCTATTTAGTTACAGCTATCAAATTGATAATAATTTACGTAACCAGCGAATTACGTAAATTGATAAATGTGTAGCTATTCGCATCAAATTGTATTAATCAATAAATGAAATTTACATAATTGAAAATCGTCAAAAGATTTTTTACAAATAAATAATAGTTACAGTCCCACATAAGTTTCCTCCTACTCTCATTTACTCGCACAGTTCACGAAGTAAGCGCAAGCTTGCTCAAAATTACCCACATGATAAATACTTATAGCAAAACAATACTCAACGCAGTTACATACAGTTCGAAATAAACTTTTATAGAGCAAATCCCGCCAACGCAGACATATACGTGGGATCTAATGCTCGAGCATTATCACTCATTTTCGAGGAACGCTCATGGCCTCTCACCATGTCGAAAGAAAAAAAAAAAAAGGAGGCTAAGAGGAGGAGAAGGTATACACCCAGGAGGGGGGCACGTACGCCGCCGCGTTATAAGGACGGAGCATCCCGAGCTCCTCGCCCACGCGCGCACGGCGGCGCCTAACGCCATTCTGACGTTTTATCGGGTAATTTCGAAAGGCGATCGGCTCTCCCGCGGCCGGCGCCCATTGGCCCAGCCGCGCCCTGACGTCACCCCCACCCCCGCGAGTGCGCGCGCACCCACGGGTCGGTAGGGGGAACGACGGCGACGACGACGTCGACGACGTAGTAGCGGCCGCGCGTGACGTATTATACCCCGGGCCGTGTGACCGGCGCGACTCCCGTTTGAATTACGCAAAAGACACGGCGTCGGCCCACCTACACGCGCGCGCCTCTCTTTGCCCGCCGCCGCGGCTTTTATTAGAAAGTAACTATACGAAAGCCGCCGCTGCGTTGGCCGGCATGCTCGATACTCTCTTACACCGTCCGAGAGAGCTACTTGCGCGCGCAGATTTTAATTCGCCCGGGCAGGATGAGGCGCGCGCGCGCGCGCATGGAACTTTCATGGGTTCGAGTGGGTGTACTTTATTAGAGACGTTAATCTTGCCAGTTTCATTATTTTTAATGCGTTCCGGAAGAGGGATATTTGCGCTCGTTTTGAATATCATTAGCTGGGTAATTTTTACTGTCTCTTGTATCTTTTTAACGTGTTTGCAGCGTTTGCTGGTAAATTATTTGTCGCTGCTGGGGATGGATGTGCCGTGGGCGTTGGGTAACTTCTCGATTGGTTGTTTATTCGACGATTTTGCACTGAATCACGTTTTCTTTCCTCAGTTTTTAAAGATTACTTGTAGATTTGTGTCATTTAATTTGTGAGTTCATCCGTTTATTATGTAATCTACTAAATAGAGAGTCTTGTAAAGAAATTTCATGCTCGCTGGAGCAACAGCTAGACTCGTAAAAAGGTGCGCATTAGATCTGGTAGAAATTACATGTTCTTATTTAAAAAAAAAAGAAGTTCAGTAAAGTATGAGCAAAATGAATGATTACCTAAATGAAAATATAAAACATTATTCTAAACAATAATATTTTATATTTTTATTTAATCATTTTGTTAACTTCATTACATTACACTTTCTGGCTACATTTAAACATTATTTCCCTTCTATTGTTCACACGTTATACCTACTAAAAAGAGAGTGGAGATCGCTAAAGAATTCCATTTTTTAAAGAAAAATGTTAGAATATAAAATTTCATAGTTTTAAAGATTTTTCAATACCTAATAGGTCATATAATATGACTTACGAAATTTCCCCGCATCTATAACAACAGCCTTTCACAGCCATGTGAACGATCGTATTTAAAGATTTCATTTTACATAAATTGAACTATGTTATTACGTAATATATACACATTCTCTCAATAAAAAAAAATTGCATTGTGTACTTATTTACAAACGCAACCTGGAGCTATTACGTTACTGTTTTATTTACTTTTATTTAACGATAATTTGAAGGGGGTACAATGGGAGCAGTTAAAAAAAGAAGAGGCGCTAAGTGGATTTGCACGTGCGCAAAAATGTGGCAGTATTGAAATTGATGCGCAACAGGTGCCCCTACTAATCATCGCAAAATTATAAAAAGCCGTAGAGATCGACGTGCTCTCACATTCACTTACTACAAATAATAATTACGCCTTTCAACTATGCTGAAAGCTACTTTAAATGAGAGATTTTAAGCGATATAGCCATATCTCGCGCGCTGAATGAGTACTCGTAGAAATGACGCCACTGCCGTTTTTTTTTTTTAAATTTTCAAGCATTTTTTTTCTTTTCAGTTTCGATTGAAGTACTAAATTTCATCAACTCTTTTTATTCGCGTTCGCTTGTTTAATTGTTTCATCGACGTTTATTTATTAGTAAAAACAGAGTTTAAAATTATTGGCGAATTGCGCTTTAAATTTCAAAAGATAAGGCATAATCGCAATCGGCATTGAGCGAGTCGGATATATTTTATTTTCAATTGCTTGTACGTTAAACTTTTAAAATAGCGCATAAAGGATGGCTCTCATTAAACAAAAAAGTAGATAACTAATGCTCGTTCGACATCGCAGCCGCGAGTGTGTGTTATTATAAAATGAATTTTCGATGCACGTCAAATTCGAACTATGCGCGAGGCTTGTTACGCGTAAATTTTCTTAATACTGTTAGACGATTACAAATTGAAGCGATCAGCGCCTAATAAATGCGTTAAAGTGTAAAATGAAAGAAACGTACGACTACTTTGTAATAGTTTTCATTAACTCATCTGGATTTTAAGGTCAAAATGCAACAGCAAACATCATTTATTATTATAACCGTATCATTTCTTTCCGTTATGATACTGCCCGTTATCCACAATGTATTATAACTATATACCCTTTTTTAAATTAAACATCATCATTAGATCGTTAAGAAATTCATACTATTTGCATACAACGAACAAAACTTAATTTTTTAAATTTAAATAAACAACGGTAAATGCATTAAAAAAACAGGCTGAAGCATACAGCACCTATCATTTTCATCGAATGAACAAAATTCATCATTCATCGGAATCTTATTAGCCAGTTGCAAATATTAAACGCATAAATTTATTCAGTTTGTATAATATCTTCATTAATCAGCCGGCGCAAACATCGCGACTCGCAATAATTGTATCGAGCGCCTTCGAAGTCGGAAATTTTCTCGGCGCAGGAGAGAGCAAAAAGAAAAAAGGGCCGAGAGAAAAGAAGCTCTTAATATTCAATGTATTAAAGCTACTGAGCGAGTCGCGCTCAATCGCGTGTAAGCGAGCGACTTTTTCTCCTCGTGACAAAGTGTTAACGGCGCCCTAAATTAGACAGGAAAATACGAAAACAATTATTTACGCGTCGACGTGCCGCTCCCCGCGCGCGCGCCTCGCCTCGGCCACGTCGATAAATAAGAAGGAATGCCCGAGGCCCCGGGCACCCCGGGTTTTCCGCGCTGTTGAAAGTGTCAACGTAAAAACGCCTAATAGAATCCGAATTCCTTTGTGCCACGGCTTGTACACGGGAGGCCCGTGGGCTCCCGCGCGGTAGGTATAGAGAGGTAACGCGCCGGCCAAACAAAGTGAAAAATAAAAGAGATGGGAACGGGAGGGAGCGAGAGAGGTGATGAGACGAGGGGGGGAGGGGGTCCCCGAAAAGCCGGCGTTCGAAAGCTCTCGATCCCTAAGTCCTGTGTAGAGCCGCCGCCGAGCGCGATGTTCTTGCTCCGGAGGTGGTCAAACAGACAGCCTCGTCGACGGAGAAAGAGATGGATGCGCCTACAGAGACGGCCGTACATGAGGAAACGTGGAAGAAATACTACACCGTGGAGTTTTCTCCGTTACCGAAATCTTTCTTAGCATTGTACGTAATGAACCTCCAAATGAAGTCGTATTTTATTACTTTCAAATCTCCTAATTTGACGCTGTTTTTTTAAAAATATTTTATTGAAGGAAAGTATGATAATTTTGCTATTTTGTATTTTCCTTTGTTTAATAAATATTGGCTTTTCAATGCAAATTTAATATTGTATTATGAGAAATTATTTATTTAAATGTTAAGTTGATGAATTAACATTTAAATAGGGGAGAGCGAGGCATAGTGGGCCGTTGGGCAATGTGAACCTTCGGGGCATAGCCACCTCATAAAATGTGTTTTATTTGCTCTGAAACATATTTATTAACAAATCTCATTGAAAATAAAGCTTTTTAAAAGAATATCATTTTGCTTCCTCCTTGAGGAAGCTTTGTAATCATAAAAAGTTTTTTTTTTTAAACATGTTAAAAGTTTGTATTGAGTTACTTTTTATCATTTTTTGATGATTTTTTGATATTTTTGAAAAATGTCTGTACGGATGTGTGTATGTGTGTGCGTAGTATTCTGTAACTCATGATCTATTCGATCGATTTTAATGAGGTTGGGCTTATTTTCTTTGTTTTTTTTTGTGGAAGGGAGGGGGGGGGGGAATTAATTTTTGCTTTCGATAATAGGTTTTTTTGTTTTTGCGATTTTTCAAATTTTGGAAAACAGTTTTTATAATAATAAAAGCAAATCAATCAACCAATCAAGACAGAAGAAATACTAACGACAATGAAAATAAGCTAGGAATATCGTTAAATATTATTTTTATATCTAAACTAATTGTATATATTACACATTTAAAAAAAAATATTAAAACTAACTGTATATTTATTATGATAACATTGAATTCTTTATTTATTTGTATGAATTAATTGCACGTATGCGCATACAGTTATCTCCTTATCATTAAAATTCATTTAATTTAATAAATCAATAAAAAGGTATGCAAGAAGATTAATGGTCTCTTAGCTTTTTTCTTCGGCTGCAATTTAAAAGGTACAAATCAATTTGACAAAACGTGAGTATAAATAGGCCTTTCACAGCTAGTTCTTAGTACACTGTAATTTTGAAAATTGAATGGAAAGCAAACAAGGCCCTTTTTACCGGGAAATCTTTTTTCATGCGGTCCAAGGGATGAATGATACATCAAAAGCGGAAAATCGATTTTTTTCATCGATTTCGACGAAGGAACGATGTCGAGCTCTCCCCCTTAAAGGAGTCCAATCTCTTTCTCACACTCCCTCCGGTGTACAAGGGAAATGGAGAGGGAGGGAGATGCGGCGATCCCGCGGGAGAGCGCGAGCCGGAGGGAGGCGGGGGGAGCGAGGAAATGCGAGGAAATACCGTGAGAAAGAGAGACGGCCAAACAGAAAAACACGTGGCCGAGAGAAGGAGCGAAGGTCCGTGAAAAGGGAAAGAAAGGAAAGAAAGGGCAAGGAGGCGGCGAAGAGGAGAAGATATACCTGCAGTCAGGCAGTTTCGAGGCATCGTCAAATCACAGGCAAACAGAAAATAAGCGCGAGAGACTGAGAAGAGAGCGCGAGAGTGAGAGGGCAGAGGAGAGCCCGAGGTAAATGGACTGTTGAACAAGTTTTTCCCTCTCTCTCGCTCCCTCGCTCTCTCGCCGCCTCTCCTTCCTCCCTCTCGTCCTCTCTCTCTCTCTCTCTCTCCTTCACTCCTTTCCTCCCTCTTTTTTTCATCCGAACAGAGCAGTTAGCAGTAGGCAGTCGCGCCGGTAGGTATAAGTATGTGTTTAAATACACGCGCCCGGAGTGTGGTTTTATTATCTGACTCGATGCTCGCCTACTCGGGGATGCTGCGGCTTGATTTATCGCCCGACGTTGCCATGGAAACCTCAGCGTGACCGGCTTGCGCGACACCCTCATATCCCGAGAGCGGGTCGACTCTCTGCTTTGCGCTTTCTCCCCCTCCCTCGCAACCTACTCCCACCCTCCCTCTCGCTCTCTCTCTCTCTCTCCCTTGCTTTCTCGTCGCGTCTCCGTCTGTCAGCCGCTTCAACCCCTCGGCCGATCCGTCCGTCTCGCTCGCTCTCACCCCCCTGCCCGTGCAATCTCGCTCGCTCCCGCACGCACACACACACACTCTCGGCCGCGTGTGCCCTTCCACCCCTATCCGGCCGTCGGTCTCGCTCGCCCCCGGACTCCCGCCCGTCGCTCTCTCTCCCTTGCACAATCGCATTTCGCCAACTCGACTCTCGGTCTCGCTCTCACACTCGGGGGCCGGTGTGCGTGCGGTGTACGTGCACGCGGAGGCCGCGGAGGCGCGCACACGCGCCCGTTTTGTCCCATCCGTTCCCCCGACTTCCGTCCTTGTCGCTCGTTCGTTCCCCTCCACTCGATCCTTTCCTTTCTCTCCTTTTTCCCCGCAGTCTCTCTCCCTCTCGCTCTCGCTCGCCCCGGGGTTACGGATGGCTTTCGGACTCTCTTTCTCACTGTAGTGGCTCTCCATCTATCACACGGATTCCCTCCACTAGTCTCGCCGCCGCCGCCGTTTCTCTTTCTCCCTTTCTCTCTCTCGCTCTCGTTCTCTCTGCGTCTCGCTCCTCCTCTCGCTCGCTCCTACAGGCGTCGGGTTCTTGTCTCCGTTTCCTTCCCAGCGCTAAGCAGTTCCTGCGCTGCGGCTGCTGCAAAATGGCCGCAGCTCTGCCACCACCATCGCCAGACCATCTGGCTACTATCGAGAAATCCATGATTGCTATACGCCGGCTTCCACTGTGTGCCTTCTCTCTCTCTCCCTCTCTCTCTCTCTCTTTCTTTTTACTCGTGTGTCAAGCCCTTGCCGTATCCTTCTGTCTCCCTCCCTCTTTTTCGCCTTCTGTTCTCACCCTCTACATGTGCTTGTGTGCGTGCTTTTTTTTCGTGCCCGAATGCGCGCGCACCGTCGTCTGTGTATTTACTATTGTTCGATCATTTTGGATGGATTTTGGCGTGACGCTTTTCGCGCACTTGTATCGATTGTTTTCGAATGAAGCCTTTGTTATGAATTTCAGGGGTTCTTCAGTATGATGAATTCGCTTTTATTTAATGTAAACTTTGATTTATAATTTAATTTCAATTCGAGAATTATTTAAATGTATACTTATTATCACTTGTATTTTCATTGTTTAGCTTAATTTGGATAATTACTATTTATTGTACAACAATGAAGTAACTATTTAAATTAAGTTTGAAGGAATTATTAAACTTTCTATTTAGAATCTACTGAAATAAATTAATTTCTAAAATTAAATTACATTTTTGTTATCGCGTTAATCAATTAGAAGGTTTCTATATTACCGACCAAGGACACCGATGCCTTTTTAAAAGCAACCGAAGAGATCGAAAACACTTTAGCAGTAGAAATACGATACTGTGACGTTTGCATAACAAGTTTGTATAAGATATATAGTTATAGCAATTCAAATTATTTAACAACTGGAACAACAATCGAAATAACAAATAACAATTTACAACAATCAAGTTTAAAAAAATTCATTGACACTTTCTAAAATGTAGTACGTATTCAAGGTCAATTTTAATACAGAAAAAGACCACAAAATAGAAAGTTTGCAATAAAGGCAAATTATCTTGCACACGATATTTCACACTGTACAGTGAGGTATAACATGTGTCAGTAAGGCAATATTTTTTTACACAAAGTATTATCAGTAACAGAAATAAAACTGATAAAGATAAAAATATTCAACGACATTCTGTTGGTAAATTGAATTTACACTTAAAAATAATAATAATGAATAATGTTGCAAATGTGAATTTTGAATCAAAATTTGAAGTATTATTTATTCAAAGGAGTTTCTATTAAATATAGATTAAATAAATTAGAGAGGTAAAGTACACGGAGGCGTAAAATACAGTCTGACCTAGATTTTGATGGGATACTGCTACTTCAATTATACAGTGATTGCCTAATAAATATATACTGTCACCCTATTTTTTTGTTATCTTTTAATATCTTTTAATAATATATTACCATTAAAAAAATATTTTAATAACTGTTTTACGCTAAAGCCAATGTGTGCACACGCGAGTGTAAGAACATTATCGACCATTTTCATTCGAAATTTCAACCTATTTACTGATACCAACTTTTTCTTACTTTTTAAACACAATTTAGATTATTCGTTATATATTTCGAAACAATACTTTGCATCGTTTTCATTAACCTTCGTCAAAATAAGTATCGTAAATTTGAATTTTAAATTTATAGAAGAATTTTACTAAACAATTTCAGGATATTATTTTTTATTTTCTAAAATTATTCATGTACGTTTGTTGTAGATTAAAGATTTATAAGCGCGTGCACATATCTCCTTCAACCCTCTTCGGTCGGAAATGACTGAGTAAGTCCAATGCATACGTGAGTAAGGGAGACGAAAACAGAAGAGCGACCTGAGAGAATAGATTAATATAATTTTCTAGAAAATTCAAACTTGTTATTAAAATCCTTAATTCAATATTAGCAAAATTTTGAATTTCATATTTACATAATATTACAAATACTGCGTACACGTTTTGAAAGAAAAAGTAACCATTAAGGGGATGCCGAAGTAAATTTCCGAACTCTACCTTACCGACATTTACGCTATTACCTTATGCAGATTGTATTTTTCTAATATTTTTTAAGCTATTGCATAAACGCCAATTTTTATTTGATCAAAATATTGTTTACACTTCTTAGATTGTGCGTA
>JAXIUT010000037.1:4237358-4248239 GCA_035586675.1 Eurytoma californica | reverse complement strand
CCCATCTTTCCCATGGAACATAGTAATTTTTACTATATTTTATTTTAATATTTGCTAAACTGTTTCTCTCCGTGTATGATTTGCGAAAATATTTTATTGAATTAGTGGAAAATCGGTAAAATTGCGTTGCCAATCGTTAAGCGGCGAAGCTGTTATCGCTAATTTTTAGTGAAATTTCACGCTAATAGTGCGGTTTTTAAATAAATCACGTTTAAATGGAACCTAGACGTAGACGTGCGCACACACTTGCATCGAGACGTGCAGACTCGCGCGGAACACACACTACTTAAGAAGCAGTCACGAGGCGTCGTTGCGCTAGCGGCTAGGGGAGGATTACATCACGCGTCCGAGAGAGGCGCTTGGAAATCGCGAGGCGCGTGGCCCGGACTATTTTCCCGCTGATAATTGCAGCAGCCACGTGCTCACCGCCGCGAGGAGAGCGCGCGAGTCTTTATGGAGATGTTTGCGCGCGGGCCGGACGCGCCGCCGTTTGCAACCGCTCCGGCGGCCCTGGGACTTTCGCGATTTTGAGATAGGCATCTCCCGAGCGTAGGTTTCTCGCTTATTTCTTTTTATTTAACTCCCTCTTTTTTTTTTATTTCGCGGGGAGCTACGAGAGACGGTGCTGTGATCGATTGCCTCGCCGAGCGATCTGCGAGTTACGCCGCGAGAGAGAGAGAGAGCAGGTATTGTGCTTTTTGGGGGAGTGAGGTGATTCAAGTTTCTTGTTCGCCGGCGAACGATCGAAGATGTCTTTTCGCGATAATGTCAATGACGCGAGTGTCCAAATATTTTAATTTGCATAATAGATTGATCCGTAAGAAAAGTGGTACCGCGGATTCGACTTTTATTAAATTATTAAATTATTATTTGGATCGGTCTGAAAAGGGTACTTTTTTTAAATTTCAAAATTTTTCGAATGCCTAATATCCGAGCGTATGAACTACTTCTCATAAAGAGAAATCAAACGGCAGTGGTCGTAAAATTTGCATACAATAGGTGGTCAAATCAAAGAAAGAAATTGTAACAGCTCATGAAAACCTCTTGTACGCTTCTACGATGAAAAATTTCGGACCGATAAATATAGCGCTTTTGTACCACTGTGCAGTAATCGCACCTATTTTTACATCCATTACGCGTATACTGTACAATTTTTAAGAACAGATTTATTTTATACCGTATCGTTTCCATCATAAAAAAAGCTGTCATTGATACTGGGTCATCGGTTACCAAAGATAATGCGGGCAATCAATTATTCTGAAAACTACGCGTACGCGTGCGGAATGGCAACGTGTAATTCAAATGTCGCAATGGTTTTCTCAATTTCTCAAACTTGATTCTATTATCCCCATAGCTGTGCGCCCGATAAAAAAGCGCAATTAATAAATTTCATAAAGTTTATTAAAACTGTAATTGTAATTTAATAAAACGTCAAATTTTAAACGTGTATTAATTGCTTTTTATCGTGTATTACAATTATTAAGCTATTGTACAAGCGATTTTCACAAATTGGTACGCAGGGGGATAACACCGTTCAATTAAAGCTCGCTTTCTTAACGAATCGAAAGTCGTCGCAGTATTTGGAGTCATTAAATTCTCAAGGCTGGTTTATGAACAGTGGCTATAACATGCATTAATCATACAATGCACTTCGCTAATTGGAACTTCACTGATTAGAATCGAGCTAAATTTTTGTGAATCGTTTCCCGCTTTAAGAAATTTTATCGTGTTAAAAAAGTTTCATCTAAATCTAATGTAAATACGTTAAAAATTATTAAATTAAATGTTATTTATAAAAATACTTTCTATTAATCTACCCGAAGATCCTTCGGTATTGGTCGATCGATAAGGCATCAATTAAAACTGAAATTAAAACAAAATGACTAGCCGCTTCAAAACGTCCAGCAACGTAAGAACAGTTCCCGTTTCAATATTTCGCACACTCGCGCCGATATCTTCGAATTGATGATATAATCGATTTCTATTCGCCACAATGTGTATCGATCCGATCTGGCCGTTTGAAAATCGATAGCGCACGGCAACCGGTCGCAAATTTCCCGAAGCGCTCGCGCTGAAATCGCCGCCTCGATCGCTGTCTGATCGGAGAGAGAAAAAAAAACACACATCCATCCCATTTATTATATCACGTGTCGGCTAGACGAAAAAAAAACGGGGTCACTTCGCTACGAATATAATTGTATCGCGCGAGGAGAGAGTGAGAATTCGAATTTCTATTCTTCCAGGTCGCGTCTCGACGTTTCTGCATGGATTTGACCGTTGGAGATGGATCGTTATTGAATTTAATGGGAGAAAAATGTACGCGATTTTTAAGAGTCTCGTTTAGAGTGGATTTGGAGTACTTCATTTTTAATGGGTTGTTGAAGTTATGGGTGACTAATTTATTGTTGCATTCCCGTGGCGAGATAAGGGGGAAAATAGAAAGACCGTTCACTTCCTAGCTGCGGTTTGCGTTTATCAGATTTCATAGTATGCTAATTTTTTCACACTACATTATTGTAAGACGATTTTTTGCCGTGCGTAGTTTAAGATCAACTATCTTTCATAAATGTTCACTTTTTAAATAAAAAGATACTTAAGTATAAATTTATCAAGCCATTCAAATTTTAATTTATAGCGACATTGATTAACAAAAAATCGAATGACCCTCAGAATATAACTATAGAAGGTCATTTTTCAATTGATGAATGCAATTTTGAAAGTATAATAGCGACAGTACAGATATGCGATGATAAAAATTAGGTTAATCTATGCACTGATCCACCTGACGCCGGTTATTTAAATGTATTTTAAAATTGCTTATACAACTTATTATGCCTAGGTAACTTTTCCTTTTTCAAGTGTCTAAATATAGTTTTTTCGCCAATTTTTAATAACACGCCTACTTTACCGCTCATTAAATATTCAGTTTCAAAAACTTTAACAGGAAATTGGAAAATTTCGTTCGAGCTTAAAACCAGAAACAAACCGATTATTAAAGTTGACCACCTACTTAAAAAAAAAGAAAAGTGAAACAAAAACCAGCCCAAAAGAAGTAGGGTGAGAGCAACAACTCGTCGGATATGACCAAAAGAAAAAAAAAGGAGTAGCCGTCCCCTTCTCAAAATTTAAAATTCCATTCGTAAATTTGAATGAACCCAGTTAAATCGAAAGAATAATGCGACACGCGTTTCTTCATTCTCTCGCCGATCTCCGTAAGTGGTTTATATCCATAAATTTCGCAACCTCCGAGAAATCGCTACTCCGCGCGAAGCTCGCTTCTCGCGTCCACACAGCGAGTCCCCCCGGTTCGATAGCCATCGCCATCGTCTTCTGCGTGCCCCGCGTAAAAAAAAATTTGGTTTGGCTAAACTTTAGCGAAAGTTTAGTTTGGCTAAACTTTTTAAAAACTTGGCCAATGAGACTTTCCCAAACTTGAGGGCTTATTGAAATATGTTTAGCCAAACCAAATTTTTTTTACGCGGGGCACCAGTACACCCGGACAAAGGCGATCGCATCGGCTCGGCCTCCCCGCGCTTCTGGCCGTCCCCGGGTCCTTTCCCCCGCGGGTTATATAAGCGCGCGGGCGGCTCTCCCACCCCTCTGCGGCGGCCCTCCGCCGGACCTCCCCCACCCCGCGCGAACTTTTACTCCGCGGCTTTTCGGAAGTCCCTCTCTTCGCGCGCGCGCTCCCTTTTTTTTCCGCACGCGCCCTCTCACTCGCGCGCTTCCACCACCACCCCGGCGAGGAAGAAAAAGTCCCGGTACGTCGGGGACCGCCGAGAGTACGCGTCGGGCAGGAAACGTCGCAGTAACGCCTCGACGTTCTCGGCGCCGGGACGCTCCGCCGGAGTATACGGTACATATTAACGAAGCGAAGGTGACAAGGTGGGGCCCACGTGCTTTTGGCCGCGCGCGCAAGTGACGACGCGGGGATTTCAGTGCGCGAGTGCTCCCGACTGCGCGGAGGGGCATATGCACTCGTTACACCGGCGGTGGATCGTCTTCTGTGCGAGGGGAAGAGCGGAGACGGGATCGGTTTAGAATTGTTTATTACTCTTCTTTTTTTTTGGAGGCTGAGAGCTACGGCGAGATGAACAGGTATGTGGAGCACATCTGGTGTATTTTTTTTGCGGCGAAATTTTCGCGGGCTTGCTGGAAACGGCGGGCTGATTGTGCCAGGCTTTCTGATTTTCGCTGATACGGTATCAATGTGGTAACGTGAGGAATTCGAAAGTATGTAATTTTTTCAACGGGTTATGGTGTCGATTAAAGCGAGTTTAATGGAGAATAGAATTTCATTTAGAGGTAATTGAGTCGGATTTTTTAAACTATGTAGGTCTTTGTAATTTAAAGACAAGTTTATGTTATAATTTTTATAACAACGCCGGCTGCAATATCGACAATTTCTTCATGCGCGTGAATGAAAATTTTCAATTATTTTTTTGCATTTCAAATTTACATGCTTAGTAACTAAGGTTGCGCCAAGAATATGTAAATTTTACCTAACTACTTGAAGCTATTGTATTGATTGAAAAAATTCAATTAGGAAATAACGCAATGGCTTTTTTTATTTTTCATTTGGTTACATAAAGTGTAACGGAAATGTCCTATTTTTAAATAATAATAATTGAACAACTAATATTTCAAGACTGGTCTCCGGTTATAGTGCGTGTCGTAAATAGCCGGGCATATTCGGTTAACCAGTAAAAATGTAACGCGTAACATAAAAAGTAGGTAAAAGCTATATTCAACATATTATCCAATTTTTATTTTTAAATAAAATTATTTGTAAAAGGTAACATTTTAGTGCGACAGTTTAATGACTCTAAAAGTAATCTTTTACAGAACTATGAGTTTTGAGTAGGGTTAAAACAATTTTTTTAATAATAAATTTTACTATAATTTAATAGTTAATTTAATGTACAGTAAAATTTTACCATAAATTATACAGAATTACCATAAGAAATTCTTTGTAAAAGGTACACATTGCTTTTTCTAAATTTTTGACAAATTAAGTTTGAATAACGATTTTTAATTGGTACTATATCAAAATAGTATCGTTAGAAAACATAATAACTATGATTATTCATACAAATTAAAACATACTTTTTAGTCGTAAGAATTTAAAGTAAGAGCGATGCTTATAATATAAGCAATTAATTTTTACAATGTAATCAATTCCCCAATTCCTGTCGAAAACATCCCGAACGAGCAGTTGCATAATAAAGTTAATAAAAATATCGATCCAAACTCATCGCATTCCTGCATATATAATCCCTTACGTAAAACAATTTTCCAATAAATTGGTATCTTCGATTTTGAAGAAATTTTTAATAATCGTTCGCTCGCACACGTAAACCCGTCCCATCTCGTACACTTTTAATTTCGACGTCGGGCACGCACATTTTCACATCCAAGCCCCCTTTCAATTTCTAAAAACGGCCGGGGCCCCTCCCCTGCTCGTAATTGTCATTCTTCAACGTATCTATTACCGGCATTATGCGGAACGGCCGGGCAAAGATCGCTTTTACATCCGACGCCGTGTACTCCGCGGCATATTTAATAAAGCTAAAACGGGCAATCGGGCCTTTCCTATGCCATTACGCGTTCGAGTTGCTTTCGAAGTCCGCGCAGAATGCGCCTCTCGACGGGCGTTGAGTAATTACCTCGCGGGCCTCGCGGGACTCCATCTCCCCACGGACTTTTCAGCTTTCTTCGGGGTGCGCGCGACTTCCTTGCAGCCGCGCTCGCTCCGAGTCCCACGGCGATTCGAGACCGCGGAACGGAGGGAAAGAGCGGGCAGCCTCGGCCAATTCAAGGTCGCGAGTAAAAGCGCGCGGTGCAGTTGGAAATTTCGTAAACGCGCTCGGGGTTTTTCTTTCTTTCTTTTTTTTTAAAAAAAAAAGAAGGAACGGTAAAACATCTCAAAGTCACGAAAAGGGTGCCGTGTTGCAACGGTGAAGCATTATAAAAGCGAATGTGCAACCGCATTTATTGTGGTTCCAAGTCGTTGGGATGTGGAATGTGAAATTTTTTTTTTTAGGTCGGTTAATTTATTTAGAGGGACGGGATTCGACGAAATATCAAGTTGATCTGGAGATTGTCTGACTTTTGCTAATTGTTTTTGATGTTGAAATTTGATGTTTGCGCTAGTTTAAAATAGAACTTACATGTTTTGATCAGTGCGATAGAATAATTAAACTAATTGTTCTATAAATAAGAGTAAAGAATAAATAATATTAAAAATTCTTTAGGATAATTTCTGAACCATTATCATTTCTAATAAAATTTTTCATTTGTTTAATTTTTACAATTGAAAAACCGGAAATTTCTGCGAAGTATGATTTTACAATTATATAAGTAAAATAATACACGAACTAATAAAAAAGGTATAAATTATTACCCGTAATAAAAACTACTCAAAAGGACCCGTTTGATACTGGCGTCACAAAATGCATATTAGAGAATCAAGTAATTTACACATTAATAATTTATAATACATTTACCTCTATGTTAATCGATTTTCTTGATATTTTTATCCCTTCGTTGTGCAACAACTGCTGAAACTATGTTTATTTATGAATACCAATGCGATAAAGCGAGGAACCGAAAAAACTACGTCGATAAATAGAAACCCGTACAAAAATACCTACCAGTTTTATTACGGCGATCGTATTATTTCATCATTGCGAGGGAAGTGCTCCAGAAACTCCACGCAACTTATGTCACGCTTTACGTCATAAAAGACGCATTTCGAAAGTGCGTAGCACCCGGAGCTCCTCTCACAGTATCTTCATCTTGAGAATCGCGGAAACAGTCGCACCGCCGCGGCCAGTAGAAACAGCCGGGTGCGGTAAGACGCGCGCGATTCAAATTCCCGATCGGTGTGAATTCCGCCTCGGAATGAAATTCCCTCGAGGGCGCCCCGCATTCCCGGCCGATCTCCCGCGCGCGCGCAACCTTCCTCTCGCGAATAAATTAAGAGATCGGTGCGTTACGCGAATCCTTAATCGTCGCCGCCCCCCTTCTCTCGCGACCTTCAAAAGTGCCGATACCTTTTTCTTTTCCGCGCGCGAGTGAAAGGAGCGTAGGGCCCGCGCGGAGAAAGTCCCGCATGCATCCCGGATCGGCGTCCTCGACCTTTCGTCGAAAAATCGGCCGATTTCGTCGCGCGCCTTCCTGTTCGCTTTTTTTCCCCTCCGATCGCGCGGGCTCTCGATTAGCGGCATTACGCACGCGCGTGCCGGGTACCGTCCCCCCCTCGGGGGTATAATACGAAGCGGGGCCGGTTCGTTACGCGCGGGAACCGATCGCGCCGCGGCGATTAACGTGCCGCCTGCCGCCTCAAATTGCCGCGGCTCGTTTGCACGCCGCGCGGGAATTTCGCGACTGACCGTTCCTTTTTCTCCCCCACCCACGGCGCATTGTGCGTTTACACGCCGTGCTGAACTCGCGCGGCGCGTTTCTTCGGGCCGCGGCTTATTGAATGAGATTGCGAGGCGTCCGGGGGGTCGTTAATTACGCATGCGGAATTTAATGCACATAACGCGGTGACCCGCGGCGCTGAGGCCGCGGATGATCTACGGCTTCATTCGCGCGATCGGCGCGTAAATCGGGCTTTTTTTCTGCAAGTGCGCGGGGTAATGGCTGCGTGACGTAAGGAGGTAATCGGAATTTTGCGGGAAAGCGCAAGGAAATTTCTCGGGTGAATCATAGAGGGAGCGATTGGCTTTCTTGAATTTTGATGAGATTTTGATTTAGGAGACTGGGTGGATTAAACATTTTTTTGGTCGATGGTTACGTGTCGGTAGTTTCACTTAGAGTCTTTGTTTTAAAAGAATGATGAATGGATGGTGTACAGTGGAAGCTCGTAATACCGGAGATTTTTTAATGCGTTTCAGTTTCAAAGGAAACCCGTCGAATAAATTAGTAATCGTTTAATGGCTATTAATCATACCTTAATAAACTGTAATTTACGTTGCAGAATAAAGCGAATGAAAAAAATTTGTTAATTGGCAGGGGATGTGCAAATTTCGTTGCATCATTAATCTATTTCTAGTTCATCGCCGAAGAGCATAAACACTTCGTAATTTTATGCCCTAGTTTTTAAGCACATTTATTTATTAAGATTGCAAAGTTAAATTCCTCAATTGCGCAAGATACGCACCAATCGACTGTTTTATGTATCGGAATCAAACCTGTAAATTTCAGTCAAATATATATTCATGAAACGCAGTGAATCAAATTAGTATAAACTGAACCATAATTACCTTTTCCCGCATAATCTCTTTGCACTTAAAACTACGTTCATATTCGTACCTACTTAATCTCCCAGATAGGGCTATTGAATGAAGATTGTAAAGTCGATTTTTAGTTTTAAAATTATAGAAAATTGAAAAATAATGATTTTCTTTTTTTTTTCGTAAAAACTAAAATTCAATTACTTATCATCATTTAAATTTTTAATCAATAACAATTTTGCTCAAATTAAGAAAAGAAAAATAACAAAATCCATTAAAATATCAAAGAAAGAAAAATTCTTCAAATACCTTACATCACTTTCAAAAACAAAAATTCACTTACATTCGTGAAAAAAATTCTCTCTCCCCTCGCCAGCTTGTAAAAGAAGTACAAGCGAACACGAGGCGAGGACGGATTCCGGAGTGATCCGCTCGATTCGTGGCGTTTGCAAATTTACGACTCAACTGATGGCATTCGAAATTCGCAGATTGGCCAACAGCGGAGCGACGGCTGCCGCCGCGCTGCTGCTGCTGTGCATCGCGGCACCGGCGCTGTCGGTGCAATACCAGGCGGCCGACGATTACGCCGGCGGCGAGGAGTGCGCTCTCCTGCTCAACGGCCCCGGACGCAGCAGCCTCTTCGATTACACCTACAATCTTCTGCGCGGCAATGCTTAGTAAGTGCCTGCACGATTCTTAAGATGTGCCGGCCTTTTTTTTGACTGTCGGCGAGGTTTTTGCGCTCGGGCTCTCGAGAGATTGGCGACCTCGAAAATGCACTCTGTGCTACTGGTTGCATTTGCGATACGATGCCTTTCAGGTAGTTAACGACAATGAGTAATCGACTTTCTTTGAATTTACTTAAACTTTGGTTGTGCGTTAATTTTTATGAGCTTTATGGCTGGTTGAAATTTTAGTACACTTTCATATACCGACAATAAAATAATTTAACTGAAATCAAGCGGCTGAAATTGCACCAGTTTTCTGAGAAAATCGTATGTTTTTCAATTCATAATCGGAATAAAGCTGCACAAAATGAAATAATTTTCAAAAAAGGGAATTGATTCTTTTTACTTTATTTCTTACGGAGGTAACTCCCAAGGGATTATTAAACCACTTTTAAAAAAAGTAAGCTATAAGTCATATAGCATCAATTAGACTTTATTCCAAAAAGAAAAAGAAAAGTAAAAAATTACGTAAAATTCAGAATTCCTTAATGCAAGTTGCTTGATGAACTCTTTTTCGTTTTTTCCCCTCTTGTTTTCGTTTACTTAGCGGCGGCGCGAACTTTTAAAAACGCATGTATCTTGATTACGAAATTCGCCCGGCCGCCACCTACCGTACACTAAAAAGAAGATATATAGTTCATTAACATTGGGGCAATTCATTCCGCAATTCGTTTCATTTAAGTGATAAAAGTGACGATGCACCTGTAAAATCCCGAGCGCAAAAAACAAGCTGATTGCTCTTACGTAAACATGAATTTTGTTTTTCAAAACAAAAGTGTAAAACCCATAAGGAAAAATATAGTACCCACCCAGCTGATATATTTTCTCATTCGCGAATCGAATTTTAGCCCGGCATCGTCGGGATCGCAGACTTGCATCACGTACGACGCCGTCAATCGGGCTTACATCGAGGCCTCCAAGCGAATTCGTAAGTCGACCAAAAGTTTCTCTTAATAATAGACCTTGTCACCATCGATCGTATCGCGGCCCGATCTAAACGGACCGCCGTGTGTGTGCTCCGTTTAACTTCCCTTGTAAATCCCGCCTTTAATCTTAGTATCACATCGCCGAGCAACGGTCACTTTGTTACTTTGTTTTTTTACCTCCTTGCGAATAATACGTAACGACGTGTCTCCCCCGGCGCGTTACACGCTCTTTAACGCCGCGAAATTACAGTTGTTGCCAGACCGAAGAACGAGAAGTGGAGGCCCGAGGACCTTGCCAGCGTCGGCGAGCTCCTCCTCGACATCTCCGTGAATCTCGCGCAGACGTAAGTATCCCAAAATGGAAAATCAACCTTTGCGGTCAATTTATCGAATTGTCCGGTGTTCAAACGAATTTTCGACGTTTCACAGGTACGGTCTGACGCAGGATCAGATCGAGAAGGGCCTGCCCCTGATCGACACGTCGAAAACGCTGATTAGCGAAGTGTGCCCGGCGTTCTTGAGCAACGTCGAGTGCAGACCGGGCAAGTACCGGCGCTTCGACGGCCTCTGCACCAACTTGGAAAATCCTACGTGGGGCGCGAGTTTATCACCTTTCGCGCGGTGAGTAACCGATTCATAAGTAAATAAATCAATTATTTCGCCGCGCGCAAAATATTTCGCGCGCTTTATTTCACGCGGCTAGATCTGCACCGCCGATCTAAAGGTATGTGGGTCAAGGATTTGGCAGTATCAATTATTTACAATTTTGTAACGCGGACAGCAGATTTTAAGTAAGATCCGTGTACGCGCTTTTTCTCGTGGTAGACTTAACGAGGCCTACTTAGTATATCATTTATACTTACACAAAAAACACTGATAGATCGCTTTAAAGCATAAAGTAATTTATACCATACTCTCTAAAATCCAATCAGTGAAATTTTCACTGATTTTTACAGTGACTCCAGTTTTCACTGGTTGGTAAGTGAA
>JAXIUT010000037.1:4178325-4224681 GCA_035586675.1 Eurytoma californica | reverse complement strand
AACCCCCATAAGTCGACTCTGTAACTCTTTTTGTAGACAAGAATACTAATTATTTCTATGATATTTTTCTCCGTGTAGCTACATAGGAAAATACGTGGTGCTTGATATTTTAAATAAAAGGGTTTCGTTACGTACAATGCTGAATAAAGAAATTAAGGGTAACGAGGGTTTATCGGTTAAAACTGTTTCGCTCACTTCGATCTCGTCGGCCAGTCGATTGTCCTTGATTTGGAGTGCTTTCATAAAGGAAAGGACTTCGGTTTTTGTGCTCGGTGCCAGACGACTCTCCGACACCTGGCGCCGCAATTCATCCAGCTCGCGTTGCTTCTTGTTCAGCTCCTTGCGGTAGCTATCGATCTCCTCTAAGTGCTGCTCGCTCAGTCTGTTTCGTACACGCAATTTCACGTAAACAATAAAAAGAAACAAATCAATCGTAGGCAAACAAAATTTTCCTTAAATGCTGCCTTTACTTTTAGTAAACAAAAAAACTTGCAAAAACAGCTATTTTTTTCAAAATAACAAACATCATAATCTTTTTACGGCGTGCTTGCCGTCAAGTGTATTACTCTTTCCGCGAAAGTGGCACACATAAAAATATATCTGGGTCGGCTGAACAATACTGCTCCGTTATCTAAGCGCAACGAAAAGAAAAGATTATTAAAGCAACTTTCCGCAAAGAAGCCGAAAATAAAAACAAATTTTACGCCAGGAAAGCGGGTATTCTCCATCGCGCGAAATTATTTAAATACAAAGACGATATAGGAGGGAGCGCGCCTCCGCGCTAAATAAAACATAGCGCGCCGGTGAAATACCGAGGGTGGGTCGGGTAATACGGAGCGAGAGGAAGGTAAAGCCCACCTCGCCCTCATGCTGTCCATGTGGCGCAATCTATCCTCGGCCAATCGATGCCACCTCTCGGCCAGCTCGGCGCTTATGTCCAGCTCCGTCTCCAGCCGGGTGATCTTCTCCCGCAGGACGGCAGCCTCCTCCCGCCTCTCCCCGCCGGGCAGATCCCTCTCCGGGCACTCGCCGTCCGCCGACCTGCAAAAACCTCGGACAAATATTCCAGCGATGGGATGGATACGAGAGAGATAGATGTAGATTAGAGATGGAGGAAGAGAAGCAGGGCAGACTCTCGTAGACATATGCTGCGGCTTCGAGATACTTCGTGCGGGCTTTTATGTTAATTTGCGCGATGTGTTACGGGAACGGCGGTGCTTTAAGGAGGTTCGTATGTGCCCGAGCGAGATTAAGGCAAGATTATTATTATTGGCTCTGGGTAGTTTCTTGAGATCGGCAAATTGCGAGATTGCGTAAGCTGCCAATTTCGCAAGAATTGAAAGTTGACTGTTTACTAGTTTTTGAGACGAGGCTGCAAAATGCAGATTTATACCTAATTATTTTATCTGGCATTTCATTTTTGCATTGGAATTCAATTTTATTACCCGCATTAAGAGAGTGTAGCTTATTTTAAAAATTTATTTTTTATTTGACTATTGACATTTTTTAATGCTTAACAAATAGAGCGATTTTGAGTTGAAAAATAAAATTTTCCACGGCTATTGCATTATTTCCAGATGTCCCAGTTTACTCCGCGTCCCATTATGCCACGCGCTCCCCTCCTTATTCAAATATTAAACGGACATTTTCCCTTTTAAATACAACAATGCAACTGTATAGTAGTATAAAAAAAAATTACGAATTAGAAAAAGCTTCTATAGCTTCAAGCGTATTTACCGAGTGAGAAACAAGAAGTAAAAGCTAGTAATGAAGATTTGAAAGGCCCGAATGAAATAAAGCAGTTTTATTACAGTAGAAAGAAAGTTCGAAGTCTTTCAATTTGTTAATGTACTGAAAACTTAT
Source organism: Eurytoma californica (assembly GCA_035586675.1). Classification (NCBI taxonomy): domain Eukaryota; kingdom Metazoa; phylum Arthropoda; class Insecta; order Hymenoptera; family Eurytomidae; genus Eurytoma; species Eurytoma californica. The sequence continues at coordinate 4,222,818 of JAXIUT010000037.1, read as the reverse complement.
TTATCACATTCAATTGAATATTACTACTCTCCAATAATCTTCAGAGTATTAGAGTAAAATTGAAAATTAGAAGACCAAGTTACTTCATCCAGACATCGGCAAATATTTTCTTGAGTTATCTTTAGCAATCTCGCAAATTCTTACGCAACCTCCATAAAGTCAAAGCGAAAAAAAATTTCTCCGAGCAATCAATGTATCCCAAAAGTTATCGCTTTTCCGCGTTTCCATCCGAAACAGCCTCGTTTCTTTCAAACCAAGTCTACGTAAGTCGTGTACGCAGTTCTCTTTATATTCCGCGCGAGCGTCTAATTCCAGCGGCGCGCAATCACGGCATGCGACGGCCTCCCCCGCTAAGAGAAAGAAAAATCGCGCTAACGTGGACTTATCGCCGTTGCTGGGAGAGGCGCGCGCCTCGGCGAGCTGCCGTCTGAGACTCTTTATCTCCTCCTGGAGGCGGGCGGCGGCCTCGCTGTGCTTGTCGCGGTCCTCCTTCAGCAGGCCCTGGTACCGGGCGATGGTCTCCTGCTTCTGGGCGACGATCGCCTCCAGGCTCTTGATGGTCGATTGCAGCGCCTCGGTGCTCGTCAGACCCGGCTGCTCCTTCGCCGACGAGTCCGGGCTTCCCGCGATGGAGTCCCGGCCGTTCGGCGGGTTGATCTTCTCCTCGAGCAGGCGAGACAGGGCTTCGTGGCGCGCTTGGTACTCCGCCAGCTGGGACTCGCATTTCGATAGGGCCACCGAACGCTCCGAAGCGAGGGATAACGCCTGCGTTAGTTGCTCTTGCAGGATCGCTACGTTTGTTGCTGAAAAATTATTTTTTAAATTAATTTTAAGCTGTTTTTTGTATTTTAAAAATATAATGAATTGGTGACTTTTTTTTAAATTGATGGATCTATAAGTAAGAATACATTCGAATGATTTCATTTACTAGAGAAGTCCGATATTTCATTTGGAAGATTTATATTATCTTTTTTATTAAGCGATATTAAATTTATAGTAATTACATTTAGAGTGAAAGGACAGGCGTGTAAGTATGAAAATATTAATGGATCATAAAACAATGTCGTTACTTATATCTGACGCTTCAAGATCATTATCTCAATAAAATTACGAATAAAAAAGCTCATGTTTATTATATTTGCTTCAAATTAGCCTGTAAATAAAATTTTATAGTATACTATGCAGTTCGTAAAACAAAGTTTCTATACTCTAATTTTATGAAAGTGAAGCATGGCTTATTTATTTTATAAAGTTTGGAGTATTTATCTTAGAATTCAATTGAATATTTGTTAAATACAATACTAGAATTCATATTCGACAAATTTCTTTAAATTAAATCTAAATCAAATTACTTACTTTTCAGTGGATGCGTTTCCACACATTGCTGATTTTCATTATCAGCTTTTTTACTTTCATCTACTGTTTCTTTTTGTATTTTTTTGGTCTCAGATGTTGGACTCGTATTCGTAACTTCCGATTTGCTAATAAGTTCACACTGAATCTCCTTCGAATAAGTTTTAATTTCTATCTGCGTAGCTTTAGTTGCGATTTTTTTAATTGCAGGTTTGAGAACAATCTCTTCGGTCTCGGTCACTTTATCAAGCGACGCCGGACGCTTTATTGACGACACTTTTTGTACTTTCCAAGCTGTTTGCACTTTATTCATTTCACGCTCCATCATCTCTAATTTGGCCTCGTAATCCAACGCACTCGCTTTGGTTTTCTCAATTTCCTCTTGTAATTGACTTATTTGCGATTTATACCTAGATTCCTAAAAATTATGTATAATAAATTTCAAATAAATAGAATTTAAGAGATTCCTTTTTCATTATAAAGAAAACATTATCAATAGTTCTTAATAACACAATACGTACAGCTAGTGCCTGTCTCGATTCAGTAGTAAATCTCTGCATAATATCTTGAACGTCGTTACTACCGATTTGCTGCTCTAGTATATCCTTTAATTGTTCAACAATCTGCAGTCTGCTGGTGAGCGACTCGTGCTGAGTTTTGAGATTTTCATTCTGCTCGCTAATTTTGGCTATCAGCTCCTTAACTTCGTTCCGATCGTTATTCAGCTTAGTCAGACTGTCCTCGTACCTCTCCCAGGCGCTCAGGGACGTCGAGCCTGCGTACTGCTGTTGCAAAAAGTCAATCACATTGACGTGGTCGCTGAAAAAAAAAAGCCATAATTAATTCCCCGCAATAGCCACAGTTATTCAAGTGCCACGAAATCAAACAACAAGGGCCCTTAAATCAAGCCCGACGTTAATGAACAATCAAGTAAAAGGGAGCACCTCAAGGATCCACTTTAACAACTGACAGTCCACTACCGCGATCGTTAAATATTCCAACTCAGCGCATTAATCACCTGCAGTCGGTCTCCCCGCGAGCCTCGGACTCGGCAATTCGAGCCTCGGCGAGCCTGCTCCTGAGCTCGGCGAGTTCCTCCCGGGCGAGCGCCACCTCCCGCTCGACCAGCCTCTTCTGCTCGCGCAGCTCGGTCTCGATGACCTTGTAGTTGGCGAGCTCGAGGGAGAGGCGCGCGGTCTCGCCGACCTCGTGGGCGCCCTCCAGCTCGAAGCGCAGTATCCGCCGGCGCAGCTCGTTGAACTCGCTCAGGACGGTCGAGTCGATGGCCCGGTGGATCGCCGCCTCCTCCTGCGCCACCTCCGCGACCTTCCGCAGCTTCTCGTTCTCGGTCCTCAGCTCGCTGAGGCGCGACTCCAAGTCGCCGATGGTCTTCGCGCGGACGGCGTCCCGGTCGCCGGCGACGAGGTCGGACAGCTGCCCGTGCAAGGAGACCAGCTCGTCCCGAAGCTCCTGGAGGGGTCGGTTCGTGGGCTCCTCGGCCTCGGAGGCCAGCTTGTCCTCGAGGAGGGCGCGCAGCCGCATGCTCGTCTCCAGGTGCTTGGCGCGCAGCTCGTCGTGCACCTCGGGCGGGACGCTGCTCAGCAGGCTCTTGCGCAGCAGCACGACTTGGCCCTCGAGGAGGCGTTGCCGGGCCTCGGAGTTGCTCAGCAGCCGCTTGTACTCGCTCTCCTGGGCGATCAGCTCCTTGGCCATGGCGTATACCTCCTCGGATTTTTTCGCGAAGCCCTCGTCGTCCTCGTCGCTCGGCGTGGCGTCGCGAGACTCCAGAGGGTCCTCCAGCGTGCCCGCTTCCTGGAGGATCTCGTCGCTCTCCGCCGCCTTGCCGGAGGCGCGACCAGAGTCCGCGTTCTGCGAGTGACCGCTGCGCGCGGACTTCGGCGTGGCCAGGCGCGACTGCCCGCGCGACTCGCTTCTGGCTTCCGTGGCCAACTGCGAGGAGTCCCCGGCGTCGCGGTCGAGACACTCGCCCTCTTCTACGCTGCTCGGACGCTGCTGCATCTCCACTTGTAGGAGTAATTGATTTTTCCTAATTTGGGAAAGTTCTTTTTAAGTTGACGATTTTGCAAAAACAATTACATACGATCTGACAGGAAATATTCAAAAAATTCTTTCATTGATGGGTGATTACTAGACGATTTTCATCCAGAAGATTGCATGAACTGAGAAGGTTTACCTTATTTGCTGAAGCTGCGCTCTCAATTCGGCGTTACTGCCCTGTAAGTAATTTACGCGGCCTTGCAATCTCATTGCCGGGTGATACCAGCCAGCTACGTGCCTTGCGTCAAGAGCTTGGAGGAGATTTTCCAGTGTGTGGGATTGTATCGTTATTATACTATTACCTTGAATTAAAAATTACACATTATTTCTGCGGTACTAATAAATTCCCGTTTGTACTTTAGTGCGAATAATAATATACCATCTTGATGGTGAATACAGTCCAAAATTTCTTGCAACCCCTGCCTCAAGGCCTCGTTCTCCTCGACTATCCATTTGACGTTTTCCTTTATTTGCAACAATTCTACGTGATCTTTCTTAGACTCCGATCGATGGGTTAAGGCTTCCATGCTCTCGCCGTCACTGGATATTCCATTTGTTTTCGTGCGTTTCACTTTCACAGCTTCCTTCAGTGCAGTTTTCAATTTTCTTACCTGAAAGAGCAAGCGATTTATCAAATAATAATTCCTAAGATTCCTTGAAATTTTTATCAGCGTTTTTCATCACACTCACTTGGAACTTCAAATCTATGTTCTCGCTGTTCAGTTGGTTCAGATCTCGCTTTATCTCTTTATCTTTCTCCTCTTGGGCTTGCTGACGTTGCAGTATCAAGTCGTCGACCATAGAATCTTCGTTCTCGTCGAGACCCAATTTATCCCTACCAAACGAAAACAAAGTATATCAATCATTCGCAAAAGTTTAAGAGTACATTTTGAAACTTAAGCCTTGAATTACCTGAGCACAATTATTTCTTCCTCGAACCTCGAGTTTTCCTCTTCAAGCCTATTAACAACTTCAATGAGATCCTCGATGTGCTTGTTCTTTTTTCGCGCTTGATCTTTCAACCCCTTGATTTCCTCGAGTGCTTCGGCCAAGCTTGAATTTTCATCCTCGTATTTATTCAAAATTGCAAGCGCTTCACACAACTGTATCGAAAATTTAAAATTTAAAAATAGAACTTAGATTTACGATAGTAGTAGTAAAAGTACCTCTTCGCTTTTGACTCTCGCATCCCTTTCAGCGCGCTCCAACAGACTCTCCAGCGTGCTTATTCTTTTGTTCGCATCTTGCATTTTCTTGCTTACCTCGCGACTGTCCTTGTTATTTCGCCTGGAACTGTCTTTCCTACGAGTCATCAACAAATTAAGAAAAGAATCTTAAATCAAATTATTGTTATCAATAATTTGTTTTACCGTCGATTTCACATGGAAGGGGTAGCGTGGGTTACTTACGATTTCATGTCGGTCTTGAATTTTTCAATAAGCATGCTATTCTCGTTGATCTCCACCACCGCCTCGGAAAGTTTGCTCTGCAGTTCAGCTATTATCTCGTCGCGGCGGTCGATGTCTTGGATCAATCGTTCGACCTCCGCGAGACTCTTTCCGTCCATCGAACGATTCGTGAGCCTGTCGGTCGTCGCGTACATGAGGTTTTCCTTCAATTTAGCAATTGTGGAATCTTTTTCATCTATTATCTCCTGAAACGTCGCGTGAAATTAATTTCGATTATTGCTGTACTCAGAGCCATTCTTAACGTCCGATTAATAAAATCGAGCGGCCTTTGAAAAAGAATTAGCATGCAATAATCGTAAACACGTTAGCGAAAACAAATTATTTAAGTAAAATTTATTTTTGTAGGTATGTCGCGTTTTTAAAACGAATTAACAAAATGTGCGTACCTTCCACTCGACGATTCTAGCTTCAACCGCAGATCCAAATTCCTCTATGATAGCATCCCTTTCTGCTCGTTCATTAGCCATTTCTTCCATTTGAGAAATAAGAAGAGCATTTTCTTGGTCTAGCTCAGCTATCCGATCTATGCGGAGATGTCGATCACATCATCAGTAAACTTATATCAATTAATACACTTGAAATAAAAATTTTCGAAGTAACTTTAAACGAACCTTTGTAAGCTAAATTCTCAGCTCGAATGACATTCATCTCCACCGTCATAGAGTTCATCCTTTCAACTGCATCCTTCATCTCGGCCGTGAGCAACTTCAGTTTTCCTTTGAGCTGCGCGTTTACGTGCTCCGTGTTCTGTAAAACATTTATTTTACGTTCATTCGCGACCACAATTTTCTGTAATTGAAAAAGGCTTTTAAATTCATTATGAGGTTATAAATTAGGTTACAATATCGATCGGAAAGGTTTGTTCGCGGTAACAAATTGAATGTATCGAATGCATCTTTATGGTACTCACGTTAATGTCGGAGCTAAGCCGTCCTTTCTTTGAATCCCTGCTTCTCTTTATCGGACTTTCCATTTTTGCGGATTAATTAATTCGTAAAGTTAAAAGCGAAAGCTGCTTGCGAAAGCTGGCTCTTACTCTACTTATTAACATAAGTTCAAGTCGACATTGCCGTTACTTTTAAATCGTGCGAAAAAGTAAGCGTCTAACTTAAATTAGGTCACAATGCGAGTCGTAGCGCAAGTATGCGACTGAGGTTGTTGATGCACAACACTTTGCGCGATGTAGCCGTTCAATTATTTTAGTTGACATTTTTGCCAATTTTCGTTGTAAAATTGTGCTTGGTTTCGTCTCTTCGCGGAGATAAGTGTTCTGTAACAAAGAAAAAAAAACGATTAATTTAACAAAAATTAATCGGTCATTGGTTTATAGCTTTGAATGAAACTGTATATAAATATTGATGCGCTTCCGTTTTAATAAAATTAGCGTGACTGAGTAACATATTCTGGTCTATTATTATTTGCGGTCGATATTCACAAATGAACAGTTGGAATTTATTTTTTTCTCTATTTCTTCGGTACTATGACGTGACGTGCTCCGTTATTAATTGATTATAAAGGAAAATTTGCAAATAATATTAAAATTTAATTGAATACAAATTTTGACGGTTTTCAAAATTAACAGCAAAATTTTTTATAATTAAATTTAACATTTATTAAATTATTACATTAAATTAAATTATGTACATTTCGAAAATTTTTATATGGCTTATAACAAGTTATCGAACTACCCACTAACACATTTTAGTAGGCTTGAAATATACATAAAATTTTATGATATGTAATTAAATACCCATAAAGGTTCGACTCATAAAAATTCTTTATATAACTTTATAATCAATTGAAATATTCAATATAATCTTAATTTATTGTATTTAATAAAAATTATTTACAAAAATTACGTATTCAAGACAATATTAACATACCCATACTACACAATTTTTTTAAAAATCTCCAAATTACTGGTATTACTGCAGGCGACTGTCGACATTGATTCAACAAATAAAATTCACTTACAAAAGAAAATTACAAGTAAATAATAATAAAAGAAAACGAGAACTTAGTTTATCATCGTGAATGTTATGCTCTTATTTCATCCCTTAGCGACGTACAGTAGTGAATGACATACTGTGTTTACGTTACTACGAGCACCGCGAAAGAAGGACAGCAATGTGTACTACAATGAGTAAAAAAGAGAAAAAAAAATGAACCGGCCCGGCCGGAACAGCGTACGACATCTGTCGACAACACTTGTTACACTGCACCGGATACTTTCAGTTTTGAGGTTAGATTTTAAAGCGCACATGGGTGTGTAATGTGTATAATGCATATGTAAACAGTTCGTTGTTTGCATGTAGTGGATAATAACTTAATAAGTTTATAAAATACGCTATGCGGCATACTCTTATTTAACTTATTTTTTATTTAATTTATTTGTGAGTTCACAGTTTCTACTACAGCGATTTACAATACTTTGTTAATGCCTGTTTATTTTTTTATTAAATTTTATTCTTTATTTTCTTAATACTACAGTATTTATTTGAAATTCAATAGGTTAAATAATTATTAAGAAATTGTATTAAACAGTCAATTGAAATTTACTTTGATACTATTTGAAGAGATAAAATATAGATTTATTAAAGAATGTATTATTTATTTTTTAGATGTCATTTTTTTAAAAATGGAGGGAACAAAAATAGATTTGTCATTATCAGGAACAGAAATTTTTGTATGGAGTGCAGATGGTAGGTTGAACATGAATTTTAGAACAATAAATTTTTCAAATTATCTAAGTACTTGAAAATTATTTATTGTAAATGAAGATTGGCTGAGGTTAAGGCAACAGTATAGAATTCTTGGAGATTGCATTGGATGTATTGCAAAGAAACCAAGGCAAGAGACTATTTCTGGACTTCCTTTGGTTTTAATGCCCGAAGAAACAAAACTTCTCCTAGAAAAAGGAATTGGTCGCATAATTCATCAACCAATATTAAAGGAAACACCTAATGAATCTTTCAGGAAAAAGTTTGCACAGTACAGAAATAAACTGTTTGAAGACCAAGAGGAATATCTTGTTAAACAAAGAAAATTGCAGGTACTTATGCATTAGCTTTTTTTTTTTAATATAGGCAGTACAAAGTTTAAATTAATTAAGCATGAAGAACGTTAAAAAAGGAATAATAATTTTGTTAAAAGGTTGCTGCTGTAATGGACAAAATTGTTGAAGGTAAAAGAAGAAAGATATTGGGATTGGACACACGTAAAAAGAAACTCAAGAAAGACATGGATGATGAAACTAAAAAAGCATTAGATAGTGTGGAAATTGATAGAGAAGCTTTATTTGAACAAGAATTGGCAAAATTGCCCAAATTGGAAAAGTGTGATGCTTTGGTTCAAACACATACTGGTGGGCAATAAAATTTTACAAATAATATAACATAGTAATAATAAAAATTAATTAAATTTATATTTTTAGCATATCCATGGAAAACAGGTGTTTTCAAAGTAGAAAATTGGAATTATCCTTCAAGTGATGAAGAGAAATTTAAGTATAAAGTTTACAAAGATGTTTGGGAGCAAGGTTTTTATATAACAAGTGGACATAAATTTGGCTGTGATTTTTTAGCATACCCAGGTAATTTAATAAATAATCTTTTAAATTTTTTGATTATTTGTAGTCTATAATACAACATTATATTGTAGGAGATCCAATAATGTTCCATTCTCAATTTTTGATTCACTGTAAAAGCAGAGAGGAAGATATTCCTGTGGCAGAATTAATTGCTATAAGTCGTATAAGTAGTCATGTGCGAAAATCTTTGATTTTTGCAACATTATCCAAAGATGAGGAAAGTGTTGAATATTTCACTTCTAGATGGGCAGACTCAACTATGGGAGAATTGTAAAGCGGAACATTTTTACAAAGACTACATTTTTATTTACATTATAAGTAAAATATTCTTTGTATAAAGATAAATATTTTTTATATTTTATTAATTAACTTAAAACGATTGTGTTCTGGTTCTGGAATAACATTGAAATGCTTTTTATAAATGACTTGACCTTTTCGTTCGTCATAATTTCTTAAAACCCAATTATGCTCCCAGTTAAGATTGGTTTTTTCACAGGTGACAACAACCTTACCAGGATAGATCGCAAATAAAGTTCCATTTTTCCCAAATCCAACCTATAAAATTAAAGTAGGTAACACAAATTTTGAGTAATATGCAAAGTAATTGTCTGACATTGCAAATTGATTTGTAATTTGTATTTTAAGTAATTTAATTAAATAGAATAGAAAGTAAATTATTTCTTACATTTAATCCAGGATGAAAACGAGTTGTACGTTGGGTAGCTAAAATAGTTCCTGCAGTAACAGTAGAACCGTCTTGTCTTTTCCAACCTCTGTGTTTTGCTTTTGAATTACCAGCATTTTGGGTTGTTCCTCCAGTTTTCTTTGAAGCAAAACGGTAACACACTGTAAACAGAATGACAGTAAACATAAGAATCATTTATGACTAAAAATTACAATGGAAATTAAAAGTAATTACTTTGCATCAATTGAAAATTATAAAAAGACACTTGTAAAAAGCTAACACTAATTTAAATAATTATGTTCATGTTATAATTTCAATACTTCATAACCTTAAACTTTTGAACGAAAATTGCCTTACCCGTTAAACTGGTCGATGGTTTAACCAAAACTTGAGTAGCATGTCCGAGACATTTTGCAGTCAAATTCGGTAATGTTGCCATTTCGAAGGATGTCCTTTTATTCTTCTACTAAACAAGTTTTTGTAGTATTTCACATCAACTCTTCACCATCCTTCGTAATCCGTAATGTTTCCGAGCAGTCGATGCACTCCGATTTAGCAGAAGCCGCGAAGGTGATTGTAAATATTACAGAGCTACAGTTTTACCAGCCTACTCGGATAAGTTTCTTTTTCCTTTACAGTTGTCCAGATGGCGCAAATAGTGTTAGACTAAATTTTGAAAAAATGTTATTCTGTACTTATTTAAAAAATGCGTTTCAAAAATCTTATACATTTGTCATCATCAATATTGAGGTATCAGTTTTAATTTTTATATTTATGAGTATCACGTAATTATTATTTCCAATTATTTATTGTTATGCTAAGTCTTTAACACATATGTATACTAATGTAATGAAATAAAGCTATAAAATGAGAGATCATAACTAATTACTTCGTAGAAAATTATCTGTTTTTTTTTTTATTAAATATGAAGTGATAAGTTATAAGTACGTATCACTTTAAGATCATCACATCATATTTAATAAAAATACAGATATTTTTCCACGAAGTAATTAGTATATTATGATTTCTCATTTGACGTTATAACTTCATCAATAGTCAGAAATACTTCAAATACAACTCCAGCTTATCTAATACTATGCTAATATAAACTTTTATTTTAAAGAAAATGAAGAAACATCCACCGGATATATAAGTTTCCTCCAACACAGTGTCTTTGTTATAGCGATGATCGATAGTTCGCCAACTTTTCTAATAAACCCCGCTCGAGCAAATGCGCTCCTCATCAATACGTCAAACATTATACCTCCAATACACTTTAAAGTGCAACGTAAGCCTCGCAAGTTGCATCCCCCCTCCTCGAAAACGCCGCCTCGCCTCGCGAATTCAAATTTAAACGAAGCACCTCCGCAAGCACTTTGTTCTCGAGCGAGCGTCTATAACGAAACGTTAAGGTTTCTCCCTATACATTACCCGCGCTCCGCCGAAATGCCGCTCTCCAAATGATGCGTTCGATCGTAAAATCCGCGCGGCGAAATTAGCTCCCCTTTGTTGCCTTTGGCGATTCTCGCGGATTTCGACGCTCGGCCCGGCGAAACAAAGGCGCCGAGGAAAATGCTGTAAAGTTCGGATTACTAAGTACGCTGCGAGCCGCGTATAATCGGTTTGCGAGACGAGGGATTGCTCGCTCGGCCGGTTGATCGCCGCGCGCGATCTGGCCGATCCGCCGATCGATCGATCGTTAATGCCTGTGTGTACGCCGGGCCAGACGCGCGACGGGGCTTCTCGGGTGTCGCGTGTACGCGATTCCGGCGTAACGCGTTGCTTTTGTAGGGCGGATTTAGGACTTTATCTAATGGTGGGGATACCTATTGTTAAGAATTACTGAGGCGTGATGATTGCTAGTTTTTCAATACCCTGAGTAAAGTAGTGTTTAAATTTAAATGTTTGTAAAGAATATTAAAATTTGAATAACTTTTTAATGTTAATATTTATTATATCATTTGTTTAATGTATTTAGAAATCAATTACAATGTTAAAAGTTTGAAATTATGGAATTTGAATAAATTAAAATTTTCTCGTTTCTATGATTGTATTTTAACTTCAGTGAGGGTTGAATCGCAAACACGTCGCATTATAATGATTTACAAACGAGCTGAAGCTTAAGCGCGATTATTATTTTAAGTGTTTATCTGTGTTTTAAGATAAATTAATGATCAAATTGCGAAAGGGATTGAATTTTACGAAAATAATTCTTAACGTTTTCGTAATAGATGTCTAAATTAGCTATCTTAAATGAGGTAAATTGTTTAATTCATAGAATTGATGTTAAATTTAGAGTTTATGTCGTTGAAGAATTACTGTAGATAGCAAGCTTAAGATAAATTAACTACCTATAAATATAGGAAATGCGTGGAACCTCTTTAGTTCATTAATTAACTTGACCTCAAGAGTTTTTTAAAGTAATCTCCTCAATTTTGGAGTGAGAAATCTATTTTTATTGCCGAAGAAAAACTATACCTCAAGTGGATGAACAAATTTTTTTTTCAATATACTTATTGTATTAAAAACATGTTTCTATCTTGTTAGAGAGATAGTCAATCATTTTAACGTAATACCGTTATAACAGGTTTTATAACGATTTTGATGGTTACATTGATAAACGATAGTTGCGATATTCGAGTAAAAGGGGGCATATTCTTTGAAAAAAACTATTACGTAAAAAGCATGGAAACATTACTTTTGCGTTTTGAAAAAAGTATCCAAGTTTGAATTTTATTTTTAAAGTTTATCTACTACACGTTTTTAAAAGATTATATTCGCTTGCGCTCAAGTTTACTGAGTTGATTAGTTTAGTTAATTGGCATTGGAATTCTCAGAGATTAAAAAAGTTTCTATTATAAATTATTAATTGATTCTGTTATGTTCAACATTATTAAAAAGAACTAACTATAGTGAAAAAAATCATTTGACGTTAATTGAATTTTTTGACATAAAACAGTTTATTTAATAAATTTTTCATATACTAATGAATTTCATTTCTCGGAAAAAAAGTAATTATTAGTACCTTTTATTGCTTTGTTTAAATTTTGTTTTAAATCAAGTCATTTACTGCCGTTCATTTCTAACGATAAACCTTCATTATTATTTCAATGTAATATTCAATAAATGCGAAAGCCGCGGGTGGCGCGTAATGAAAAACGAATAATGTTTAATAAAGTATATTACTTCCTTTCTGAAATTGTATATAGTTTTAATTTATCTTACTTTCTCAAAAAATGGAACCACCCTAATCGCTTTTTCCTTTCTTATACGATCCCTTGATCTATGTGTGCAAAATTTATTTTCAATCATAAATTCTTATGTTACCGAAACGAGAAATCCATTTCTGCCTTTATCGGTGTCCATAAAAAATGAATCCTAAGGAAAATCTTACGAAGTAGTGGCAACAAAAAATACAAATCCTTATAATACTTAAATTTTACTAGCACGCTACACATTTTATATAAAAAATTAATAAATTTATGATTGACTTGATATTTACTTAAAATAATTTTATTTCATGGTTTACGATTCTTCGAGAATGCAATCAACCACAGAATTAAAAAATAAAATCAATTTATAACAATGAAACATTAAAAATTACGAGACAATCCGTTCGAAGCAGCGGCGATCGCGGATCGTTAAAATCTAACGCCCGGAAGGAAGCAGAGTGCAATCACGAGCGGTAAAAAGGAAAATATATCCACGCATCTTCCGCAGCCCGTCCTTGGCGACGCGTGTTTATCGCGACGTGCGGCGCGATCTCGGTGTATAGGTACGCGTGCGCCGACTGCCCGGCTTAACTGTGCCCCGGGCACTTCCTCCGCGCACGAAAACGTCGTTACGATTTGGCGCTCGCCACCGAGGCCTACATAAGTACCACAGGCGCTCGCTCGCTCTCCCGTGTGAATTTTTTCGACACCGGAAGCAGCGCCGTATCCGCCTTCGTCCTATCCGCGCCGTCTTCTCACCGATCCGTTTCTCTGGACTCTGTCGATCGCGCGAACGGAGAAAGAAAAAAAAAAGAAATAAATCGTCAAACTTATATCGGGAGGGACGGAGCGAAAGACGAGAGAGAGAAGAGAAGAGAAGCCACGTACAGTACAATTACCGCGCGTAGTGTCGAGGAACCCCCTTTTATATTAATAGTCGAGAGTGAGTGTGACGCTGATGAGGGCCGCGAGGAAGGAGGGAGAGGCGGATAACTCGCGCTGTGGAAAAGGAGAGAAGAGAGGGCCCGTGAGCGCGCTCGGCAGCTTCTGCAAAAATATAAAGAGTTCGACATACGCCGTAAAACTTTTCCCCTCGCGGATCAAGATCGAACGGAGCGCCGGCAGGATGTCGTTGCGGCCGCTCGCGGAAGAGAAGCTCCCGCCGGCGGACGTAAATTTCGACTCGAGGTAAAAAATCGTAAATAAAATGCGACTCTCGTCGTTTTTCAATTTCTCGCGCAAAGCGACGTTTGATTTAATATCGAATCGAGAAACAAGAGGAGGCCGTAGACCGCAGCTGCCGCCTCGTCCTCCCGTTACCATTGGAACATTTATACGAAGCGATCGCAAAATAAAGAGTCGCGCACGATCCCGCTCTCAGAGAAAGGACCGTCTAAAAAGCGTCGATCGAAAAAAATAGCCGCTCGACGCGATGTATAACGGAATAAGCTACGCGCAGCGGCACGGAGCTTGCAAGCTGTTCTCCCTCGATCGCCCTCTCTTTCTCTCTCGGCTACGTAATTTTTTCCGCGTGCGCCGAGATCGACTCCGTGCCTCTCTCTCTCTCTCGGCAGCCTCGGCGCGGAGGGGGATTCAAAATGATAGATAGGAGGACGGGATAGGATATGCGGCGCGAGCCCCCCCGTCGCCACCCCCTCCTCTCCCTCGGCTCTTTCTTCTCTCTCTCTCTGTCACTCGCTCACCGGTGTGTGCGCGCGGCTCAGTATCGCAGCTCACGATGGAGGCTAGCGCTCACTCCGCCTAGGAGCCAGCGCGCGCTTCGGCCTCTGCCCGAGACACCGAGGGAGAGAGAGAGAGAGAGAAAGAGAGACGGACCGGAGGAATTAAGAACGCAGAGGAGGTAGGGTCGGGTCAAGTTTAAGACGAGGGAAGGGAGATTCCGCGAGTGAGAACACAGTGGCGGTACTGCTGTAGGGGGGCGAGAGACGCGCAGGAAGGCGATACACTGTGCGCGCTTCTTCGCCGGCGGGAGCAGCTGGTGCGCGCACGAGGGAGGGAAGCCCCGGAGAGCGAGAGGAGGCCCCCGGACTTTCTCGCGCGCGAGCCTAAACCCACTCCGTCGGAAATCGGCGAGGCTCTCCGACGATTTTCCCGATCGGCACCCCGCGTACCTCGCACTCGAGTTCGGCGTGGTGTGTTCGTTCGCCGAGGGGAGGACATATCAGCACCTGCCGCGGACTTTTAGCGGCCCGCACTGTGTGATACGCCGAGGGGCTGGAGTGTGCCCGGGCAGTTTGGACAGGAGTAATTACCAATTGGTCGGGGAGATTGTGAATTGAGGTAGAAGGAGGAACTTGTAACAAAAAAAGTGTAAAATGAAGATGGAGAGGACGAGAACCAAATTGGAAATGTAAAATTCGACGATTCCGAGTGATAATTCAACGGGTTGACTTGTAAAGGAGTAGCGGACGATCGTAGAGTCACTTAGCGGAAGGTAAGATGAGATATGTATGAAATATCGTATAAGTTTTAAGGTTTAAATTATTTAAACAAAAAATGAAACGCAAGTATTTTAAAGTAGAAGATCTTTGTATGAACACCGCCGGAACACTTCCGTCTGTTTCTACTTACTCGAGCTTTTCTGCTCCACAAGTTGCGCATAATATCGCTATTGTAAGAAAATATTGAAAATTACCATTCAGTGTTCACTGTGTGAATATATTATTTCAATTTTTTTGAATAATAGGCTTGCGCAAAATATTAATTTTGCATATGGAAATAAAATTGTAAAGGAATTGTACGTAAAATTAAATCTCAGTTCGCGATTGAAATTTTTTGAGGAGATTTCAAATTCAAATGAATCCATTTTGCAGTCAGTTTGTTTTACATATACATGTTTTTTTAGCCTTTAATCAAACCCGACGCTGGGTTAAGCGGTGAGCACTTTTTAAATCAATTATTCGAAAATTGAGCGCAGAGTCGATTTCACGGCCCAATTTCTTTAATCCAACTAAAGCTAAAATATACAATCTCAATAAATTCAGCAGAATAGTTTATATAATGCATTCGTTTGAAAAATATTCAAATTTCCAACTAAAGATTCAGGACTAATCTATCCATTTGAGCTCCTCTTCCACAATAAAAAGCCTCGACCAAATTCTACCATACTAATTGCATTATTTTCCACATCACGCAACGCTTACATCCGTCGACGGCTAATCCGTTAGAATCAGTGCCCAAAAGTCAAACATCGCCAGCAAGTAAACGTCGAGTGTCCCCCGCGGCGCGAAAATCAAATAACGAATTTCCAATCAAGGGGCAGCGCGCGCGCGCCTGGAAACTCGATTTCGCCGCCGCGAAAGAAAGAAAAAGCGCGGAAAGGGCCCGTGGCGTTCTCTCTCTCGCCGCCCGGAACCCGTTGGCCTATGGCTAAAGGACGGCCGGATGTCGCTCGGTGCAGTGATTCGATTGATTCGCTCGAGAGCCGTATGGGCCGCCGCCGCCGCGGCGGCGAGCTTCCGAGTGGGCCGCGCGCGCTCGCGGCGCGCCTCGCGGGGAAAGAGCCCGCACGGCCGCGACGGCGTATAAGGGACCGCAATTGCTCGGACGCGAGCACCGGAAGGGAGGCGCGGAAGCGGCCCCGTAAGACGGCCGAGCGATGTTGACCGATTTTCGGGGGCTTTCATTGCTATGCACTGGCTACTGCATAATTTAGCGCGCGCGAATGGTGGCATTTAAGTAGGTTCTATTTGAATGATAAAATAATTCGTTTGCACTAGTTTTAAGTACAGGCTAAGCAGGTTTTCAGTAGTGTAATGCTGTCTTTTCTCAACGTGTACATTTCTTTGGCGTCGTCGAAATAATAAGTCACTTTTATGTCTAATTTGAAGTGATTTTTAGTAGAGTCTTGAGATTTTTAAATTAGCGTCTAATCTTTTATAATTATTTTTATTTTATGCATATAAATTGCGGTCATTATAATGTAATTTGAAAGGAACATTCTTCTGATCCTTTTGTATTTCCCTGCAGCGAAATTGTAAACTTTTTTTGTGCCTTACAAGTGCATCTGCGAGTAGGATCGCTTATGATACTGTCGATGACTGACCGGCAGTTTGTATCCGATATAACAGTTATTTATAATTGTTTTAACCCAAAAACTTAAACCATACTTCATATAAATTTAAAATCAGATTTCGATGAAAGAAATTTACAAAGGAGATAAGGTCGCAAGGTAAAATTGTGATATCTCATTAACTATTATTTTTCCACCTATTTCCGAAATACCAAGAGAATTGGAATAATTTTTTTTATAGTAGAAGTATGTATGCTACTGACAAAAATATTACTTTTAAAAATAAAGATATATAAAGCACCGCGTTAATTCTAATTGACATTTACTAGCCAATCAAAAATAAAGCTATAAATAAAATAGTTTATTAATTGATTAGTAAGCGCATTACGTGTCATATTGCAAATACTTTAGATTTTACGTAGCTTCATCTTACAACTATTTTACGTCATTTCAAGCTATAGTACATCAGCTCACTATTTTTGTTTTATTACCAGCATACTGTAACCGTTAATTGATAGCAGCACCTTAATCAAGAAGGAAAATTGGATTAGCTGATGAATATAAATAGTTTTCGTAAGGCACATTCTGTTAGGGAAAGATAGTCTTGATCTTTCGATTTTTCAAACAGTGTGAAGTATCACTTCAATGAAGTTAATTATCTTTCTAAATGGTCTGAACCGCAGTGCCTCGGTACTTCACATGTAATCAATTGAAACAAGGCCGGTGTTGCTTAAATACTAAATGGTAAACTTCCTTTTTACTTAATTCCGATGATTAAAATATCAGGAAAGTATAACTACTTTAGAACCAACTTATACCCCTACCATTTATCTTTAGTTTAAAGTTGACTATCTTTGCGAATCCGCAAAGCCGCAAACATTTTGACGTTTAAGATTTCGCTGCTCGAGAAACGCAGCTTTACATAATTAACGCTTTGTATTTTTTAAGAATATTCCGCACGCAGCTGCGGCTCCTTGAAAATTATGCAAAGAGATGCAAGTGCGAGCAACGAGACGAGAGAGAAATGAAAATTATTTTCGAATTTTTAATCCGCGCTCGCTGTATCGGCCCGACAAAACAGCTCGCGTGATTTTCCGCGCTCTCGCCTGACTCACCCGCAATCTCAGCATTGTTTATAAAGAAAGGCACAAGCCGCGTCCTCGCCAGCGGAAGGAATGCTCGCGTCGAAAGAGCCGATCGCATCAAAAATTTCGCCTCGCCCAACAGCAACGAACCACCTCGGAGGACTCTCGATCGATGGGAAGCCAATTTACGCCGTGCGGGGCGTCAGTCGGTGGCGTCCGTCGCAACGTCTCCGAGCAATTTGGAAAATTCGCGGAGGCCCCGCGTCGCGACATTGACGTCAGCCGGATTTATCGGGGCAGGTGACGCTCGGGAATCCGGGCCGATTTGGCGCGCGCGTGCACGCGACCGCGTGGCCGGCGTATATCGCGCCGCCGCGAGGAGACGCGCGCCGCAGTCGCCGCGGAGTCGTTCACCGGGATTCGCGTGGACGCGTTGCCCTGCGCGTGGATCCGGTGCCTTTTTTTTTTTTTTATTTTCGCGCGACGCCTTTTTTTGCTTTCGGGGGAGGCGGCATCAGAGTCGAAGTGGAAGTGGCTAGTTGCGCCGAGGCCTGGAGAGCGACGGGTGAGGAATTCGAGTGCTTTGTTTGCCGAGGTGCGAGCGGGGTCGACTTGTTACGCGGCCCCCGCACGGACAAGAGGTTTGGGCGGTCGGGGAATGGATTGCTTCGTGCGGCTTTTTTCGCGGACGAGCTTTTTTTGCGGAGGGGATGTTGCTTGTCGTGTCTGGATCTGGTGGTTGGCGGACAGTCGTGTGTTAATGATTTTCTGGTTTATCCTTCGAGATGGATTTTTTTGCCGCTATTTTGTCGTAATACTATGCTGTTTAAGAAAAAAATTTTGAATTTGTATCCAGTGCTTGAAGCTTTTCTTTTTATTTGTTTCGTGCGTAAAGTATTTTCGGTGCAATGCTATTTGCTGCAGGAAAATAAGGAGCTTAAGAATGCGATCATTAAGAAAATGTCAATGACACGGCAGATTTATAACAAACTTCCGACTTAGTCTTAATTATCTAGTGCCGTGATTTCTGTAGATTAAGTCCTAGCGAAATTTGATGCAAACTTATTAGTTGGAAACACGATACAAAGACTCGTGAATCAATTTTTGCATGAAAACTCCATTATACTGTTCTAAAGCTAATTTCGAAAAATGCTTCTAATAATATTTGACCCATTCGGTACACAATGAATATCAGTAGTTTTGTAAAAGTAAAAATTGTTACAATTAAAAAAAAAAAATCCTTTAAAAAAATGTTATACTTCGTTTGTGAAAGATTGTTTCACAGAAAGAAAATTCTCTTATAAATCTAGAATTATAATCCTGTTATAATACACATATGGGTTTTGTATCTAATTTGTGCAGGCAGATTTTAGTG
The DNA here is from genome assembly GCA_035586675.1 of Eurytoma californica. Lineage (NCBI taxonomy): Eukaryota > Metazoa > Arthropoda > Insecta > Hymenoptera > Eurytomidae > Eurytoma > Eurytoma californica. Next base: position 4,203,959 of record JAXIUT010000037.1, on the reverse strand, counting down.
AATACACCTTTATCAATTAGAAAAAAACTCATTTTTCTAAAGGAATATTTATATTTCTTTGGTAAAAGGGAAAAGAAAGAATTATTTTTTTCCTTGTTAAAAATATTTTACCTACATATTTACAATTTAAAATAGAATCTTTTGACTACTTTATAAGGGCACGTTTTTCTCTACTACGTAAAATTCTAAAAAGTTGTTTTCACCTCAACTCACGGTTAGTAAAACCGAAAAAGCGATAAATAATAATCTATTCGAATATCCCAGAAAAAAATTACTCGAGTGCACCTACTCTCTTACCCTTCGGAAAATTGATTACACACTATAAAAAATCGGGCCTAAAATAACCACCCGAAAAACTATTTATCTCGATCACAGATTAAAGTAAGAAATACCCTCATAATCTTCAAAATGTGGAAGAGTGAAAAACCACTCGAAACGAGTGATAACCCAGCCAATCGAGTTTCGAGTGGCTGTGTTTTTTCTGAAAAAGAGTGATTTTTTACTCTTCTACACTATCAGAGTACCCTTTTCAAATGTTGAATACGTGTATTCACATATATTCACACTCTGTACACCCCAAAATAAACGCAGTCTTATTTTCGAGCGTAAAATTTCCAATTCCGCAATTACCTCGACTCTTTACAGTACATCAGCCGCTTACACCGTAAAATCGACCGAACCCTGACTAAAATCCACTTACCGCTCTCATCGCGAGTGGCTATATTCGAGCCGCCTCGGATGCGCCGGAAGCTCCTCCCGGATCCCCCGAAACGATAACCCGTCGATCCATCAAGCGCCGGGCGGCGCCTCTCGTCGATTGCATCGCGCGCGGCCAAGCCCGCGCCGTTCCGCTCGCGGCGCGCAAAAAAAGGAAAAAACAGCCGGCAGCGCGCGAGCTTTGTGCGAGGCTCGTCGATTGTACGCCGCTGGCGCCGCTTTTTACACTCCTCGCGTCTCCGGCGCCCTGTGCTTTGTCGAGCTGGCGACGCTCCCTCCAGATATCCGAGTGGCCGTAGAGTCGAGAGGCTCGAACGCGGGATTCTAAACGACCGCTTCTACGCGCGGTTTTAATACTTCTAATCTCCCGCAAGTTTCAGACGGGCGATTGCAGATATTATATAAAGCTCGCTCGGGCGATAGAAGTACGTAGCGTTTCAAGGCTTTTTGAGCGTTGCTCTCGCGAGAGCGCGGGATTGCATTGTGTTTACTCGCCAGGCTGAGTGCGGGATGCACTTGGCTTGAGGTGCTTTTCAAAGTTTTAAGCGAAAAAGAGGACAGACTTGTTTTCTAACGTTGCTTAACGTCGGGACGCCTCTTGAATTCAATCTCGAAGGTGTAATATGTGCGGCTACTTCGTCATGCTCCGAGCACTATTTGAAAAGTACTTCGTTAAAATCTTGAAGTGTCGATTTAATTAGCCTTCGCTAATAAAGTGCAAGAAGAATTAACATAATTGAAATTAATATTTACGAATATTGAATTAACTAGTCGTATATACATTGTACAAATTATTAGCTTTTTGAAAGCTTTTTTAATTAATAATTTTTTTCTTTCAAACTGCGTCGAAATAGCAGATCCTTTTTAATTATTTTACTAAGAGGAGCGGTTTATACGAGTTTATAATATAAATATAAACGTAAACTCGACGAAGACTTTAAATACCAAAAGATATTTACATTGTAAAATTTACATATCCAGTAATGCCCTCTAATACGCAGTAAAAGTATCTCGCGTAAAAGCGCACTTGCGCGTAGCATCAACAATTATCGTTGTGAATTCCCAAAGAAAAACTTAACTATAGGAATTCCTCGGAGCGCAAAATCCAACCTCCTAAAACACAGCGTTTTATTGACGTCAGTTCAGTTCGCGTGTACTTTGCTCCTCGAACACACTGCGATATTCGTTATAGAGTGAAATAAAATAGTGCGGAAATTTCGAGCAGTAAAACATCCCAGTAAAAAAAGAAGAAGCACAAAAAAAAAACATTATATCAGCAACAGTTTCACGACCGTGCATTTCCTCCCCTCGCAATAAAACGAGTAAGCTTCAAACAATAAGCATCTCGTTTCCTCGGACGCTCCATCAGGTCCGCTCGAACAAAAAAAAAGAGAGAGAGAGAGAGAAAACCTCGTCACCCCCTCGTCCGCGGAGACACGCGAAAAGCTCCCGCCTCTCTCCGAGAGGGAGAGAGAGAGAGAGAGTCTCAGCCTCGACCCCGCGCGGCGAAGGCCTCCCAGCATCCCCGCGTCCAGACGGCTCGCCGGGCGAAAAATCCGGCGGCGCGCACGTGCGCGCTGCGCACGCATCGATTGCACGTGTGCGCGCGCGAGACGGGCAGGTATAACGTACGACGCGATGCGCGCCTCGCACATAAGCGCGCGGATGGTGGACGCCGGGAGCCGCGCGGAAAAACGTCGCGGTGCGCGCGCCGCCTGCCTGGGGTATATAGCACGCATTTGCATGTGCGCGCATTGTTTCCCGCCGGGCGCGATGTGAAAAACTCGCCGCGGATGATGCGGCCGGTAGTAGTGCGCCGAGGCTGCGCGGCGCGGACGCATCGGAGCCGCCGTATCGCACAGTGAGCTCAGACGGGCTTCGCGGAGGAGTACAGGTATTTCGCGCGATAGTTTCTTGCTTTTTTTTTTCTTTCTTTTCTTTATTTCGTTCTGCGCCGAGGGGTGGATTATTCATTTCGGGGGCGATGCCAGTGAAGTGGTTTGATTCTCTTGCGTTTGGAGAGCGAGACGTTAGTTCGCGGGGAAAAATCAATCTTTCGTCTGGCATGCATTTATGCAGTGACACAAATTTTGTCTCCGGTTGCTGCGGGTGTAAAGTGTTTTTACGGCGTTTCCTTTTACGCGCGCGGATCCCTTGTTAAATCTTTGATTAGCGGAACTATTTTGGTAGCGCGTTTATAGGTGTGTTCGAGCGTGCAAATTTTATTCGGAGCTGTTAAAGTTTCAGCGGAGGTTGCAGCGATAGAAAAAGTAAAGGCACCGAGCGTAATAAATTATTTCATGAAATTACAGATGAATTACTTTAAAATTGAGGTAAATTAATTTTTTAGAAACGTATTAAAACTTTGAAGATCTTTAAGATATTACCAATTCATAATAAATTTCTTTTCAAAAAATATCAAAAGTGATTTTATTTTATAATTAATATAAAATCGATACCATATATTTCGCGATTAAACTTTATAACTGAAAGACTGATTTGTGCTTTCCAAAATTAAAAAAAGTATTTTATGCACCGAATCGATATTGTTTTTTACGAGAGAAGCATCCGTTAACGGGGCACTTTTATTTCAGCCTTTTGATTAATCATAAAATTTGGCTTTGAAAAGCTCCTTTTATGCACTGGCCGAGAGCGAATAAAAATCAAGCATCCGCGTTATCAGCGATTCTATAATGAAAATTGAAAAACGAGCGAGATCCGAGAAACTGAAAACACTGCACTAAACTCAACCCGACAATATTGATTTTCCGCAAAGTAGACGAAGATTAATCTCGATTGCAACGCAGTCAAATTGAAAAAAATGTTCCCAAATGAAACCTAAGATCTCCCAAGTGCGAATAAAATATTTCATCCACGCGTCGGGCAGCTTTACGTAGCGCTTCCTCGATCTATAAATAAAAATTGTCGACATCGTTGAAAATCGATCGATGAAGATCATTGGTTTTGTCGTAAAAGAAAGCTGCAAAAAAGCGATGAAAAAAATCGCGCCTTGTACGTTACACCGCGACACCAGGCGAGAGCGCGCGTCGCTCTAGCGTGTAACGACTGTACTCTCCCCTTAGCTCAGGTGTTGGCCGCGGGCACGCTTTTGTTTCTGTTTTGCTCGGGAGCGTCTCCGTCGACGTCGCGCGCGGAATTCCAGATTCGCGACGCCGGTCGAGGCGCGCGAGAAAAACATCGGCGCGTCCAATTGCGATCGTAGCCCGCCTAATTAATTAACATTCATTTCGGATCTCGAGTTCGAGGAATGATAAGTATGCCGATGGTGTACGTGTAACAGATGCGTCTTTCGTCCAAGATTCTTTCCTCTTTATCGCCGATGAGATTGGATCGGAGCTGCTGTGTCGCGCGTCTGTTTTTTTTTGAGTTGCATTTGATCGTAAATATTTAAACGAGGCGCTTATGTCTTTCTGCGTGTTTTTGTGCTGTTTAAAATTTAGAAGTATCATTTGATTAACAATTGAATAAAGTATAAGAGGAGCATTCTGTCTCGGAATTAAATTTACAGTCGGCTACATTGATTTTTAAATGAGTTTGTCGTCACCGAACGTACATTAAAATGAAACGATATCTATTGATGATTTAGGGTATCTACGAAAAAAGAAACCTTTTGAATAATTTAGTAATGTATTCACCTTTATACCTGCATTCTCGCAGACATATGCAAGTAATAATTAATTAATCTTAAATTTATAACACAAACCATTACACACGGAATTCCAGTGGTATATTTAGTCCCGTATTTAAGGAGTCTAATCAACAAATAACTCTTCAATTTTCCAGTAAAAAATACCTGTCAAAAAAGAGTTCAAATGTTATCGCAGAATCTTGCTTAATTAATACTGAATCGCTTATCTCCTTAAGAATAATAAAGATTCCAAAAAACAATTGTTATTCAGCCGCTTTATATTTGCATGCGACACTGCTAAATAAATTAGTATAATCAAATATACACAGCAAATAAAGTAGTGTATTTCTGTAAACATTCAACCCAAGAGACACTTTCATTTAGCCTCATCCGTGTACACACATCAGCGCGCGTCGTAAATTTCAATTAAAAAAAAAAATTCGTTTATACACGCCTGATCTCTTCTTAATTAAACATTGAAACACTGTTGATGGCGAAAAAAAATTCTCAAGGTCGGGTGTTATTTCGACTTCAAAGAGATGTACCTTTCTAACAAGCATAGTTCTAGTTTACAAAATAACATTTGACTCGAGGTACTCAAATCAAATAGCATTTGACTTACTTTGAAATAAAGAGAAGAAATAAATATTACATTTATTACTCCTCTTTACTTACATTTAAAAATCTTTAAAAAGTTATTTTTTCTGTCCGCATGGTTATTTGTATTCTATGTTCAGATGAAACTGTAGCGACATTTTTTAGTAAAAACCACGGTGCGTAATAAAAAAGACAATTTTGTTCGTATTTTAAAATAAAAGAAAGCTTCTGCTATTGAAATCTTCAGAAGTCTTTTTTAGATTACCTTCGAGAACATCATTACATGTCTAATTCGAAAAGACAATATCCTCGCAACATAATACAAAATAAATGTATATCTAATTTGGAGAATAAAAGCTCTGTATAATATTTAATATACGATGACAGTAGAAACAGACAAGTACGTACAGACAGTGCCATTTACCAATCCCGTTTTATTTTTAACTTTTCTCATTAACCAAGTAATGATCCATTGTTCTTGAATTTAAATGTTTTTTGCACGAACTAAATGATTGCAAAATTTATATACATTCAATTTAAATACTGAATTTTGTCCTTAATGAAAAAAGTCGATCGAACTTTAATCTAACTAAACAACAGCCCTGAAAAACTAACGAAACACCACGCAATCTCTTCTGTTACAGGTGAGCGGCGATCGGATAACATGTGACCGTGCGCAGGCCCAGCCGTCCGCAGTCCTCTCCTCGAATCGGCGGTCACGCGCCCCCCAGCCTCCTCCCCCCACCGGAAAATACCCGAAAATTCGCGCGCACGTTAACGCGCGCGGGATAAAAAGTAACGAAGCGAGAGAGAGAGAGAGAGAGGGGGGAAGATAGTAGAGCGGCTCGGCTGCACGGATAGAGGCGCGAGCATGTCAAGGGGGCGCTTTGGAGCGTCGTAACACGCCGGCGGGAGGTGTTCGTAAGCGTGGCCTCCCCGGGGGCGACGAGGCGGCGCTCGCGGCCGGGCGCCGGCTTTCGGGGCATGCACGCCGGACATGCCGTGTGACTGGCCGGCGCGTAGGAGCTGCCGCCCCGCCGTAGGTGCCGTGCGCCACCCCGAGCCGACAACATGAGCTCCATCGACTTCGACGAGGTCCTGCTGCACGTCGGCGAGAAGGGACGCTATCAGAATATCATGTACTACCTGCTCTGCATACCGGCCACCCTGCCCGCCGCCTTCCTCGCCTTCTCGCAGGTCAGCTGTTTCGGACTTTATTGCCTTTGCTTTCTTTCCTTTTTTTTTTATTACTTTTTTTAGTGCGGGCGTAAGGAAGATCGGATGGTTTGATGGTTTAGTGCTTTGTTTCGCGGGGGAGGATATTTTTGGCGGAGTAAATTTACGAAAGTGAGTCTTTTTATTGTACTGTAAATACTGCATTTCGAGTCTCGCGTAATTATTTCTGTGATGATTATTTTTTTCGTTAGTACCTTTTACCCATTTTAATGAATTTGTTATTAATTAAAGTTGGATTTCTTATTTAGGGAAGATAATTAATAATCTTAGTACATTTGGTTCTAGAAACTTGTTGAACTTATAAAATAATGTTTTTCAGTGCGGAACGCGGAGAAAATGTTACATTTAGTAAAGATGTCATTTAAGATTCAATACTGTGCACGATTTTTTCAACGGATTTTATTTTCTATACTTTTAGTTACGGACCGGCAGAAAAAACATTTTTAAACGTAAACTGTAAAAATTTTATTTTATGTAAACTTAAAAATTGAAGAAATAAAAAGTACGCGCAAAGATAAATATTTAAACAAATGAACTTATAAATTAAATGTTTTTAAAAAAAAGATTAAATACAAGATTGTTCGAAATACTCTTTATTTTGTGCTTTTTTAAAAAATGTTATCGAAGCATAAAGATAACTGAAGAACGCGTGAATAATGAAGTAAACGTTAGTTTTTATTACGTTGAAAATAATAAGTATTAAATAACGCAAACGAAAAATGTAAATATTTTCCGTTGTGTTCGCGTACGTGAAATTTTTCAAGAATATTAATTACATAATAGTTTACATTAAATAATTTGAAATTAATTTATTTAATGTGAGTATAGTTATTACCGCGATACAAAATTTTCCTGAAACAATCTTAATTAACTGACATTATTTATTAATTTTTCGTTTTTCCAAGTACTTGACTATCTCGCGATATGACATGATGTACGATCAGTATCATCAAAAGTAAAACCAGCTAATGCACAACTCGTATTCAATTACCTCTTCTGTTGAGAAAGCTCTACATATGTACTTTTATATATTATTTATCCATTGCTATCTCGTAATTTGAGAAAATTCATTCTTTATGAAGCGGGATGCAGTGTGAAGATCATCTTACGCCAAGTCTCGGAAGAAGACGAAAAATGATACGATTCGTGGTGAAATTAACAAATCATACATTTATTACGCGCAATTGATTTATTTACAAGGAAGAATCTTATTTTTTTTTCTTCGTCGAGAAACTAGTATAATTCAAATCAACCAGGAAAAAAAAACGCTTCTGAAAGTTTTACGCCGAAGAAAATGCTTTTATTCCTGTGGAATCTCGGGAAATGCGTTTTTCTTCAAGGGAATCCTTAAAAGAATCGATAGAAAGTAGTGAATAATTAATATAAAAATGATTTAAATTTATATAAAAATGATTTAATGACTTTATTTTAATCTGCAAGTAAAAATTATTCAGTTTTCTTTTATGCTCTACATATTACCGAGAACACGGTCGGTTAACCCACGTCGAAAGCAATCAAAATCAAGAATCGATCGACTTCGCTTTCAGTCTCGTAATTTTTTAAAGAAAATGACGGATTAAACCATTAAAGATTTAAAGCCAAATACCGACTTTGGCCGAAATCGATCGAACGAAAGGAAAAGAAAAACCGAGCTTATAGAGTCGAACGTCGGGTGTGCGCAGGTGTTCGTGAGCGCGTCGCCGGACCACTGGTGCCGCGTGCCGGAGCTGGACAACCTGACGAGCATACTGAGCCTGGAGGACCGCAAGGCCCTGTCGCTGCCTTACAAGCACCGCTCGGACGGCAGGCGGGAGTACTCCAAGTGCCAGATGTACGACGTGAACTACACGGCGATCATCGAGGGCTGGCTGGGCGCGGGCCTCGCGGGCAACGGGACGCGCCCCGGCGGCGTGCCCGAGGTCGCCGACACCGGCGGCCTCCTCGACGACGTGCTGCGCGAGGATCTGCCCCTCGACGAGTACTACGGCTCCACGGTGAATCCCACGTCGCTGCTGAGGTTCCCGAGGAGGCTGCCGCCGCCGCCCGTCAGCGATCCCACCTGGCCCACGGTGCAGTGCCGATACGGATGGAACTACGACACCAGGGACTACGACAGCACACTCGTCACCGAGGTAAACTCGACAAGAGCAGCTTTGCCGCTCGTCGAACATTTTACGCCGATTGTATACCTTCTCTTTTCGGATACGAGTGCTTTCTTTTGTTTCGTTGTCGACATTCTTTTGTTCGCGCTCAAAATATTTTCATAATTTGTTTTCATTCTTTAAGGATAATTATTTTAAAATGACGTAGAATTCGTTATCGATAGATTCTATCAAATAATATGAACAAGATGAATTTAAGAGAAGGCTGTAATTTAAGCCTCGATACTTTAGGATATATCAAGTTATCGATAATTGACGAAAATCGAGAATGCATTTAAACGGGTGCTGAATTTGTAAACATTTAAGCTTCAATTGTAGCTTTACAAGTTATTATTGATTTAGAGTAACATTTTTAACAATCCTTTTTTCCATCATTGTTTTTTAAAAATTATATTTACTTCTAAAATTTTGTTTTGAAGCTTACACGTAAACATACATATCTCACGGTACAAAGTTCTGTTACTCTCCTAGTAATTAATTTTCACTTTTTCTTCTTTTTTTCACCCTTAGGGCGAATAACTTAGCAGAAAAATTAACAATCATTCAATACGTTTCACCGAAATCGATACGAGCATTAACGTTTCAACTACACTTTGATTAAAAAGAAAAACGCTAGAAAAAGTTACCCATAAATTTATACACTCGTAAAGGGTCAAGGCCGTAGCTCGCGATGCGAAAAGCAAGCGTTCGAGCGGGCGTTACGTAAATTCCTCGAGCGAAACGATACGAGCGCGGAGCGACGAGTGTTTAAGGTGAAAAGTGATTAAACAGGATACCACGCGCGTTGAAATCAATCGGCTCGAGAAATACGCCGTTATGCAAGTGCAAACATCGCGGCTGCGTTCTGCCGCTGAGCCGAGAGAAAAATCGAGCGCGCATCTCGGCGCCCGAAGGAGCGACTGGCGCGTAAATCTAATCCGACGCGCAGTGCGCAGCGGTCGCCGTAAATCTCGCCGTCCGATCGCCTCAAATCAGCCCGGCTCTGCCTTCGCCGTAAAACAAAAGGAAGATTTTCCGAAGGCCGACGTTGTCTCCTTGCGTTTGGACATTTCTATTGCGACTTATGCTCCTCCGAAGTGGGATACCGATATGTTTGCCTTCATTAAAATTAAAGAGCAGATGTACGTGCGTAAACAAATTTAGTACGGAGAGACGGTGGATTTTTTTTTCTCCTCTGAGTATGTAAGCTTAAGCTTGCAGGCCACGCTCCGAAAGCGGTTGAATAACAAAAATGTTGACTAGTTTACATTTTAAATTAAATTTACATTTTAAGGGGATACAGCCGGGTGTGGTCAGACGCGCTTTTCGCTAAATCCTTTTCAAACTCTCCCACCGCATAAGATAACAAAATTTTTGTGTGAATTCAATATTTTTTAACGTTAAATAAAATTATCATTCTCTATAACAATAACGTAATCCACAACGTAACTCGAGCAGTCGAGAGTTATTAAATTTCCTATTTCTAAAACGCGACATCCGGATGATCCGTAAAAATCCTCTCTTCCATTTGAACACGCGGAACGAAGAATAATAATGTTATTCGAACGCTCCCCAGCCCCATAAATCCTGCGAAAATTAAAACATCGCGCGGAACCTCTTTATCCGTCAGCTCGCGCGGAATCTGCATAATTCGCGTCTCGGGTTTCGCGAGCAGCGCGCGGCCGGTCGCCTTGGCCTTTGGATCTGGTTCGCGCGCCTCGCGCCTCCCGCTCCGAAACGGACGCGACGACAATAATTGCCCGGAGATCGCGCGGCTCCGCCGAAATTCTTCCCCCCTCCGCACTTACGCCGCGGAACGAGGAGCACTAATGGAAGTCGCGCAATTGGTGCGCGCGTTTAAGTATGCCCGGCGAGGCGTAACGGCCTGCGATCCCGCGCTGATGAGGAAAGTTTCGCTGCGCGATGCGGGATTTTACGGCCGCCGCGCGAGTTTCTTTTATGCGCGGCGATTTTCACGGGTAATGAGTGCGTGCGGTCTCTCTCCCGGCTTTAACTTGTTTTTTTTTTTCCTTACGCGCTCCTATATATCTTTCCTTCTTTTTTTGTTGATAAATTGCGCAAGTTTTATTTGCATCGGGTGGATGGGACTTGGAAATTCGTTACGAGCCGAGTCTACGAGAAGGGTTTACGTAAGTTGGGAAACCACTTGAAGGCACGTATATTTGATTTTTTATATGTTCGAGTTTTTTTTTCTGTAAATTTCAAGTTTTGCTTTAAGTAATATTTTAAACATTGTGACTTTTAAGTTAATTATTGGATTGCAAAGTTGATTAAAATATTGGTTAGTAATACTTTTTTCAGATAATTAAAAATATTTAAGTTATTTCAAGTGTAAGTAGAAATTCGTTGTACTATTTTATTTATACCTAAAATTAATTTCGTTTAATTTTCGAAATTAATATAAACGCAGTTGTACATTAACAATGCATCTCATTAAATTTAGTTAAATTAGTTACATCACTATTTTCATCACGGTTTATACTAAAATATAATGAAAAATTAAATGAATATAAAACAATTTAAACGAATATTAAAATTCAATTAAAAATAAAGGAAAAATATACTGGACGCGAAAGAGAACGAGTGCGTTGCAAAATTGTTACGTGATATCCCGTATCGATGAAGTAACTTAAAGCTTAATGCATGAAGGAACGAAAGTTCCGTGCACCGCTTCCGCGGACGTCAATGCAGAGGAAGTGATGACCCGAGCTTACGATGCTCTCGAGCCCGCGCAGACGTCATAAGAGATAAAAAGGGAGAGTTTAAAGATTTATTTATAGACCCCCGCAGCATAAATTGTCTTGCAAACTATCCTCGCACAACCATGCATTATTTCCACTTTGTTTACATAACAGCCCGTCACGCGAGCATGCGCTTTCATAAATAAATTAAAATATTGGCGCGTGCGGCCGGAGGACGTCGCCTCCGTTAATTTATAAACGCGCGGCGTTAAAATTCAACTTAATTTTGACGCGACCCTCGGATGAACGACGCCACCCGGAAAATTTGGCGTTTAATCAATGGGAAATGGGTAAACCGCGTACGGCACCTCCATTACGCACGCGTAAAAAGAGAAATACAAGAAAATACAAAAGAAGACGAATGTATGCCACGCGGTGTTAATGAAATGGAACGAAGAATTCCAGGCCAGCGGCCGAAAGGAGGCAATTACGCGCGGAGACGGATTTTTTTCATTCTCCTCCGCCTCCCCCGCAATCCGAACTCCCACAGCGAGATTCGCAATAAAGCACCGGCGAATCGGCCGGGCGAACCGAGGAGACGTCAATAAAGCCCGAAAACACGTGTTGCGGGGAGAGTCATCGCGGGAGCCATTAATCACGATTTTCCGGGGGTTCTCCCCGGGCCGTTGAGCCTCGGAAGGCCCAGAGAGTACACGGGGGTGCGGGATCGCGAGCGACAGGTGCGCAATAAGGAAGAGCGAAACGAAAAAAACGCGCGGCTCCTCCGGGGCGAAGGCTCCAAGCGCCGAAGCGCGCCTCGAGTGTGACTGGCCGATGGGCCGCATCTCTCTCACTCTCGCTCTCGTGGCGTCAGCAATTGCTGGCCAATTTACCTACCCCCGCATCCGGTCATGTGATATATACGCATCAAACGCTCGTGCAGGCAGCTTCACCGTCTCTCTCTCTCTCAATCTCTTTCTCTCTCTATCCATTTGTCCGTCTCGCTCGCTCGTACGGACCAGAGGCTGGCCGGCATAGTGGCCGAGATGGCGAGAGAGAGAGAGAGAGAGAGAGGAGGTTGTCCCACGTACGGTGCCCGAGCGTATTTACGCGCGCTCCGGATTCGCTGTGACGTAAAGCGGCGGCTCGCTTCAATGGCCGCGCGATCCTTTTCGGTCTTGAAGGGGACACGGAAGCGAGCCAGCGGATACCGACACAAGACACTCGGAAGTCGGCCGTGCGACCCTCTTTTACACCTACAGCCCGATCGTTTCTCGACGCTTTGGGACGATTCGACGGGTTAACGCCGGCTTTTTTTTTAGATTGAGAGAGAAAGATTTATAACGGTTGAGTGGATTCTTTGTGGGACTTCGGGGATTTCGGAGCTTTTTTTTTAATTGATTGCGAGGGAAAATCGATCCGATCATGATATTTTATTGTTTTTTTTTATACTTTCTAGTTTCTATTGAGCTACGGCAGCTGAATCTATTCAATTTGAAATCAAAGTTTTGCGCGTACGTAGATAAAGTTTTTTTAGGTCAATAACAGTTGACTACCAGCATATTCCGCATTTTCTAGAATTTTTAAATAAAAAAGAGCAGACTAAAAATCATGAATCTTCATTTAAAAAAAAAAAAAAAAGACGATGGCACTGATAATTAAACGTAAGACAATGTGACGAGATAAAATGGGCCTGGAAACTTTCTTTTTCGTCGATGAAAACTATTCGGCCTTGATAACCGATTGCTCCTCTGTGAACGGAAGCGGGCAAGATCCGACAATTTAGACTAGTTCAATTATTTTTATTTCTGGCATTACCTACTTACTTTGCTTCTAATTAACATAAACTCCTCCAATTGTTTTTGCGGAAATAGTTCATGGACATTATAATGATCCAAGTTCCAAAGTATGTCTTAACAGCCGCGTGGCGTGCAGGCCGTCATAAATTTCAAAATTAATTAAGCCGTACGGTATACCCCGCGGGCCGTTTCTTTCGCGCTACGTAAAACTGCCGTCGAGCCCCGACTGGCGCTTTTCAAAACTGCAACCTTTTTTTCGAAGCATAAGCTCCGCTGCGACGCAGGATACCGCGCTGTACAAAAAACGGACCTTTGACTCTCGCGGGGTCACACGGGCGCTCCGAAGTTGCCGGATAACGAAATGAATTCAATTAACGCGCTCGCTCGTTATCTCCCCGCGTGCGCCTCCCAAATCCCGCGGAAACTCGCGCAATCCATCCGGCTTTATCCCTCCCCCCCGCGAAAGGAAAAAGCGGCGCCGCGTTTTCCATGAATACATATTGCGAGATATTCGGATTTGAATTCGCGCGCGCGCGCGAAAAAACAGTCCGCTTTATCCGGGGGATGCCGTCGGGAGGAGGCGCGAGGAACAAAAGCGCGCGCGGCAGTCGAAGCGACAGGGGGAATCTGGGTCAGTACTAAAGAAGCAATTCCGGCCAAGATCGCCGGGCAACCCCGTCTAGTGCGCGGCAGCGCGCGTCCGATCAATTATCGGGCGAAACGGGCAAATGCGCGACATCCTTCAGCGGAGGAGGCGGGATAAGGGGCCCCCCGGAGCGCCGATGGCCTTTAGGCACTTCCTCGCGCGGACCATTCGGCTGCCTCGATGGCGAGCTTCGCGAGGGCGAGAGGAGGGTTGCGGGCATTCGGAAGCGTCTTACTTCGGGCGATCCTACGCAGTTGTAGGGGGGCTCAAAGCGTAGAGGAGATTTTTGGTTGAACATGAGTGCGACGGTGACCTAAGACTTGTTTCTTTCATTTTTTTTTAGTTAATTGGATGTAAAAATGTTTTGACAGTAATCACTTGTGGATTTGAAATAATATACATTTTTATCTTTTGTACGACGACGAAGGAAAAACCATGAAAGTGATCGTTAACTTCAAACATGTTTTATACATTTTAAAATTTTACTGTACAAGTATTTTTACAAAAATTATTTACAATATTTTTACGATTTTTACTAACGTTCAGTATAATATTTTTTTAATACCTTTGTAATTTATTAATTGATTATCATATTACGTTTGTGTTCAATTTTGATATTTTTTAAGTACAAAAGAATAGGAGAAAAAGAATCACGAGATTATTTTATCGAAATATAAACTAGAAAATTTTGCAGCGCAAATGTGAAATGGGAGAAAAAGTGAAAAGCCACTCGAATCAACTAACTTTACACCCGAAGCGATTGAAAGCCGAGCCAATCATAGTATATCGGCTCGCTTTTCACGCGATCCGGATAGTTTTTCCCTCGCTCACATTACCAGTGCGTTGATCAGCCGTTCGTTTATTCCCGCGTATCTAGGAAAAAAAAAAAAAAAAAATTAGTTCGATGCGGGCGCGAAATTAACGAACTCGCCAAGGCTCCCAACTTTTCCATCGCTTCATTTCTCTATTTAAAGAGGAGGAAAACAAAAGAGAAAATAGCGCGATGAAAAAATGAACGGCTTAATCGGATTAATTGTCTTAATCAGAATTGATAGTTCCCTTGGAACCTCGGGTGAGAGAGTAGCAGACGCGGAGGCTGGAGTGACTTGTCCGCTACGTGGACCAGCGCTTTCAACCGCCCGTGAGCGAGAAAACGCGCGGAGCAGCCGCGCGCTTACTGCGGGGCATTATTTGATATGCATGAACATTATCTACTTGTTCCCGGCTATCTGACCGCTTAGCTATATGTCTAACGCGTATATCGAGTATCCACTCGGTTCTGCCTCCTACTATTAGCCTAATACCCCGTGGCGGGCCCTTAAACCTCTCCATCTTTTTATTGCCTTATCATTAACCTTTCTCTCGCTCTCCCCGGTGCACGGCTGCTACATATCTTCGCGCTCTTTCCCCCGTCAGTTTCGACGACTAGTCTGCTTTTTACGGCTAGCCAAGCATTTGGTTTTGTATAGGGTACCAGTAGGATGAAATTTTACTGACTCGGGCGTAAAAATTTATTGATTTCTCGATGATAAGTGTGTTTCTAGCTTCGAAAGGAAAGATAACAAACATTTTACTTATATTTTATGCAGGTAGAATATAAATGATTGTGCTATTCATATTTTTTTCATAAAAATCGCATCGAGCAAGAGATGAAGGCTCGACTTACATCGTAGCTTGCAAACCTTGCATTTCTTATTCTTTTATTAAGTTTTACTCGTCCCTGCCAATCCGCGCGGCGTAAATTTATTAGCCATCATTTTCTATTATTCTTACAATTTGTTTCGCGGAAATTCATCGGTATAAAAGATTAGTTTTCATTAACTAAGTTGAATAAATTAGAATAAATTACGCGCTCCACCAGCTTCACTTTGTCGCGATGTAAATTCGCTTTAAATTGAATAAAAGTGGCAAAATGTATTACTTCATTCATCACGTCAATAGCTTATCCGTAAATTTATGAAATAATCCTCCTTATAAATCACCTCTCCATATTATTGTCCGCTTGTTTCCACTCAAAAATACATTCGATCCCCCCGGACCCGCATCTTTTCCCTCCAATTAAGCCGAAACCCTTGAAGCGCATACGCGTCAGTCCACGAAAGTTTCATCGCATCCGCACGAAAATCAATTTACCCACGAGTTCCACACTCATCGCCGTCAATTGGTCGAATCGAATCACCATCAACTGCCAATTTGCGTCCGCGCGGCCAAAGCTCGCTTTGATCGATCGCCGGTGAAAAGCTCGCGCGTAAATAAATAAGAAGCGAGGCGCGTCCGCGTTTTTAAAACGGCCGCGCTCGGAGCGTCTACACTCAATTCCATTTGGCCATTAGCATCAGGCGCGTTCCTTAACAATTCGCCACGCTATTCAAAGCGCGCGCCGCGAGTTACACGCTTGCGTCAACGCGCGCGCGTGCCTCGCTCAATCCTATCGCTTTCAAAGGACGCACAAATCCGACCCGTATTACATTTCCGCGTGTCTTTCTCCGTCACCCCCCTCCGCGAGACAATGCGATTTTGCGTGCTGATGCTATTGAAAGCGTAGGATTTTTTTGTTTGTTTTTTCTAGGAATGCGAAAAAAATGTTTGCGAGGCGATTGTTACGGTGCGTTTTTTCGTGCTGTTTGTATAATGTGATTGGTTCTAGAGCTGGAGAAATAGAAATGTACGTTTTGTTGCTTGAAAAATTAAGGTTGTTTGATATGCACCTACGTGGAAAAGAACAGCAATTACGTTTATACTCGTTAATAAATCTTTTTTTTTATCAATACTGCAGCTACCTAACCGCGGTATTATCTTTTAAAAACATAAACATAAAAGTTTATTTTGATCCATTAAATTTCCCTTCATTTTTATCATTCGAATAAACATCTCTTATCAGGTACAGACATTCAGAAAAATAAGATTTTTTCTAACTCTTTTATTAATTCAGTGTACTTTACGAGCTGCGAAAATACTTCAAACATGTAATTAATTTTCACAGAAATTTATTACCGATGCAAAAAATGTCGATCTATTAAAAAAAGAAATATTGCACTGATAAAGAGTAGAATCAGATTAAAAAGCTTATCAATTAACCACTAGTATTTTATGCACTCCAAGGGAGTAAAATGTAAATTGAAAAGATAGCGTAAAAATCGAATCGAATCGAATTATTAAAAGTTATGTAGGTTCGGTTTATTCAGGGGTTATATAGGTGTCTAAAGCTTAATCTTTAAAATTATATGAGTTTCCGTCGCGAGTGCCCCTCCAACTGACAAAGCGACTGTCGAGCTTTCGGGTCACAGAATTTTAAGAAAATTGAAGATCTATTTTTTGATGTAAAAAAAATACGACGAAAGTAATACAGAATGTTTTTACATTCTCTATAAATAATTAACTGTACGAATGATTCAAAAATGAATGAAACGTATTCTTGTATGATCGGGTTCTCGATTCTGACGTGAAGACGTAGAATAAAAAGTAACAACGTGAAAAGCTCGCTGAACAGTGCAGCTTTCTTCTCTCGTATTTTTCGATAGACTTCAGAAAAAAATAACTAAAAAAGACTGCCTGCTATCTTTCCCTCCCTTTTCTAAAATTAAGACACTGTATCTCACGAGCAAAACCACCAAAATTTTCAAACTCTTTTATTTTTCGATCAAATTAAAGATCCAATTTTCACGTTCAAAAAAAATATAAATCTTCATCTCGATCAACGCGCTCTCGCGCCCCTTTTTAAATGTAGGCCATTATACATCTTACGCTCTAAGTAAGCTCCGCTCCACTTCGGAGCTTAACCCTACCCCAAAATTTCCAAGAATGCCAAACCCTTGACATTCCCGGGGCGACGTCAGGTATCCTTGCGAGGCATCCAATCCAGCGGGGGCCCGTCAACGGCCGGCAAAGCTCTGCACGCGTATAGCTGCTGCAAGCGCGCTGCTGCACTTGCGAAAGCCCTCGGCTCGAGCGGAGCACGGGCGTATGGAAGGACGCGGCGGGGGGAAAGGGCGCGGGCCGAGAAGGGAGGAGGGGGGGACACGCTCCTCCTGTCAGACGAGGGTGATGGACACCTCTCGCTGGTGGGAGCCACACGCGCGCGCGACCCACACCGAAACGGACGTCGACGCTCCGAGATCCCCGTCCTCTATCTTTCTCTCTCTCTCTCTTTTATTCGTCTTTCCCTCTCTCACTCTCATTTTCATATAGCGTAATCCGGGCTGACCATACGTGATCGCCTTAGTTTTGCAATTGTACGGTAGAATTAATGATTAGTAGCAAAAAAAACTAAGCCGTTTAGTTTACAATTTGGGTTTAAGTGATTTTATACAATTTTTTGTATACGCATTTGGCGTTCATCTTGTTTCTTTTTCAATAAAGAAATTAATTTTTTATTGAAATGAGGAATTTTTCTTGAAATCCAGAAGTAAAAAAGTACCCGATCAGCATTGAAAAATCCTAATGAATTCTTAATGAATGCTTTTTTCTAGCAAGTTTTCTAATAGAATTTTTAATGATAGCTTTAAGTTATAACGAATATCCACTTGTTTTGCAGTTCATAAAGCATTCATAAAGCATTTATAAAGCATTCATAATTACAGTTAAAAAAAAATAAATAAATAAATAAAATTGAAAAAAAATTTACTCTAGAAATATTTCTTTTTTCATTTTATTTCATAAAATAAAAAAATATACTTTAAAATATACTTTTAAATATACTTTTTTATATTTAAAAAAAAATGATTTATAAAGTTCATAAAGAATACTATATGAATATTTTTTGAATACTATAAGTATTTAGTTCTTGCGGACATTCAAGAATTCTTTATGAATTCTTTTTTTTTCAAAGTGTGCTTATCGGGTAAATTTTGTACGTCTGCGAAAATTGATCAATCCGCATTTTCTATTCTGTAGTAAATATAGTAGTTTCAATAATAAATTTATGAAAGAGACTCACCAATACAAATTCATACTAGTGTTTTCCTAATTTTCAAACGTATACGCTACATCGCTTACAACACGTCGCGTTATCCCTCGATTAGCCCCTAACAAACCGCAAATTCTCCGCCCCCCTCGATCAATCATCCCACCCCAAGCATGTCCCCTCGCGTCCCCAAGAAGCTGAATGGCAAGAAAAATCCGAAATTCCTCCGCGCCAGGCAGATTCTCCGAGCGGCCGGCAGCGGCAGTGTCCGCTCGTCGGGTCAATTATAGCGGTGCGGTCAATTATTGGGACGTTTACCCTAGTTACCGGCGGCGTGCACACCGCTCCGCCAGATACCAACACGTGCCCGCGGCAAAACAATGTGCTCTAAAGCGCTCGTAGTACGTATGCGCCCAGCGTGACGCGCCGTGCATGTGCGCGCGCGCGCCTTATTGGGGCCCTTGCTCGCCTCTGACGTACGTCTCTGGCCGAACGAGACCCCGAGTGACCCGCACGTGCCCGCCGGCGCGCAATCCGCGCAAAAGCGTCTTCGGCGCAAATCCCATTCATTGCTAAGCGTTCGGTTTTTGCGTCGCGGGTACGGGGGAGGACGCGGAGGTGGGGATCTGGCGACGTGCGTTTTCGAGGATAATTTCAACTACGGTGGGCACGCGGCTTCTCTCGCAATGTAGAACGGAGAAAAATCATTCAATTTCAGTCTAATCGATAGTTGTTAATTCGTCTGGAAATTTAAATAATGACAATCAAAATTAGCCTTGAAAATTAATTAAATAATTGAATTGACAAAAATTGAAAGTCACTCAAACCGAGTATTTTTCGCAAATTTTAAATTACTGGGTGTTGTGAGAAATAATCACTTTTCTATTTACATAATAACGAGATTTCATTTTTTTTTTTTTTTTTTTAATTATTTAAATATTTATTTAATGAATGACTTGCGTATTTTTTCGCATTATCCGAGTCAAGGATCTTATAGCTAATGCTTCAATTAGTGTGATTCTGTTGGCGAAAACAAGTCACTGCGATGCGACGTGATGCAGGGTTTCGACGATTAATTTGATATTGTACGGCTGATCATAGACCGGGGTTGATGCACAAATCAATCAACCCTGAATGCGCTTAGTCACTTTGTACTTCGCGTGCTTCATTTAACGCGTTAAACTACATCGAGTTACTCTGATTTTTTTTAATATAAAATTTTTCGATCTTCGACCTTGATTTTTATATCCACGTGAATCACTTTATAAATATTACGAAGCGAAGAAAATTTCGCACAGTACTAACTAAATTTTAATACCTTTAACAAAAAATGCATGGATATTTAATAAGCACGTTAATATTTCATTAAAAGTATTGATTCGTAGGATTGCAGTAAACGTTAAATTATTAATATCAATAAACGGTAAAAAATCGATTTAACATCCTGCTCCAATTAAAATTCCACCTGTCTCGTTAAATTTTTGAGAAAAATCTCGACCGCATTAGCATTCGTCGCGTGCAATTGCGCTTCGACTCGATTAACTTTTTTCACGGTAATCCATTACGACTTAACGAGCATATCCGCCGACTTTTGTTTCAGCGAAAAAACCGTGATATCACCACACGAGATTGATAGCTCCAGCCTATTACCCGATAAATCCACCGCGACCGCCAGCTGCCCGGCCCAGTACATCGATATCGATCGCAGCTTTGTAAAAAAAAAATTAAGAAAGCAAAAAAAAAAAAGGATTATATCGCCACCGCCTCGGAACCACGCGCGCGTAGGCGCGATTAGTCGCAGCGGGCAAATTGGCAGTAGATGGCCGAGCAATCGAGCGAGCGAATTGACGATTCGACACGTTCGAACTGTGCCACGGTCCGTGCGCTACATACACCGTCCCGTTCCGCGCTCGCGCGAACCTCAAGCCGGATGCGTTTTATTCCGGCATGTCAGATGTGTCCGATTAGCGTCATTTTAACGCGATTCGCCCAACGAAAATGGATAATTGGTCTAACTCAATGTTTCCGAGATTGCTGCTGACTTCGTTCCGCGAATTTTCCCGCGATTTCATTGTCCGCACGGGCGAGATTACGAGCGACATTGACGTTTAGGGTAATTTGCTTCGACCCTCGTAGAAAGTCACGAAATGCATAGTTATTTTTTTTTTAACTTAATTATTTTATTTTCTGCTTTACTTTAGATTGTATAATACGTAAAATCAGTATTCTGAGAGAAAGTAAACATAACACTTAACGAATTATTCAATGACTGTTAATAATATGATCACAGGTAATAAAAAGATTTTTCTGTAACCAAATAGTCATATTTTAACACTGCTTGTGTCTTAAATTGAAATGTTTATTTTAAATTTGACAATTTACGTTAATCTCCTTTATCTGTATAAACAAATTAACAAATCTTGAAGTAGTCTGCTTTTTACTGCGCGCTATCCAAATTTTAATAATTTATTTGAAAATTGATTATCTCGATCGCGTCATTTCTTTCTTTCTCTCAGCGATTTGAGGTGCATATAAATAATAAAACCAATAATACGCTGACATTGTAATTGCATTCTGCATTTACATAGCTAGATCTCGTATGCGACAACAGCTGGTGGCCCTCGACGTCAACGACCTTCTTCTTCGTCGGGAGCCTCTTTGGCAACGTCGTTTTCGGCTGGATAGCCGACAAATGGGGCAGAAGGACGGCTTTTTTAGCGATCCTCTTTCTCGAGGTTATATTCTCGATAGCAACGAGCTTCAGTCCGAATTACGTCGTTTACACTGCGCTGAGGACCGTCAACGGTCTATTTTTTCCTGCCATTTACCAGATCCCTTTCATCCTCGGTGAGTTACCGGCTCCAAGATTGCAGCTGGTCTTTTCAATTGTTTTTTTATCCACTTTTTTTTTTCAATATTGCAGCCCTTGAATTAATGGGTCCGAGGTACAGGACGTTCGCCGGTATGGTGATATGCATTTTCTTCGCTACGGCCATGTCGTTACTGGCACTTTTAGTAAGTCCATCGAACGAATAACAAGTTTTGCTGTAAAACTCGAGTTGCCGAGTATACTCTGATTGATTGCGAATGTTGACACTTAATTTTTTTTTCTGCTTACAGAGTTACCTGTTAAGGCACTGGTACACGCTTTCACTAGCCATTTCCGTACCATTTGTCCTGTTATTTAGTTATTATTGGATTATTCCGGAATCACCCAGATGGCTACTTAGTAAAAACAGAATTGACGAAGCCGAAGTCATTGTACAAACGATGGCGAGAGTCAACGGTAAAGCAGTACCTCCGAATTTCCTTCGCACTATGGAGGTATAAACTACACTCTTCTTACCGTCTTACCCATAAATTTATTCCAAAAAAAGAAAAAAAGCATGCACCGCATAAAAATCCGTTAATAAATAAACTGCTTTTAATTCAAATGTCAAAGACTCCAGTGCATATCGTGACTGTCGCTAAAAGCACAAAGACCCCGATATTAATCTCCTTTACCGAGAGTTCAACATCGGACAAAAAAGAAGCGAAATTTATCGTCCGAGTGTAATACACAGTGCAAGAACGCGAAACGCGCGCAAAAAAAAAGGGGGGCGCACGAGAGCGCGGTAAATTTAAGGGTGAAGAAAAGTCGAGTGAAAATTTTAGGTGAGGTGGAATTTTTCAGCAAGACATAATGCGGAGGCAGGGGATTTCGTGCAACGGCAGGAATTCCGGCGAAATAGCGGCGGGCGATCTCGAGTCGGATAACAGGGTGCAATCCCTCTCGGCGACGCCGATGGATCTGCTAACGAATCCGAATATTCGAAAAAAGTTCTTCATACTGGCGTTCGACTGGGTCGCGAATGCCGTCGTCTACAATGGGCTCTCCTACAACACGACCAACCTCGGAGTTTCTGATTACCTCGCCTTTTTTATCGGTAAATGCAATTTTTTACATTCAATTATTATCGTTAATGATTCGCTTTATTGCAGATTAATGAGAGATTTACAAGGAGTTTATTGAATTGAAAAAACACGATAATATAATTTAAAGTTTATTTCGTTTGAACGATTAATTAGTAATAAATAAAAGTAGCGCTAATGAATAGGCATTTAACAAAAATGAATCACTAAAAGATTTCTTTTCATTATTGATTATTTAAATTTTAAGCGATCATCACAATTCAAACGAGAAAATTCTTTTTGTTTGTTCCTGTCCATTCAGCGTTAAAAGTGAAATAACATTGCAAATTCGCTATGGAAATTCATTAAATCACCCGCAATGAAGTACATTGTCTTTAGCAACAAAGTGTTTGATCCTTCGCACGCACGATCTTAAAGAAAAAATAAATCTTGTCAAATTAGATTTGCAAATTCAGCATTTGCATCACAAAAACTGCTAAATGCAATACTTCACGTAAACTTATTCCGAAGTGGTGTAAATTACCTTGTTAATATTAGCACTATGTCACCGCGTCATTAAGCGCTTGTACTTTGCAACAGAGTGTTCACGATTGAAATTCAAAACAGGAGGAGTAGTCGAAATCCCGTCGTACATCGTCACGTGGTACGCAATGGACAGGCTAGGCAGAAGATGGGTCCTGTGCATGACGATGCTACTGGGTGGCGTAGCCTGCGTCTCCTGCATGTTCGTCCCAGAAGGTAATATTAACATAAAAAAATCGAAAGTTAAAGGAAAGCGACGTGTTTTGATGGCTAGATTGTTACCTTCGCCAGGTCTGTAAGTACGTTTCAAACACTTGGTTTTTAAGTGCTGAATATGCATACATTTTTTACAAAAATTAAGTTTCAAGAAAACTATGAAAAGTGTTGGGAAATAAATGAACTTGTACACTTATCTTAAGTGGAACTTTATTTAAGTAAAATGCACAATATTTATTATAGAAACAGAATAGTGACACGGTTAACGAAAAATAAACTAATCGCTCGAAATGAACTTCCAGACCTACTGAAAAAGCCAAACCATCAGTTATCGAATCATCGTTACTAATCTCGAAGAAAAATCCACTTTCGTTTAATATTAAAAACCTTTTGCCGGAACTGCGATACGAAAATAAAAAATTCTTCTCCACCCTCATCACCTCCTTCCCTCGCCCTCAACCCGACTAAAAGAAAAATGCCTAATCGTCGTAACTCGTGGCTCGCAGACGCGGTGTGGGTGACGGTGTCGCTGGCGATGATCGGCAAGTTCGGCATCGCCGCGTCGTTCGCCGTGTTCTACGTGTTCGTGGGCGAGCTGCTGCCTACGGTGCTGAGGTCCCAGGCGATGGGCATCGCCTCCTTCATCGCCGGCATCGGCCTCCTCACCTTCCCGTACATCGTGCACCTGGCGGTGTACTGGCGGGTCCTGCCGCTGATCGTCATGGGCTCGCTGAGCGTCGCCGGGGCCGTCACCTCGATCTTCCTGCCGGAGACGCTCAACATCCACCTGCCGCAGACGATAGAGGAGGGCGAGGAGTTCGGCGCCGACTTCAAGCTCTGGTCGTGCCCGACGCTGCCCGCCAAGTGAGTAAGACCGAGGGTACAGGTGGTAGTAACGAGTTCACTTTTGTCTCGCTTAGTTTGAAAAGTGTAGAAAATGCGCAGTAGCATTTGTAGAAAAGTATAGTGACAAATCCATTTATATTAAATATGTGATTGTTTATTTGTTAATGTTTGGAATATTTAAAAATCATATCCCGTCCCACTGATCCACGAAACACGCAAGCATTATCGAGATAAATTGGCGCACAAAACTATAGAGCAGTAATCAAGTATAATAAAACAATAAAACTTAAAGTGAGATTAATTACTTAAAAAAAACTAGATTTTTCAATCGTACTTTTCGTTTGTACAAATAATTGGATATAGAAAGATCTTAAATCATTTTTTATTTTTTTTTATTATGATAATCATGAAGAGGTCTTATAAGTCGAATGTGCTAAAATTAGGAACTGAACATTTTGCAAAATAATTAAAACACTATTTTCTGCAAAACGCATAGATTTATGTAAATTTGAATTTAAATAAGCGGTTCTTGAATTCGAAGTAAAATTTTTGAAATCCTAAATTACAGTGATTTTCACACTTTAGTTAATGGAATTCAGTTAATGGAATTCAGTTAATGGAATTAATATACAAAAACACTCGGAGAATTGAATTTTTTTCAATCTGCATTTTTGCACTTTTCAACTTTACTTAGCAAGATGTTTTTTTTTATGTATTTTTAGTAAATTCCATTAGGCTGTTACTTACCTTATAGTCAGTTTACCTTATCTTAAAAAAACAATACATAAAAAGATGAGAAGGAAATGGTAGGAGTATTCAAAGGATGTTTATCAATTTATTACAGTTTTATAAGCACAAATTTACACCATTCTATAATCTGATTCAACGCAAAAACAATTTAAAAATTTTACAAGACAATAAATTTCAAATACTAGGTATTGTTTCCTTTGTTATTTATATTGTCTATATTGAACACTTCACCATATTATCTACGACCAATAGATAGAATCTGATTGATTGCTGACCTTAAGTTTTAATTTATCTCTTTACATGCATTTTGCGCAAAGTTTTAAACATAAATTTTCTTCACTATCGTTTTCCTTTTAATTACACGCAGCTTTACATTGAGATATCTTAAAAACTATCCCGTTAATTAATACCTTTTATAATGAAAAAGATCATTTATAAATTTATTGTATAAGAATTGTACTGCACTTGCATCACATATTTTGCTCGAATGATCTGTTAATTTATTTGAACGTTCTTTCCTCACTACTTGAAAAATAATTTCAAAAATTTAAGGATCTATTTTAAAAATGTGTCAAAAAACATCATAATTAAAAATTACGGAAGTGGTACTTATCTGTTTTCTATAGTCAAGTTTTATACATTTTTTTCGTAAATGTGAAATGAAAGGAGGCGAACGATGTACTGCCAAGCACTGAAACGTTCGTTAAATTCTGCATCCGAAATTTGCAGATGTACTCTTTATGTACTTTATGTACTCTTATCTCTTTGGTCCTAAATTATTCAAGATTTGTCAGCGATCTGAAAAAAATGCTTTCTGAGCGACGGAAAAGTACACGTTATGATAACATTCTAAAAACCCAATCCACCTTCTGATCTTTTTTTCAGTTCAACTCTTTAATTCTTTTACTCTCGCAGATAAGAAATTAAGGGACTATGGGACATATAACCGATTTTCTTAGTTATTTACCTGAGAAAAAAAGAGTTTCAGATTAAAAATT
>JAXIUT010000037.1:4120241-4163825 GCA_035586675.1 Eurytoma californica | reverse complement strand
ATATCACAGATTTGTTCATTGATACTTATTAAAATGACTAGAGTTTATAAACTATTCAGTCAATTTGTAAAAATTTTTATTTTTATTGTCTAAAATTACTTTTTAGTGTAAAAGACTTATAGGTACTGTTCTCGAGTGAAGTATTACTTTGAAACGAGTGATTTTCACAATTCGAAATTTAGAGTGAATTTGTGATTAACGTTTTAGAATATCTTTCGTTCGATTACTAATCGCAAATTTAACGAAGTTTCTATCTACACATAATAATTCGTTCATACATTAAAAATGAAGACTCTAGAAATACGCGCTTCCTAATTAAAATTAATTAGTCGCCGGCTAGAGCGTCATAGATAACCTAGACAACGAGCGTCGCCCATAAGAATTCATAAATCACGCTCCAAAAATATCCCGGCCGCGGCGAAAAATTCCAGTGCAGCGCCCGCATAACGCGCGTTCCAGCTCGGCCGAGCGTCGCGATCTCCCCCGCACAGCGAGCGACGGCATAAATAATGCAACGCGCCCGCCTCGCGTTATGACGAATCTAACGCCGCTGCTCCCGCGCGTCACCCACCACGAGCCAATTGTCCCGCGGGGAAGACAAGAAAAAAAAAAAAAAAATCGCCGCTCCGAAAATAAAATTCCCGAGAACCGCCGCGCGACGTCTATTTGAATATTCACGCGATGTAACGACGGAAAGGAGGAGGGGGGAGCGAGGGTATGAAGCGCTTAATGCTCGATGCGTACGGAATCGGCGGAAGCGGTCCTGTTCGAAAAGCGGCGACGCTTATAAATTATGGAACCGGCGAGCAGTCGAATTCCAGGGGAAGGAGCGAGCGATTCAGAAGAGCTGTACGATAAGCGTCGGAGATGCTCTCGCTGAGTGGAGTGGACACGCGATGCTCGGTGCAGTGATTGTTCTTTCGAAGGAATCTGAGCACTATGTTATTTTTATAAGAAAAGTTTAATATGGGTGGAATTTTAAATTCAAAAAATCTTAAAGTATAATATATTATTTATGTTATGTTATGTTATTATTAACAGTGGGCAATTATGTGTAGTGGAAATTAAAGTTTCAACATAGTAGACGACTTCAAATTCGTTAAAAAAAATCGTAAGCGATTACAGATTCACATTCAAATCTGTCGTGATTGATTATGCTCTCTATTCAGCGAAAAAAATTGCCGATAATATTCTGCAACGTGCATGCGATTATCGGCTCCAGTCGACGTATCATCCGCTAAAAGTTTCTGATATCGCAACTGCTCATGTAACGACCGCTGTTATTGAGCATCGCTTAAGAACCAATATAAAACGTTCCTTACACTGTACAACAGCGACGATACGACAATCGTCCAACTTGAAAATAAATATTTTCTCTCGGCGCTCAGTGATTCACCCTCGTTTAACAAACGTTCTAATTAAATTCCAATCAATTACCGCCTTAAAAAATATATTTCTGCGCAACGTATACCCAAAAAAACCTAAATCTCATCGTAAAACGTCGCACGCCCTAATTACCCGGCCGCGAAAGAAAAACAGAAGACCCGGGCGTTAAAAGAAACACGATAAATCAGCGAAGCTGAGCTTTCTCTTTTCTCCCCCGTAAAACCGCTCGTTCGAAAAACACAAAAGCATCCGCAAATACCCGGCGCGCGGGTGTCCCTCCGGAGACGCGCGGCATTCGTGCCAGTACATGCGGGACGGTATCGCGACGCGCGAGAGTGCAAGTGAGTCAGCCGGCCGGGTCGTCCCCGCCTCGCGTGCATGTGCATTAGCGAAAATTTCATCGCGGAGAGTTTGAGGGGTCGGCTTTCCGCGAAGCGCTAAGTATAGCGGCGACGATAAGAGCCGCGAGCGCCAGTGTCGTCTGACGAATCGGCGCGCGCTCGCGAGCTTACTTATACTAGTGTTTTGGATTTTACCGCGGCGGTCGCCTTCGTTTTTTTTTCTCTTTTTTTTTTGCTTTCTTTCGTCGCGAAGAGGTCGAGGCGAGCGACTGCGGAATTTTCAATTGACGCTGTGCTTCATTTTCTCGGAGTCGCTTTATTGCTGCATTTGGAGTTCT
The DNA here is from genome assembly GCA_035586675.1 of Eurytoma californica. NCBI lineage: Eukaryota > Metazoa > Arthropoda > Insecta > Hymenoptera > Eurytomidae > Eurytoma > Eurytoma californica. The sequence continues at coordinate 4,161,760 of JAXIUT010000037.1, read as the reverse complement.
CGGTTTTGTTGCGCGCTTTCGAGATGTTGGCGGTGAAAATCAACGACTAAGATTTTAAATTGTTAGTTAGCTTTTTTAGAAAGTAGTTTTGAGTGTAAGAATTGTTTGGTTGTAAGAATGGCAAAGTAAAATATTTGAGAAACTCTGTGTTAAGGATTTTTTTTAAATAAAAATGCGTGACTGAGCTATACATCATCGGCTTTATCACACTGAGTCATTAAGTATTCAAGCTTTCTTGTAATTATACCGTGTAAAAATATTTTTTTTGTTTGACTTAAACAACATAATTTTCTTTTTACAGAAGCAACCGATACCCATTACAGAAAATTAAAAAAGTCTAATGCGAGAGTCATCAGTAATTGCATCTGTATGCATATGAGATAGTAGCGCGTGGACATCTGGTTCTCTACTTACTGTACGATAAAAAAAAGGCTATAGGGGAGGTCGGGGGAAAAAATTAATTTGCCTGCCGTGAAACGCATACGTATGAAATTTTATATCGCATCGAATAAGCTAGGGCTGTACTCGGGCGCGACAAGGCTGCTGCGCGCTATATAGGAAGTACTACAAGGACGGATACTACGTCAAGTATCGCTTTACCCGTTTCCGTCTTAATTGTATCTGGACATCGAACTGAGTCTTGTATGACATCTGATGTTCTTACATCGACTACTTTCTTTTTATTTGCTGCAGAAGTTCAGAAACGAATAATCACTTACATTTGAAACTCTTACGTTTAAACTAACATTCATCATCTGCGCTTAAACTTTGGGAATTACTTAACAATTTTGAAAATGCCAAATAAACGTGGGTGTAATTTTGGAAAATGTTTGAATTTTTTTCGACTTTAAAATTTTCCGGAGTAACGCTGGGTATTTGCGAGGTGAAAGCGGCGATTGATTTTTGCGGGATGAATAGGTCTGGCGGCGACTTTTGCCGAAGCTCAAAATCGCGGTCCCCGGCAGCTGTGCGCTCCCGTAAGCGGGCCGAAATACAGTGAGGGGCATTCACGTCCCGGCATGTTCGGCGACGAAATTAGCTATTTCGGTAATGGACTTACGAATCCACGGTACATCTCCATCGTACGGAATAAATTTCACGCGAAACGCCACGGTAAAATTAAAACGACTTGAACTCGTTTCCCCATTTGCGCACAGCTGTAACGCCGACATTTATTGATTGATTCGATTAAAAAAGATTTTAACGTTTTAAAGGGGCGCGAGGTGTCGAAGGAACGTTAGCCTTTTATTTCACCTACATACATATTCACATACATTGTCTTCAAATATAATGTATTCTATATATTCTATTATTATAATTTTAACAATTTGTAAATGTGTAATTTATAATAAAACTATTCTATATTCTATATATTCTATATATACGTAATGTATAAACGAAACCGGCCTTGGGCAATGGGCGAGTCCGACGTAAACAATCGTTTAACGAAGCGATCGACGCGCGAAAGCATCCGCTCCTCGCAATCTTTCAATCAGTCCTCTTAAACTTTCGCTTCGTCTTCGTTAAACGCTCCGACTTGACTTGCCGAAGGCGCACAATGACACGTGCATCGTCCGATACTGAAAGCACTCATTCATCTTTTTTACGAAAACTTAAGATTCTTTAAACATACCAAGTGTTTATCAAGAAGAAAAAAGTTGAAACTGAATCTTTAATGTGCGAAGAAATAAAAATCGAGGAATCGGTCCAAGTATTTAAATAAAAAAATAAATTAAAATTTCATTCGATCGTAAAAAAGTCAAGTAATTAATAGTTAAATTTTAATTAATCCGCCGCAATGCAAGTAATAAAAGCCCGTCAAAGAAATTGCATTTATCGCGAGACGCGCCGCTCATTGCCCAATCGTCCGATCACCTCTAGCAGTCCCGATCAAAATATACACACTTGTCAAAATAAAACTGTCACTCCTCTTACACTACTTTCATCCTATCTCTCGGCCAACCGACGGGCAAAAAATTGACGAAAACGAACAGCGATAAAAAAGAGGTATTAAACAAAAAAAAAAAGTGTAGAAGTAAAAGAAGAAAAGCTGATACGGACCTTGGCTCCGATTTGGTTGCCGCACTGGCCAGCCTGCAAGTGTACGATTTCCCTCATGGTGACGAAGTGCCTGTGTTATCGGTCGCGTGCGCGGCTACTGCTGCTGCTGCTGCTTCTCCGTTCGGAGTCTCGAGCGCGAATGGCAGGGCCCGCCGGCGATCGGCCGGCTTCTTTATGCGCGCGCCTCCCGGTGAACCCCGGCAACGCGCGCTTGGCGAGGGGACTATCCGACGGACGAATGCAGCTTCTCCACTCGCGACGCTCGGGCAGCTTTAAAGCTACGGCTTCTCTTCTGGATTCTTCTTTTTTTAAAGCGTAGTTTTTTTATGGTTTTGGCTCGTTTTCGTAGTTTAGGGGTCGCGTGTGCATTCACTTGCATAGTGCGCGGGTGACAAAAATTTGTTGCATTGATAAGAGGGCGGTGTATACTTAATGCTGTGACATGATTTGCATGAAGAATTTGTTGACGTTGCGTATTATTTTACTTTGCGTATGGCGGAATTTTTTTAAATGAATGCTGTAATGGTTACAATTCGCTGATTTATGCTGTGCAGTGCAAGTTTTATTTTAATACATTAAAGATCGAGTTGTTAATATGATAGTATATAGTTATTTTTAAAGTGCAGATGCACAAGTTTACGTGAGTTTATCACAAATGTTTTTGTTATTGATATTATTACTTAAAAATCCACTTGCATTTGCATTGAACTCATTCAACTGTTTTTAAAATTTAATTATATAAGATTTTACAGAAATAAAATTTTTATTTATCGCACAATTGTGAGTAATAAATATTGCGCGTTACTCGTTTTGCGGGATAAAATAATAGCTATTGTAATGTTGTTTTGAAAGGAAATATAATCAGAAACATCAATAGTTTGAAATTTTTTTTCCTAAATGTCTACTATGACATATTGTGAAAATAAAAATTTCGTTACACGTAATTTATGAAAATATTTACTTAAATGAGAATAGCTCAAGCAATTTCCAGACCAATTTCATGTTTTTTTGTGTCTAAAGTAAAATTCCACTTGAAAATCTACGGCAGCCAGATTCCCTTGATGTATCATAAATTTGTAAGCCTTCCTGTAACTCTTTCTCCAGTCTTAAATAGCATGGAGGGTTAAGCCTTCTCTGTTCCGACATATATTTTGTTTGACAGATTTATTTCCAACTGCACTCACAAAAATAACTTTTTAAACTAAATTCTATCATCCTAAGCTATTGTCAAGAGCATTTAATCAGACTAATACTAAGAATTGTTCATCTAAATTTAACTATAAAATTTATTTTGATGACTATTTTTTTTAAGAGTTTATTATTGTGCACATGGATAAAAATATTATATTTATATAATTATTTTAGATTATTGGAACTTTTTTTAAAATCTTTTTTGAAGATTTTCTTAAAATCGTTCTATATTTCCATTCTAAATGTAACTTGAACTTAAATGTAACTTATTGCAGTTATTTTCTGAATGATGCAGTTTTGCTAGTATAATGCAAGTTTAGTCCCTAAGAAAATTTGTTCCATCCACTATGTAATAATAAATAAAAGACATTACTAAATAATAATCGATTGTAAAAACATATTCTCTAAAATTGAGTTTATGAAAAATCTCTAAGTCCACTAAATTTTTAAATTAGTGAAAACATGCTCTGCTAATAATGTAGTAGTGAAACTCATTTCGCTAATTTTTCAATGCACTGCAATAATTTTCACTATTTTTGCACTAATTAAACTGACGGAGGATGTACAAATTAAAATGAGAAAACAAAATATTTGATCGCAATCCTCAACAATGTCAATTACACCTAATAAATTTCGAAGCTGCCAGCGGAACAATGACTTCCCCGCGGAATGCCAATAAACAATGTACCGAGCGCGCATTCCGCAAAGCGCGCCGTGCTCGCCGCTCCGGAAAAAGCTCCGCCGCGGCGAGCCGCGTTTCTCGTTTCGAAAGCGCCAAAGAGCCCCGCGCAGCCGGTCTTTAAAGTCGCGCAAGTGTAACAAGCAGTCCCACACGCGAGACACGCGCGGCGCATCATTTCGACGCTCGCAACTCGAAAATGGATTTCAGCCGCCGCCTCCTCCTTTCTATTTTGCCGGCCTTTTCGAACTCCTCGACGTCTTCTTGGGCGGAGACCGGCGCCCATATCTCTCCGCGGGCAAAAAACGCGACGCGACGGGGGGGAAGCACCTTTGAGAGAGAGAGAGAAAAAGAAGAAGCTGCTCGACTCGGCGGGGTTTGAAACGGGAGGCTAAACGAGTGGCTGGAATTTAAAAGGCTTTCCTGCGGAAACGCGTTGAAAAGTTTCGCTCGGGCGTTGCTGCGCGCGTGTGGTCGGCGATAGTACGCAGCTGCGGTGTACGGCTCGATGTCCTTTTTTTTGTTGTCAGGGGGATTTTATGATAAGCCGCGGGAATGTTGATTATCGGGGAGGGTTTTATCGTTGGTTTTACGGTTACATAAATTTTGTAATTAGTCACTGTTGCATTTTGATAGGAAATAAAATTTTGCATTAGCCGCGTTGCATTAAAGTCTATTTTGGACTCGTTCTTTTTCTTTTAAATTTAAATTTTGCACGAGTATCTGATCACAGAACTTAGCTTGTTTTAAAAGGCAGTAAAATTAAATTGATACAAGTTAAGAAACTGAATTTTAAATTTAAGTGCTATAAGAAATATGATGCACTGTACACCAATACCCATGATTACATATAAGTAAATAATGCATCAAATATTAAAGGTGAAATTATTACTAACAGTTTAAATGAATTTAAAATGGTCATCAAATTTACCATAAAATGAGTAAAGGTTGTTAGTCGCTTACATATCATTCGCAAAAGAAAATTCACTATAACAATTTCTGTTCACATTATTACAATCAACATTGAGTATCAGCTTTTTATAATTTTGGTAATATTCTTTTTCATAATTGAATTTATAGCTCAATTTTTCGCTTAGATAAGAGTGTAAATTAATTTGTTTCTCAATTTAAATAGGAACAGAAAGGTGATAATTTCAATGTATTAAAAAAATTAAAAACATCAATATACTTTAAGAAATTTGACAAACATTTGTTACATATTTAAATACTACAATAATCTAAATGAAATGTAATTTAATAGTAATTCTTAATTTTGTCAAATTCCTTAAGTATTATTATTTTGATTTTATTATAAACTAATTTAATAATTAAAATAGATGCTTACAAAATTTGAATGTCTATCAAGATTATAAAAAAAATTATACTAAAGTGCTTACTCATATTATTGGAAATAATCAAATATCTCAAATTATTGCAAGTATTTATAAAATCATAATTTTCTCAATCATCTATACTCAATCATACAATTAAAAACAATTCAGTTTTGATTACATAGTTTATTCAATCATTAAATATTGCATTCAAATTATAAATTGTTACTTGAAAAATTTAAAAGTAAGCTTAAAAGTATAAATTTACAAAAAAAGTTGATGTGGTTCTCAAAAAATAAATTAGCTACAGCGATAACACAGAATGAAAATGTATTTTTAAAATTTCTTGTAAATGTAACAAAACCGTATGGTACAGCCATCTTTAGGGGAATCGTTTAAGCTACAATAAAGTCACGCTTACACTTACTGTAGATAATGCCAAGTTCTCGTTCATGATCGCAATCATGAATAATACAAAGCGGAATAGGAAAATTCAAAAATTTATTACAGCATGCAAATGCAATATACAAGAACTTAGTCATGGATATTTCGTAAGTTTCCTTTTTTTATACAATAGAAATCTGAATGAAAATTCATAGAAAATAAATAAAACAAATGAAAATGTTTTTGAGCTGTTTTAATAAAGATAATTTACTGAATAATTATAAAAACTATACCATTGATTCCCAGCGATTATAAACACATGTTAAAAAATTTCAAGTCAATGAAGGAAAAGATCGCCTCAAGCCAAAGCTCAAGTAGATCTCTTCCCTCACTGACTTACCACATTTAAGACGTGTTCATAGGAGCCAAGAATCAACAGTGACGTTAGTTATACGGTTTTTTCGAAGTTTTTTTGTGTATACGTTTTCTCTCTCAGCGTGAGATTTGTGTACGTGTAAAGAGAAATTCCTATAAATTCGTCCATCTAGTTCTCGTCGACCTCCTGCTCGGCCTCCTCGTCAAACTCCGCGTCCTCGTCGGCGGTAGCCTCCTGATACTGCTGGTACTCGGAGACCAGATCGTTCATGTTGGACTCGGCCTCGGTGAATTCCATCTCGTCCATGCCCTCGCCCGTGTACCAATGCAAGAAAGCTTTCCTTCTGAACATAGCGGTGAACTGCTCTGAGATGCGCTTGAACAGCTCCTGGATAGCAGTGCTGTTTCCGATGAAGGTAGCGGACATCTTGAGACCGCGAGGCGGGATGTCGCACACGGCGGTCTTCACGTTGTTCGGGATCCATTCGACGAAGTACGAGCTGTTCTTGTTCTGGATGTTGAGCATCTGCTCGTCGACCTCCTTCATGGACATGCGTCCACGGAAGATGGCGGCGACTGTGAGATAACGTCCGTGTCGTGGATCGCAGGCGGCCATCATGTTCTTGGCGTCGAACATCTGCTGGGTGAGCTCGGGCACCGAGAGAGCTCTGTACTGTTGGCTGCCTCTGGAGGTCAGTGGGGCGAATCCGGGCATGAAGAAGTGAAGACGTGGGAATGGAACCATGTTCACGGCCAGTTTCCTAAGGTCAGCGTTCAGCTGTCCAGGGAACCTAAAGATATAGAAATATTCGTTAGTTCACCTTGTCGAGTCAATTCGAGGGAAATATTTGCATCGATTTCAATAATAAATAGAAAATTAAAACAAACCTGAGGCAAGTCGTGACTCCGGACATTGTGAGAGAGACGAGATGGTTGAGGTCACCGTATGTGGGTGTGGAAAGTTTGAGCGTTCTGAAGCAGATATCGTAGAGGGCTTCGTTGTCAATGCAGTATGTCTCGTCGGTGTTTTCGACCAGCTGGTGAACGGAGAGGGTTGCGTTGTAGGGCTCGACTACGGTGTCTGAGACCTTGGGCGAGGGAACGACCGAGTAGGTGTTCATGATTCTGTCGGGGTACTCCTCGCGGATCTTGGAGATGAGGAGGGTGCCCATACCGGATCCGGTACCACCTCCCAGCGAGTGAGTGAGCTGGAAGCCCTGGAGGCAGTCGCAGCTCTCGGCCTCCTTGCGCACGACATCGAGGACCGAGTCGACGAGCTCGGCACCCTCGGTGTAGTGGCCCTTGGCCCAGTTGTTGCCGGCTCCGGACTGGCCGAAGACGAAGTTGTCCGGTCGGAAGATCTGACCGAACGGACCAGATCTCACCGAGTCCATGGTGCCGGGCTCCAAGTCCACGAGGATGGCCCTGGGCACGTATTTGCCACCAGAAGCCTCATTGTAGTAGACGTTGATCCTCTCGAGCTGGAGGTCGCTGTCGCCGTGGTAGGCACCGGTCGGGTCAATGCCATGCTCGTCACTGATGATTTCCCAAAACTGAAAATACAAAATTCATTAATATCTCGTTTTATCGCTATAAATATAAAAACACCTTAACTACAGATTAAAACCTTGTCATAAAAGAAAACGTTTCACGTCTCGATCGAATTTAACTCGAGCCGCCGACTGGCAATTTCATCTCCCGTTTAGGATCACGGAATCTCCGTCGCCGACCTGCTTCCGATTGCCGGCTCGTTTAACGGGCTCATCCGCGGCGCGGCGAAAAATCGCGAGACGGTCGCAATTTCCACGACGGAGGGGAGGCAACTCCGGCTCTCTCTCTCTCTCTCTCTCTCTCTCTCTCTCTCTCTCTCTCTCTCTCTCTCTCTCTCTCCTCTCTTGCTCTCGTCGCAGTCGAGTGGCAATCGAGACCAATTAGAGTCTCCGAAGCGAGTCGCGCCGCCGCCGTGGCTGCACCTCTCGGGCTACCGAGCGACCGGACACGCGCAACCGATTCTCGCCGGCAGCTGCCCGACCGGCACAATGGCACGCGCGCAAGACGCTCCTTCTCTCTTCTTCCTTCCGTCGTCGCCGAGGCCGCGCTACGAGGGACCCGCTCTGCGCCTCTTACCCGCCAGTTTATTTTTTCATCGGCGATGATCATCGACGCGGTGCGGGAACGGTCGAGTTTTTTTTTATCATTTTTTATTTATTTTCAAATAATTTGGAGATTGATTATTCATTCAACCGCTACGTTTCACCCGGCTTCTATTTGTTCGGTAATTAAAATATTGAGGTAACGTTTTGGATTGAAGGATTTTTTTATATCGAGTTCCAAAATAATTTGTCGCGTTGAGTCAAGTTAATGGTAATTAAGAAAAATGTATTATTTATTATAATGCTAATTAAAACACGAGTTACTCATTGAACTATGATGATAAAAATACTTTTCTGAAAAAAATATTTAAGAGAGAATGTTCATTCGTCATACTGACTGAGAAATAGAAATAACGATTATTTAAGTCGAGATAAGCGAATGCTTTCATGTAGAAATTTATCGTCTCCGAACTATCAAAATAAAACTATTAGATAGAAGATTAGAATCTCGGCGCAATAATAAAACCAAGCCGTCATCGATCTTTTACCCAAGGCCGCAATTCAAGATCAAGTTCACGAGGAAACCCTCTCTGTGTCGTGAAAAGAAAAGAAAAAGAAACGTCTCGGACACCGCGTAAATGGGCATACAGGACTCGTAACGCTTAATTAAAAGGCCCACCGCGAAAACCGCGAGGCATTCATTACTCTACCCCGCAAAGCGTTTAATTAGCGTCTCGCTCGGCGAATTTTTTCCGCCTCCCACTACCGCCCGAGCATTTTAACGATTTTGCATAAAATCGCCGAGGCGCCTGCGCGTCGGGTATAGAGCCTCGCTCTCCGTAATCCTGCCCTCCTCTCTTTCTCTCCGCTCGACGGACGGCTTTTATATTACACGACGCGGGGCCGAGTTTCACCGGCGAGCGGCGTATCTTAAATGGAAAGGCGACGTTATATTGACAACGGATGTCCATATAAGTGCATCGTGTACCTCGACTCGAGGCTCTCTCTTTCTCTCTCCTTCTGTCTCTTTCTCTCCGTTGCGAGGGCAAGTCTGGCCGTGCCTCCTCCGCGCGCCTCCTCCCACGCGATCTGTCGCTCCGCGCGCGCGTACGTGTAAGCGTATGAAGTATATTACGTCGACGACGACAGAGACAGACTGAGTCACCAATGTCACCGCTATATATAGAGGTGTCGCTCGTTGACCATAAGAGAGCGAAAAAAAAGAGGAGGTGCGTTTGCTTTTTCGGAGGAAGAAAACTTCGTCCGCGGAGGAGAGAGTCGAGAGCTCGCGATTGCGAAGAGGCGCGCGCCTCTCCCCTCTGCGAGGAGAGAACGGCGATTCGCGGCGCGAGATTGGGATTGCACAGATGACGAACGCTTTGCACAAAATGTTATGCAAATAAGGCTCTTTCCAGAAATCCGTAGACGTGTAACGGAGTTTTTTTTTACGTGAATTTTGGAATGCTCCGGTGATTCAAGAGTTATTTTTAAATTCTGATGTGTTTTATTTGCTCGCTGATCGTATTTTTGTTCGGAAAAGGATGCGGCGAGGTGCATTTTTTTTAAGATGGAAGGAGTCCGATCGAGTCTTACGAATATTTAATTTGATAATAATGAGCCATTGCGTCAGAGTCACATCATTACCCTGGTAAACACTTTAATGAATATAATTGTCGGGAGGCTGGCATTATTCGCTGTTTTCACAAATTGAGATCACAGCGAGATGAAAAACGCCGAGTAAGTACGCTTCGTTGCAGCGCAATTAAAAATATTTATTAAGGATGTGCAATTAACTTTTGTCGAGTTAAGCGGGCGGCATCTTATCTTTTGTAAATTGACATTTGTTTTTTTAACAGGAAACCAGCACTTTGCAGCATTAAACAAAATGATGAGAAAAAAAAATGACTCACGCGAGGCAAGCGCTGTTCTAATTATGTAAATTTTTTCGAATTACAACCAAGTGCTGATCCGTATCCACGTTTCTCGAGCAATCATTTCGTTTGATCAATCGTACTTAATCCATCGTACGTGCTCGAATTAACGGAGAAATTTTTTTTCTTCAAATCAATCTCTTGGCCGGATCGAAGAAGCTTCGTTTCGGAGCGACGTAAGATAGCGAGGAGCTAAAAGGAAGACCGAAATTTTACGCGTAGGATGGTAGCCGGCCGATGGTGTGCAACACGGCAGACCTCGGAATTTCCCCGACGACAGCTGAATGGGGAACAGCTGCGCGACTCTTCCTCCCTTACGACCTGAACGCCAGCCAGCAGGCGCGCCTCTCCACACAATTTCTCGGGAACCGCAGTGCTGCGCCCGGAGCTCTCGAACCGTAAATAACGAAACGGAATGCTCATCCTCCTCCCGTCAAGTTTAAAAACGCGACTTCCTTTTAAAAGTAAAATACAAATATTTTAAACTCTCGAAAGAGACACGCGCACCTTTAATTGCGACAGCCTGTTTCTTAATTACAAAACACGCCGGTCTCTTTCCCCGAAACGCCGCATTATCAGCGCGATCGCACCGGCTTATCAGCGAAGCGAGGCGTCGGCGAATTTTCGCGAGGGAAGCGCCAACGCGATCGCATCGCGGAGGTGGTGTGCCGGCTTTATTTGGCCGGTGCGGTTCGATAGTACACGTCGGCGCGGGATCGGGAGCTGCGTAAGAGACCCGGTGTCCTTGGTCCCAAAGACGACGTCGCGGAGAGCTACTTCGTCCCTGCATGGCCGCGCGCGCACGTAATCGTTGCGCAACCGCTCGTGGTCGTTACATCCAGATCGCGACGTGAGCGCCTCGGACGTCCGATTTTGGCCTTTTCGAGAGGAGAGGCCGCCCGGCGGTATCGATTTTTCTTCTCCTCTCCCTCTGGATTATACACGCGTACTCCTTTGTAATTCGAGATAATTCATTTTGCTGTAGAAATAATTTAATAACGATTAATGCGAATATTACGATAAGGTATTTAACTTCGTGACTGCTTGAAATAATTACGAAAGCATTTTTATCTTAATTAAGTGTTGTTTAAAGATTACGCTCGAAAAAAAATTCTGAATTGTAGGAAACAATTTACGATGAGTAGGCTTAGCCGCATCTCGACGACAGGTACGATAAAGGTTAAAATGTTTATTTCCGTGCATTCATCTCCCCTCATTACTCCATTTCCTCCGAATGAGCTTTTAATGCCTTCGGTCACGTAAAACCTTCCCGCGCGACCTCAGTAACAGGCTGCATTCGATCCTGCAATTACGTGGTTCCTCCAAAACACGCCATGAATAATCCACCCACTTAAAACGACAAAAAAAAAGAAAACAAAAGTGAATAATCAAAGCAGCCGGACCGAAAAGAAAACCCACTTAAAGGCGATTCGACAAACTCGTTATTTTCGCGGACGACTGCACGTGGGCAGATGCAGCCGCGGAAAAAGCCCTTTATCGCTCCGTCACAGGGGCGCCCACCTTTTTCGGGCCGAATCAATTAAGCGGCGGCCGCTCCGGGACGGCGAGGAAGAAAAAAAAAAACGAAACGAAGGAGAGCCATCGCCGAGGAGAGGAGGCGCGCGCAGCGGACATTGACTCGATGCGATATCCTTGAAAGCCGCGGGAGCGTGACGATACGCGCGGTTACTTCATCTTTTTAACGGTTGCGGGCGGGGAGGAGGAGGGGGAGTGGCTCTCCGCCGCGTGGATGAAAAGCGCGAGGGGCGATTTCACCGGGAGGTTGCCGTCACGGACGCGCTTCCGAGTCGCGCGCGCCGCGAGACAGTGAAATCGTTGGGCGCCCGCGATATGTATCCTCGCCTCCGTCTCGCGCGGGGATCGATTAAACGGCGAATGAAATTCCGGCGGGGTTGAAAAGTTTGTAATTATCGATGCTTACGTCAGCTTTTCAGTTGAAAAGCGCTGCGGCACGAGTTGCGGATACTTTAGTGTTACAAGGCAAAAGTAGCACGTTATGACACTTTGACGCGCGCTTTAGATTTTTCATTTTTGTTTTAGTTTGTTCTGGTAAATGAACATTATTTCGCTTAGTCAGTTACAGTTAAAATTAATTTAATTATGTAAATCGGTCTTCTCATTTTAATTTAATTAAATTATTTATTAATTCAAATTTCTAAACAGCGAATTGAATAAATAATTTAATCTTTGTATGATGATTAAAATTCACGCAAGCAAACAAAATTTTCAATTATTTTTTTTATAATTTTGACATTTTCTAATAGAAAACAGTTCGAGATTATGAAAAGAAGTCTTAACTAAAAGTACTTCCATTAAATGTTAAATAATTTTAAAAACTGAGTGTATAGCCAGTAGATCTTTTAAATATGCATTTTATTTAAATAAATTATATAAAGAAGGAACTTTAACAGAATAAAATAAGAATATAAAACCCGCCAGACAATCTTAAAGCCATTCGGTTGCTAGGCAAGGAATTCCTGCTTTTTTGCCTCGACACCAAGCAGCAATAGACAGTTTCATCACCGACAAAAATTCGCGGACGAAAAAAAGGCGCAAGTACGTCGCGCGTCAGTGAACCGCCCCGTGCAAGGCGAAATCGCGCACTTTAGACGAGAAAATACATAAATCGTAAAGGTCGTGACAAGCCAAGGTGGCCTCTAGAGCGTGTATAGACCGCCAAGACAAAGAGAGGAGAGGGCCGCATTTGCCACTGCAGAAAAGGTAAAAACGGAACAGAAGTCGCTCGCCGAGTGTCGCATAGAGGCGCCTGTATAGGTTGTACCCCGATGGGTATATACCTGCGTCGGAAATGCCGGAGGGCCTGCGTCGCAGCCGGGCCGAGACAGGGAAAAAGGAGAAAAACGCCCGAAGGACGAGAAAAATCAGCCGGCACCCCGGGCTCGCGTGCTAAAACTGTGTGGACGGTTCAGGAGCAAAGCGAAAGTGCCATCCGTCGCGACTATTAAAAATCGAGGGAGGGTACACCTTGCGATCGAAACAAGACCGAAAGGAGAGTGCTCGAAGGCTCCAGATGAGAACCGCTGCGGGGCCGCGCGTGATCGAGCACGTAGAAAACGAGGAGGCGAAACACGCGAGGAGCGACCGCAGAGAGCACAATGACGAGGGAGAAAAAAATTAAAGAAATTCCAGCGCTAAAGACGAGCACGATCTAAGAGAGGCTCTAGGAGTGGAAGAGAAAGGCTGCGAGGAGGTGGTCGGGTACATTGTGTTGTACGGTTAACGGTAGGAGAGGCTGCCACGGGTTTAAATGCACGTACCGTGGATAAAGCGATTAATTATTTCGATCATTTTGTACCGCGCCGACCGCATTACATCTAATTTTTGTTTAACGACGTGCAAAGGAATAAAAGGCGGAAAAAAATGTTTGATGTTACCATTTAGGAGTCACGAAAAAGCCGAGTCAAGGTGACGTGGGGAAAATAATCAATAAAGTTAAACGGATAGTTTTATACCGAAGTATTAGAGCTATAATTTTTTTTTAAACCGACTAATACAATTATTTTAAATACTCCATTTTTTAATATCCGAGTCTAAGCTCCATATTACGTATTTGAACGTTCAGAAAAATAGCAACTTATTTAATTGTAGTTTAGTTACCAACGACCTAATGCCATATGATTTTTTTTATTCTATACGGGACAATAGAAGAAAACAGGTTCTCTCCCTAAAGAAACCCCAAGATTGTCGGGACATCTGCATTCTCGGGGCAAAAAGTAAGTTATTTAGCGAGGGCCGAGCCTCCTGTAGGGAGAGGCAGGTATCTTGGGGCCGAGCGTCGTCGGGGCGGCATTAAAAATAATAAAATATCCTTAGCGGCGCGGCCTTACGCCCCTTACTTCCTCCCGAGCATATCTAGCCGGTGTCCGCCCGGCGTGCGCGGCGAACGCCGAAGCGAGAGAACAGGAGGAAAAAGGGGGCTGCGCGCGCAGCCGTTCGATGCCGTTGCCGCATCAACGCCCGGTGCTAGGCACCTACACACACGTCCTGCCTGGAGATACACGCCGCGCGCGTATATATATGTATACCTGTAGGTGTGCGCGCTTCCCGGCTCCGTGTGTCAGCCCACGGCCGAGAGCGAAAGATCCGCCGGTGCCACACCCAGGGAGCACACGCACGCACGCCGGCTACACGCACACCCACCGAGCGCCTTGTGCCTATATACGACCGTATCCGAGGAGAGCCTGTGCCTCTCGCTCGCTCTTTCTCTTCGCAGAGGCGAAGATCGATCCCCGCACGCGGTATAGGCACGGATCCGTGACGGCTTAGACACTATCCGCGAGAGGAGAGGCCGGATGCATTGTGCAACAGTACATCGGGACTCGCTAAAATGGCGACCGGTGAGAGCGCTGCATCTTCGCGTGTATGCAAATAAACAACGCTCTCTCCACCGTAGTACGGTAGGCCGCTTCAAAACACTCGACATTTTATACAGCACTCTGTGATAAGCGCACCGAGAGATAGAGAGGCGAACAGGCGTCCAGTGACGCCAGTTCGACGAAAAGCCGTTGAAGCGCGCACCGGCCGGCCGGCGCGATCTTTTTCGAGCGCGAGACAGACGGGGGAAGGAGCGCCGCGTGCGAACCAACTCGGGAACGCCGCGTCGCGCTGTCGCCATGCTGGGTTCCTCGACCCGAACGAAGCGGCGCCGTGTTAGCTCCAGGCGCGCGGAACTCCGCCCCCCGGTGTTGCCGATTTACCATTGTGCCCGCCACTTTCCCCCCCTTCCCTCGCCCCACGGATTTTCCCAGCTGGAATGTGCCAACGGTTTTTTCGCCGGGACCCATTGTTGCCGCGGGGGCACGCGGGGGGAGACATAAAGAAAAAAGAAGCCGAGCGCCCCGCGTCGGCGTAACTCCACAACTCGCGCCAAAATCCATGTCGAGAGAGTATTTCCGTTGGTTCCGCGCGCGAATTTCCCCGCCGGAGGATGCAGGGGAAAAGGCGGTCGAGGGAGAGAAATCGAGGCTTCGATCGAATGTCTAACGGTTTTCAGAGAGAGCAAGCGTGCGAGGGAGAGAGAGAGAGAGATAGACGGAGATGGCAGATTCGCGAACAAAGAGGAAGCGACGCCGCGTTCGCTTTCACACAAGCGAACAGGACGAATGTGCAACGGGTGTGCATGACGCGTCGACGGCATGAGGCGACGAGGAGGCATCAGCAGCGGAGGAATTCCGCGCGACATTGCCGTGATTACTGTGCGCACTCACCTTAGCTCCAATTTGGTTTCCGCACTGACCAGCCTGGATGTGCACGATTTCCCTCATGGTGCCTGTGTCGTTTGTCTAACTCCTTCGGATGAGAATTAAAAAATGTGTTGCTCGCTGCGACCTCGGGGCTTCCTCAACTGCGGCCGGAACTCTGCGCGTCGCGAGAGCCAGAAGACGAATGTGCGCCGGTCGCCGCGTCCGTTAGAGATTTTCAAGCCCCGGCTCGTTCGAAGTGGGCCGAGGGGGGAGGTGGCCGAGTCGCGTCGCTATTGGCCGACCGGCCGCCCCACCGCCGGCGAATTTCGCGCCCGCGCGAGCGCGCCCTCTCCGTCTCTCTCGCACCCGATGCCTCTTTCGGCGCAGCTCGAGTCGAGCAACGACCGACGGCGGCCGATCGCAGTGTTGCCAACTGCTCGCCCAGCCCGACTCTCCGTCCTCTTCGTACTCGCGCGACTGTGCGGGAGAGGTGCCGCGCGGCGAAACGCGGCTGCTCCCGCGCGCACACACACACATAGACACGGACGCAGCCCCGACGCTCTCGTGCACGGTCGTATCTCTCGTGCAATTATAATGCGGCGTGTATATACCGGGAGGAGAGAGGAACGGCTGCGCGAGCGCGCCTGACTCCGTTTATAGGTGTGCGAGTATGGGACACGTACACGGCGGATCGACGGTTGGAAGTTGCTGTGTGAGGAGCGGCATGATGCTGGCTGGCTGCCCCTCGATTGAATCGACGAAGCAGCGTGTCTCTATATTCATTCGTCGGCGAAGGAAAAAATGAGAATGAATGTTCAAACGTCAAGATTGTTCAGCTGTGACAACTGTTATCCTTTTAAATTAATTATTTTTATACGAGGTTACCGTACTCGTTGAGTCACCTACCGCTACCTTGAGTAGAGTGTGCATTATTTTAGTTTTATTTTTTTGAACTGTTTTGGAGCAAAATATTTATGTTTGTTTCTTGTATAACCATTTTTGCTGTAGTACTACAGCATATTCAAGTGAAAGAGTGACTTGTATTTAGCTGCTACTTATTTTAGTAGAATGTGTAATTATTCATAATTATTGAGTTTTTTGAGCTGGGCACAAACATTCAAACCCAATTATCGAGTTTTCGCGAAGAATAAATTATTTTATCGAATTTAACAAGTTAATAAATAGAATGGCTTGACTCATAATAGATTATCATTTTATTGTTTTTATTATATTTGAGATGTATAAAAAATGAGTAATGTATTTTGATAATATTTTATTATTTATCTGGGTTTTATATTTTATTAATTATTAATTAAAATTAAAATTTTACTATTTCAATTACACTTTAACTCATACATAATTGTGATACTACCAATTAAGAATTAAATATAGCATTTTTTTGAGTCTCGTGCATTTTACAAAAATTTTTGCAACAAGGAAGTAGTTTCACCGAAACTGTAGCTTACGTCATACGCACACAAATATCACGTGTAATAAAAAGTGCAATAGTTTCTAATGAAATAATTTATTCATAATGCATTCAGCGTCAACCACGACAATCCTCTTAATAGTGCGTACATCATAAACACGTTAGTGTCGCCCCACAAAGGGTCGTATCAAATCACTTAACGCTCTCGAAATCAAACGGGCGAAATGATAAAGGGACCACCCTCGCCGGCCGAGCGCCACGGCGCAGTCCATCAAAATCCTCCGTGCGCTCTCCGTCCCCATTGATCGTGTCGGCCGCGTGTGTATACAGGGGCGTCACTTACACCGGCGATAAAGCGATTACAAGGAAAAGCCGGGCTTACGCAAGCGAGCCCCCCGCTTACGCTAGACCCTCCCCGAGTGCTCGCGCACTCCAAAGCTTGCACATTTGCCTCGCTGGCGCGCGAAAAAGCGCAGCCGGTGACTCACCGGAGTCATCTCGCCGCCGGCGAGTGCAGGTGCTTTCCCGGGAGGGGCGGCGCGGTGAGTCGACCGGGGGATGATTCACCCTCGCCTACCACCCGCCTACCCCTACACGCGCGCCTCTAATTTTCCCTGCCGGCGGCAACGGCCAGCGAGGTTTCCTCCCTGTGTGTATGTGTATAGGAGTATGTGCGGTACGGTACGTACACTCGTTTTTGGCGGCGGATAACGCAGCTCTTGGAGCTCGCGCCGCGGTCGATAGATTTAACATCGCCTCGAGTGACTGCGAAAGCTCTTTTGGCTCGATTTATTTCTTCGCGAGTGCTCCCGTTTCGGATGCTGTCGCTATAAATTCTGACAGAATGACCGTCAGCCGCATCATTCGCTGGAGTGCATAAGATGCAGTTATCTCCGTCTGCTGCAGACGGTATTGCATATACACGTTTCCAAGAGGGTGCAATATCATTCATTAAAATTGTTTTGGAGGTTTATTTTACGGGTGTTTCGTGATTATTTTTGCTTTATTCATTGCTGGGAATGAAAATCGTATCACCGGGAAATAGGAAATACGTGACTTTCACATTTAGCTCCCTTCCAATCCCAATATATAACAATAATTTGTCTTGCGTATCGAAAGCTCCGAATTCAAATAATACACAGAAAGATACATTTACTCGCTTTTTATTTCATTTTATTCACGAAATTTCGAAAAATTTAAAAAGACATAGACACAGCTCGCGTGACGTAAAAAAATAATTATTACGTAACCAAACTTGTCATCACCGGGTAAAAGAAAACAAGCTCAAGGCTAAAAAATAAAATCCTCGCAAAAAAAATTTATAGGAACCAAAGCAAAAAAGAACTTCGTGTATTTTCCACAATAGTTTGACCCGCCGGTGCGTCACGCACGGGGAAATTGCAAGCGCGAAGAAAGTCGATATGTGACTCATGCGGCGCGTCTCTCGCTCTCGCGTATGCACACACACACGATATATACGCTCGGTGTGGGAATTGCCGCGGCGCGTGTGCTCCGACTCGCCGAATCGATTCGGCCGCGCGCCTTTTTATTGCCGCGAATTTGCGCGCCCGCGCGGGGAATTAGATAAGATGCTATCGCGCCGGTTTATTGTTTGTTCATCCCCTCCAACGATGAGAAATATTTCGCGCTGACGGAGCGAGTCCACGCGCCGACAGGTTCAAGATTGCGCCGGGCGATTTCGATTGGCCGCGTTTGTCTACGTGAATTATTTTCGAGCGTGCGCGCACTATTGACGAGCACTGGGGTCTGGCGTAGGAATCGTCTATAATTTGGAGGTGGAGTTTTGGCGCGATTGTTTTGAGGCTGCTTTTGAATTTTGTTTTTTGTAACTATTGTGCTTCCTTTTAACGTGATTCATATGTCGGTCAGGGTTTTAACTTAGCATAAAAGTAATTCCGCGCAATTTAGCGAGGGAACTTGTCGGTTATAGCGTAAAAATGAGTATAGTATAAAAGAAATAGTGGGAATTTCATAGCAGTAATAGTTTACTAGGCAAATATTTTCTCACATATTCACCATTTTTCGTGCTATGCAGCAAATACTTTTATTGATCTACTTTCCGCAACGGTATTTTCATTCATTGTGAGTGTATGTTAATATTATCAAAGCCAAGTTATCAGGTTGTTAATTCACCCGACAACTTGTGTTTGGATATTAAATGTATTTATAGGGGAGAGTGAGGCGTAATGGAATATGGAATAGACTGAAAAACGGAAAGGTACAAGGGTGAAAATATGGTAAAAAATTGATTTTAATTTATGTTTATTAAATATTTAACAAAAGAAAAAAATTGTCGCTTTAACGTTTGAGTCACTTAAATACTTAATTGGTCTATAGCACCTTTTCTGAAAAGCAAGTATGAGTCAATGTTTATTATATACACATTAGATGACAATTGTGATGAGAGCGCATGTTTCCTCGAGACTTCGGTTTCGGTTAATCTAAGAAAAACATTCGTATCAGTATGCACTTGATAAAGAATATGTGACAAAAAGCAATTTGCGACTTTGACCAAGTCCTGATACCGTATGTTAAGTAACAAGGTTAATTAATTATCATTACTAACAATGTTCGCAAAGTAAATTTATTTAAGAAATCAAGACAATTGTAATACAAAATGAGTTACATAAATTATTTCCCCTTTAAATATTCAATTACAAATATATTTCTTAATAAATAAATTTACTCTGTTACAACTATTACTATATTTAGAATAAAAAAGTTTATTTATTTAAAAATAAACGGAAATGAACAAAATTTATTCATTAGCTTTTAATAAA
This sequence comes from Eurytoma californica, assembly GCA_035586675.1. Taxonomy (NCBI): domain Eukaryota; kingdom Metazoa; phylum Arthropoda; class Insecta; order Hymenoptera; family Eurytomidae; genus Eurytoma; species Eurytoma californica. Next base: position 4,142,260 of record JAXIUT010000037.1, on the reverse strand, counting down.
AATCAATAAATTACAACTTCTGCGACTCCAGACAAAAAGTCAATTATCAATCGAAGCCGCAAGCTCCAATAAAGCTGAGACAGACTAAAATCGCGTATCTCTCCGCCAATAAAACGACCATTAATCACCATCCGTCCTTACGCAATCCCCCCTCGCAAAAAAAAAGCCGACGTAAGAATGCCTTCCGCCCGTAAACCACATTAACTACCAACGAGGAGTCAGAAATCCGTGAAAAAAGGCGCAGACAGTCACTCTTGAAGTACGCGCACTGTACTCCATTAGAAGCCCGTCTCCCGCGCTAATGCGATACTCGTCCGCTCGCATTGTCATGCAAAAGACCCCCCTCCCCCTCTTTACCGGTGCGAATTCGCGATCGGCGGAGGCTGCACGCGGGTCGAGCCGAGACGGCGCCGCGCGGTGCGTAATGTGCGTCTGTCGCGCCGGCAGCTCGCGTTACCTTATATGTACGGAACGCCGCGGCCTCTCTTCTGAAAAATTCGCGATCTCCCGCGGCGCGAGTGTGCGCGCAAGCGTAATCTCGAGCTGCTCGGCGAAGCGCTGTGCGTACGTCTGTATTTACATGTGCGTGTGTTTATACATACATATGTATCTGGTACATGCGTATGAATATACATATGTATGTATTTGAATGTGCGTACGTGTGTATATGAAAGTAAGCGCGTACGGAGGAAAACGGGTATATCGTCCGGATGTGCGGCGATATCTCGCTTTTTGGGCGGGGAGTGTGGGCAAAGCGCTCCGTCGGACCCCTTTGCTTTCGAAGATGCCAGGCGGTTTCCTTCTTTTTTTCGTTCTTCTTCTGGTTTTTAAACGGAGTGGGTGGTGGCGAGGAGAGAAGGATAATAAACACTTCCAGTTGGGAGAAAGAATCTGCAGAGAGTTGAGATTTTTCGCGTTATACAAGATTGGCTTAAATTTATTTTACAAATTTAATTCAAAAATTGTTAAATTCTTGATAGAGACGTACGTTGCTGCTATTGAAAATTTATAACTCGTTTATTTTTCATGAAGGTTTAATTATACCTTTAAATGAGTTAGTTTTATTTTAAATTACCTTTTCGGACGAATCTATAAATAACTGAGTAAATTTAAAATCGATAACTGACTCGTGTTTAAGGTAGCTGTAGAAAGTTTGTTATAAACTGGGCCGCGCGTGCATTAAATTTTATTCGTTATTAAAAAAAAATTGGAAATTTTAGTATTTGAAGCTCGATGTGCACAATATGGAGCAATTAAGGCACGCGAATGAGACAGTATAATTACGAATCGCGCGCAATTAATGCAGCCAGGCGAAATTAATGCATGCAGTACGCAGTACACCACTTTCCAGTGCGAGCGAGGCATCGTACGATTATGAGAAACGTCTTTTCCAGTCTAACATCGTCCGGCTTCATTTAAAAAGAAGAAAAATTTCAAATCACCGTACATATTCCAAATAAAAATATACCTTTTATGACAGCAAATCAAATGAATATCATTTCACACTGCCACCAAGGTCATTACGGCATTAAAAAAAACTACTCAATTTTCTTAATTAACGACTTCGTTAAAATAACTTCAAAAGCCAGTCATAAAATTTCTCCCGTAACCGCCTTTAATTCAAACAAACTGAATCGCCGTCGAATTCCAATAATCCTATGTAGAAAGGACGAAAAAATATGAAAACCCACATTTAAAAAATGAAAAAAATAAAATACATCCTCCCGTGTAAGCCCGTAAATAATCGGCTCGTTACGTGCGGCTGTGGACGCCGCCGAAAGTGAGCAGCGAAGCGTCGAGGAATGCGCGGGCATGTGGCTCGTACGTGCAGCCTCCTCCGGGAGCGTCGCCTCCTCCTCGGCGCAGTGGAGCGCGATGCCCCGGGCGTACAGACACACACACACACACACACACAGACACACGCACGGGCGATTTAACGGCGAGAGGCGCGCGCGCGCTTAACGGTGCCGGACGCGAGCTGGCGAATCGAAGCGCGCCCGCGAGAGGTTATCCGCCGGAATATGGGCGCCTACATTCCGCGGCCAACTTACGATGCTGTACTTACGCGCACAAAGAGCGCAATTTAAGTATTACACTCGCGAGATGTAGGTACGTGCTTTTTATCTCGTGGGAAAATGCACTGGCACCGCTCCCTTTACTTTCGGTCGCTGGGACTTTGCCGTCGTCGCTTTGTACGGAGGCGAGGTTTCTTCCTTTTTTTCGGGGCGAAGGGAAATTGCGTGGACTTTTTAAGGAGTCGATTAAAAATTTTGGAGTGAATTGGTTAAGAGGCGACGGTGGCGGTAATGGAGAGCGATGAGGATTAAAGTTTGTTGGGTAATAGGTAAATTAGATGGTGAACTTGTTTTTCCCTTTGGTACAATTTAGTTGACTGGTTTATTGCCGGTGTTTGTATAACGTGGCCGAGTCGTTTTATGGTCATGATTGTCTTCTCGTTTCGCGCAAAATGATGTCACAGGCATAAGAACTGCAGGCCTTTTTGAATGCCTAAAAGAATAAATCTCGCCAACCAGTTCTGCTGTACCGTTAAATTACTATATTTATAACGAAATTTATCTTGATAATTCGGTAAAATGGGATTTTTCTACTTCTCATAAATAACGCAAATAAAAAACTAAAGGATCTTCAATTTTTTATGCAAAATGATGTATTTGTAAAACGCAAAATAGAATATGTCTCTGTAATCAGGAATACTTATAAATTTAAATTAGTTGCACGACAATTATAAGTAAATACACATATCATGCTACAATTTTAACATTCAATGATCCGTAAAAAAGGCAATCTAAGTAGTTGGAAGTTAAAAATAAATCTTACTATCTTAATTCATGGCTCTGAAATATTCAATCACTTCAGATAAATACTTTCCGATGTTTAATTAGTACTTAGGACAGAGGCACGCCTTAATTAGAAGTGTACCTATACCAAAAAGAAAATTATACATTCGCATATTTATGTACAAAATTAATTGAGGCGTTGCAAAGGACGTCTGAAAAAAAGCATCGCGCATAGTTATTTTTAATACAGCCTGCTATTTTTCCGACAAACACTTCCATTCACAACCCTGCATAGTCTTATTAATAAAGATAATGCATTCACCGCGTTAATTAGTTACATTCATAAACTTCAATAAATTTTAATTTTTTAAAAAGAAAAAGCTTGTTGTACAGCTTGGTATTCAAAATTTATAATTAAAAGTTCATACATGGAAAAATAATTTATTTACAAAAGCAAAAATAGTCGAATGACGCAACAAATTTTTTTGTCATCCAGCAGACAGCGCTCGTCGATTGCTAAAATGACTAATAAATTCGTTATTGCAGCATTCAAATTAGTTGATTAAACCGCGTCATAATTGTTTTAGAAAATAATCTAATTACTTGTGCAAAATCTTTGTAAAAAATTTGTCATTTTTATTTCTTTTTAACTCCAACAGTTATTGGAACTCGCTGCCCAAGTAATACATATTACTTATTCCCTGCAAAAGAAAGAAAAGTACAAAACCACGAAATCGAGTCAGAAAAGTTATACGTGCTCGCAATAAAAGTCGGAAATGACGTCTATTAAAGCCTCGTCCAAGACAAAAAAAAAAGCCGCAGCGATGCCAAAAGCAGTTCCAACTCAAGGAGTAAATCGAAGCCGGCGTCGGCCGCCAGCGAGTGCAAGAGGGCATTTTGAACAGTCAATTTTGCGCAGTTACGTTACGCAACCGATCGTGACGCGCGCGCGAGCGCCGGGCCGCGGCACCGAGAAGGGAGCAAAAGGAAATAGCTTATCAAAGGCGCGCGCTTCGCTTCGATATTGTGTTACCCCGATGTCTGCGCGGGGAGCGCATTTCATTGTTGCGCAACGCGCCGAAAGCGCCCGGCGCGGGGCGGAAGGACACGCTCGGCTTATTATCTCATTGCCCATTGTCTCGCCGGACCGCGCGTTGACAGTGACATCACGGCCCCCTTTTTTTAATGGGTCGACGCACTCCTCCGCGCGTTTCGGCCGAATCCAGATCGATCGTCACTCCGTCCTTTTCGATACTTTCGCAGAGCGCGCGGGTCTGTCGTTCCGAGGACCATTGCGTGGAAAAAGGAATAGCGTACATAGGATCACGGGGATGTGCAGAGGATGAAAGGTCGAAGCTCGGGGTTGGTCCACGGGTCGAAACTTTTTACTTCGGTGATGTGAAAGGAAAGAGTGGAAAAGGACTTGATTTGAATAAAAACGGAGCCAATCAAGTTTAAAGTGGCTCCATTCTTTTAAATAGAACGATTTTTTTTTTATTTTTACTCTTTTATATTGATATTTGAGAGTAGCCTTTACGTGTAAATTTAAAGTCATTTCTATTGTCTCTAAAAAAGTTCCATTTCTGATTTTTGTTTCTCGAAATTTACTTAAACCTTCATTATGATGTATGATCTCGACTCAATTTCTTCAATAGGAATTTCCACTGACATGAATTATAAAAAGAATTTTATTCATCATTACCTGCACCTGTATATCAGATTAAGACCCTCCAAAATATTGTAATGTGAAAGAATGAAAAATCACTCAATTCGACGTAAAACTGAGTCAATCGAGCTTAAAGCGATTTCATACAATCATTTTTCACTCCTCCACATTATGAACGGACCACAAGCACACCCAAGCTGTCCATTTGATCTATTCCTTATTCTTTTCATGCGTACACTCTATTTTTATAATTCCCTTTTCTCAGTGATGGCCCCGAAAGGATCCTCGCCTCATCAGGGACAATTCCAGCTGTTTTCGCGATCGCAATTGAGGAAGTGTAAAATCGTCGTGTTCCTTTTCCACTCGACTTCTATACACGAGCGTCGCGTAATGAAGCGCGTGGGCCGCCGGTGCGGTCTACAAACGAGACTTTAAAAAGCCGACGCGTCTGACTTTGAAAAAAGTAAAAGTCACGCGTCGGAAGAAGAGAATATGGAGCGAGCGGTGTGCACGCGCGTCTCTTTAAAATTCAATCCGGCGGCGCAGCTGATCGATACAACGACGCACAGGCGTCGCCTGCCTCGCGCGCCTCCGAAACGGCAGACGCGCGACCGGCGAATTTGTACATCGATCCCGGCGGCCAAGACCCCCGTCAAAGGGCAGCCGCAGCACCCGCGGAGGAAAAAAAGAATGCCCGCAGGAGGGAGAGCGCGGAGCAAGGAGGCCACGGCGACGGCGCGATCGATCGATCGCCCCCGGCGGAGTATCACGCGACGTAGCCGCATTATCAGCCGGCGCCTCGGTTTCGGCGATCCGCTTTTTTCCTCTCCCTTCCCTCCGCCTTCCTTCCTTCCTTCCTTCCGCCCTCTGCGGGGCGTGCGCGCCGCACGTGCACGCCTCGCCTCGTATTTATTGATCTGGCCGCGCGACGTCGACGACAGCCGGCGCGACGGCGACCCTCTCTCTCTCTTACGCTCGCTGTGGGGATAGCGAAAAAAATAAATAAGTAAATAAATAAAATCGTCGCGAAAGCGCGAGCGGCGACGTCGCGAGTTGCGGTGAGGCGATCGTCGGGAACCATGCGGATTTTTCGGGGGGAGACGCGCGGGGGATTCGATTATTGTATTCGGGATTCCAGGAAATGGTATTACCTTTAATTGATTTGGATGAGTCACTTGCTTCTACGGTCTGGCCTTTAAAGACTAGAGGCGCTGTTTAAATATGAAAGTACGGGACGAAATTTTATTATTAGGCTGTGCCCCCGGGGTTCATTGATTTGACTATAACAATGGTATTTTTATGCTTCCTGTATATTTCGTTAATTATTGCAAATTAATTTATGATGATTTTGCTGTTTTGCATAATGTGGCTTTAGTTTATTGGAGGTGAAAATAATTGAGGCTTTAATTTTTTTTACAGTAAAAAAGCTGCGTAATATCAGTGCGAAAGTTGCTTAAAGTTTCCCTCTAAAGTTGAATAAGTGAAATTTTAGAGGGTTTTATTAATTTTTTGGACAAATCTTGAGTTCTACAGTTTATTCTCGTTAATACTTATCTTTATTCTAACAAATAAATTACATAAGTTACGAGTGACCGAAATTACATACGAAGTCAGTCGGCAATTTTATCGCTGGTGTTGCGGTTCACCCCTTTTCATTTTCGTCGATGTTATCTCCCATAGCTGTAGTTCCATTTCCTCCCTTCTATGGCAGGTGACATATTATTATTGTTGAATTTTATTTTACAGGAAAGACATTGAACAGCTTTTACGAAGGCGTGTTTGTTCCTGGAGATTTGATTCATAGGAAGTACGATGAGGTCATTTGTGTTTAAGCTAATTTTGATGTAGTTTTTACCTTACGAATTTATTGTTACGCTTACATTAGTAAGTTATAGTATATCAGAATAAAACCATTTTCTTAAAAACTTTTATATTATTTCTAATGAATTTAATGTTTTTATATAAATAAAAGTTAACACCTTGTGATTGATAATACCAACCCGTTATTGAATCACTGACATTGCAGTATTAGCTTGATAATTTTATTTGTCCCAACTGTATAAAATTAGCAATAAACCGATATGAGTTTAATCCTTTAACAACTTTTTTTTTTAATTTATTTTCATTACTTTTAAACTATTCTATAATATAATTTACAATAAAGCAAACGGTAGAATACGTCTGTGATATGCATGAAAAGAAATAAAGGATATTGTAAATTGAAAAAAGTGATACAATTTACGAGGCTATTCAAAACCACATGAGGTCACTGGAAACACTTATTTATTGAATAACTCACGTGTGAATCCTACTTTCCGTTCTTGATTTATTGCAAGCTTAAGTTCTCTATTTAGGCATGAACGAAGCTTAGTCTTCAACCGCGCGATGGAAAAAATATGGAAATTAAGCGACCCACTAGTATAACAATGTTAAGGACATTTGACTAGCACACAATGTCAAGAAGAAAACATCGAATGACAAATTTGTGTGAAAATGTACTCGTAAAAGATTAAAAAAAAAATTTTTTTTAAATCTGAACGAGGGATTTATAAATTCTTGCAAAAAGAACTCAATAATAATTTGTTTAAGAAAACAATTGTTAAAACTAACTTGAATTTTGAACCAATTACTTCAGGCTCAAAAATAAAAAAAGTAAATAAGACTTATAGCGAGTAGCACTAAAAAAATAATAAAAGAGTTCCTCCCATAAAATAACAGTAATTCACATAATTTGATGGATTGCAGGCAGCGCAAAGAAGACTTTTTATTAATGCGTCACAGAGATATACGACACTCCAGAGAAACTTTATTACCTCGGAAAGCTTTATTAATAATAACAGTTCCGTTCGCGACGCTAACAACGCATCTCCGACAATGCACCGTAAATTTCACCCGAGCCTCGCAAAAAGCAGTAAAAAAAAAAAGAAAATTTCGCCCGAACACGAAAAGTTTCTCCCGGCATCCTCGTATCACAAGACACGCTCCGCGCGACTTTTACCGAGCCGCGAGTTTTTGCCGATCGCGCTCCATTCATCGCGGAGGGGGGGGGGAGGGGGCCATTCCGTTGCGCTCGCGGCCTCCGATTTTATGGGCATCAATGGAGATCGTCCGCCGCCGCGGTTACGGGCGCGCAACGGGGGCAGAGCGCGCGATATCGAGGCCAAGATTTTGATAGGGAGCGCGCGGCGCGCTTTCTCGCCGTGGAAAAAGGAGCTGCGCGCCCGAATCCGGCCGTAAATGGCCTCGTCCTCCGGAGCGAGTGGCCGGCGCCACCGGCGGACGAGTCCTCGCCGGGAGGGGTTCTCTGACTCATCTCCTTTTCGCGCGGCGTTGCGACACGCCGAGGCTGCGCGCCTCCTTTTTTTTTTTCTCCTCGGCGAGGGGCGATTGTTCGGGTTCGATCGCGGGAAATTCAGTCGGGGAAAGAAGGAGAGACGCCGGCCGGTTGCACGGCGCACAGAGATCGAGCTGTGGAATTTTAAAAGCGTGGCATTGAGCGCCGGGGACAGTTTTTTTCTTTCTGCTCGGCTCGGAGGAGGAGGGTATGTGGGGCGGGTGTCGCGTGACGAAAATGAATTTATTCGGATGCTCATACGTGCTCATTAGGTTAATTGTTCGTGAGTAGAATAAATTTAACGTTTTTAAGAAAGGTCTGTTTAGTGGAAAACAACATTTTTATATTCGTGAGGAATTTTGTCGTCGAATATATCTTAGTTTTTCGTTATTTGTATTTAATGTAATTTTGCTGACCTTTTTACAATAACTTAGTTTTATATTTGCTGACTAAAATATTTGACGATTAAATATTTGAGAAAGATAAACATTAAAAATAGAATACGAACATCAAAATAAATAAACTTATTCCGGTTATCTTCTTTTCAAATAGATACAGTCTACGATTTAATTTACGTCTTTTAGCAGAAAATAAATTAGTAAATAATTTACTAATGCAAGTTTATCGACTATTTATAGTTTCTTATTATTTGCATTTGGAATTATTTTCTATAAAAATGTGGTTTAGTTTAAATTATCATAAATTATAAATTACGTATTTATAAAAAATTTAATATAAAATGCGAACATCAAAATAAATAAACTTGTTTTAGGTATCTCTTTTTCAAAGAGAAACAGTCGTACAACGAGAAACGAGCTCTTATGAAACGAGTGACATGTCGTAGGTACGTATATCTGTTTAATTGACATTCATGCGCTTTTTTGGTACTTCGCGTGTCTTTTAAAAGTCAACATTTTAGAAATGTTCATCGTAATTTTTTTTCAAAAGATAACTGTCTTTTCGAGTGATGAGACATTATTGAAGTACGAGTATTTGCATAAGTGCAGTGTTAACAAATTTTTAAGAATTGATAAATTAGTTGCAAATAGTAGGCAATCGATATTTTATAAGGCTTGTTTTTTCAGTGAACTTTTTAATATGTAAAAGATAATTTTAGAAAGGCAGAGGAAGTGACGTAGGCCGAGTGTCTTTCAAACGTCTTTCGACATTTTGCAGTATAATAAACTTCTTAATTTGTAAGTAGCCTTACGAGTTGTCCACGAAAGAAAGGAGTGCGAACATTGCGCAAAACGTAGGCAACTACGCGTATACCCATAGCCCGCCCACTACTGTATTTCGGAAAAATCGCATGATTTATTCTTTATTGCACTTTCAAAACGTATCGAATTTATCTCCGCGCGTACACTTCGCAGTCAAAAAGTTTCCCACTGATCTTTCAACCATTATTCAATCCACTACACACAAAATGCGACAAAAAAAACCCCACATCATTAAACCGAAATTACCTTCGAAACTAAAAACTCACCTATCCCATTGTCATTTTAATAAGCCCGCGCACTCAATTAATACCTCGCATAAATTTCAGCGTTACAATGCGCCCGGTGACGTAACACCGCGCAGAATTCGTCGCAGTGTCGTCACTCCGCGTTACAGATCCCCCCCTTCCTCCCCCCCGTCGAAAGAGAACGAACCTGCCCGATTTCGGTATTGCGCAATGCGCAACACGTCGAAAAGTCACAAGAGCGAGAAAAACGAAAAAGCTCCGCGGCGCGGCGGGGATCGATCGGCGGCCGCGCCAAATTTGGCGATTCGCGCGGACGCACACAGTGCACCGGGCGATTCGCCCGTCAGGTACTGATACTCTACTCGGCTAATTACTCGGAAGCGCGCGGTGTACGAGCTGTTAGTTGGACGCACCGGGGATCGGTCAAAGTCGCCCGGCAGCGCGCGCGAGCCTCGCCATAAATCACACGATGAAAAAGTCAGCCGCGAGTTCCGGCTAAGGAGGCGCGAGCGAGCGAGGCCGGCGCGGACCCCCACACGCCGCGCCCACGCCCGAGCGAGCGAAGGGCCTCGGCGCGGCTCGCGCGTACACGCCGATCGCTGCCTTTTTTTTTCGCCCGCCTGCATCCAGATGCGCTCGCGCGAAATCTCTTACGGCCGAAGGAGGAGCCTCGTTGGTAACCCGCGGCGTTTCCACTTGGAGCCTTTTAAAATTGAATTAGCGAGAACCTACTAACATTAATAGAAATTGCTTTAGAAAATGTGGAGCTAGTTTCATTAATTTTTAGGGAAATTTCACAATTATACTGATTTTTCGCTAATGCGACGTTAGACAGAGCGTTATTCTTTTCTGCGAGTACTTGTGCTTGTAATGACACTTTTCTGTACTTGCACTTAATAATCATACTCTTCCGCGAGTACTTGTACTTGTAAGGTCATTTATCTTTGACTACTTTTAATTACTTTGGAGATGGTGCCTAGGCGATGAAATAATTTTCGAGAGGGATGTGATTACTTTTTCGTGGGTTGCGATGGAGTATTTGCTCGCGTTTTTCTGTCAAGGAGCGGATGAGCGTGTGGGATATGAGAGGCGCGAGGCCACTTTCGAAAGGTGCTCTCGTGGTGGGCTCGAGCTGATTTAGTTGCGGCTCGCGGGGCGCTCTTTTGATGCACTGTTATAAGCTTGGAAATACTTTATGGACTTTTATTTATGATGAGGCGCGAGATATAATTAGGTTTACAGTTACTCCGGAAGATTCTTTCAGATTTTTTTTGTTGCGTGCCTAAGCTACAAATGAACGATTTGGTAAAACTTACTCAGTGCTTATTGTACAAGATTTAATTAAGAATTTATTTTAACAATAAAATTCATACAAATGAACTTTTTTCTTTAGCGGGTTTTATAGCGGTTAATGGAACATCCGAAAAAAGTGGCAAATAGGAATTTAAAATAACATAAAAATAGGAAGAAAAATAATTGAAGAAAATGTTGATTTTTTCTGTAATTTGCATTGAAAACAAAAACAAAAGTTTTCAAAATAAATTAATTTTTCCAGATAATCTCTCGCTGGTTTAAATTATTTAATGAGACGCTCTGTCCATTTAAAGCAGTTAATTTATTCAGAATTACATAGAGCAATGAGAATCCTGCTTCATTGAATAATAGACCGGATGTTACCGAATTATTTACCGGAGAACTGGTAACATCTATGAATCGTGGTAAAAGGAGTTGGGTAATGCCAGCAGTTGACCACTGACCAGTCGAGTTCGAACAATATGCACTTCTCTATAATTCCTAGAACAATCAACAGATGTCACTTTATTGTTACTCTTAATTTTAACGTCAATTTGTTCTGCAAAGTGAGCAATATTCTTATCAATCATTTGTTTTACAGATAAAGTGTTTGAAGATTAAATTAATCCACTTATATATAAAAGTACGCGATTAACATCGAGGCGAAGCTTGCAGGTGTTAACTTCATGATACAAGTTGAAGTGACAAGTATAAGAAATTCTCCAGTGCATTTAAATATTCGAAAATATTAATAAATTTATTCGATCTTCCATACTAAAGATCATCAGCATCGTTTAGTTAATTTTTTTTTAAATTATAACCATATACGTCTTTATAAGGATTATTTCCAACCCAAATCAGACTAATAAATAAATATATTTCTTTTATAAGTTTCTTGGAACGAAATCCAATAAAAACATACATCAGTCTTATTAACATGCGAAACGCACCGAAGTGACATCACAGTTGTTTGTCGCCAACCCAATTTCAATGATCGCGCGTTGCCTCCTCCTTTATTTTTATTATGTATCCCGTATATACAACGACCGCTCGCGAAGGCGACGTTCGACAATTTCTCGGCGCTTCTTCTATTTTTAGTCGTCGCGTAGTCACCCGCGGGAAAGGACATATCGGCGGTGTTCGACAAAAAAAAAAAAAAGAAGAGAGAGAAAAGAGAAGAGCGCGAAGGAGAAGGAGTCAAATTCGACGAGCGGAAATTCTCGTTTATTCGGTGAAAGCGCGGGCGAAAAGTCGCCGGGACGATGTTTGTCCCGAGGATTTTTAAGAGGGCGACAAGGAGGCGCGCCTTTTTCGTGAGCTTGCGTGCCTGAATCGATAAAAAGCCTGTAGGGATTTTAATTTATTCGAGACGGAGAAAAACTGACCCACATGCGTCTCCTCGCGGACGCGAGTGGTTTGCGCAAGAGTTCGCGATAGATTTCGAATCTCTCATTTTCCCACATTAACGAGTGACGAAATGATATTGCAAATTGTCTGTGGGTTTAAATTTTTATCAAATTCTGCGAATGTTGGGAAGAGCAGTCTATTACGCTTCGCCTCAATAATGGAACTAAAATATTGTATCTACTTGAAGCTGATAATGGCGAGATGAATCGGATGTCCTTATAAATTACACTTAACAACTTCATCAATGACAAAAAATGAAAAATTAAAAGAAACAATCACTTCAAACTCTAGGATTTACCCCAATTAAGATTTAATAGGTCTAAATGATATATTATTTTGGATTTATTAAGCTAAAGGAAAACGTATCTTCGACTAGCATAATTTAACTGCTTTGAAGAATTAAAACATTCACCAATTTATGATAAAATAATAATCACGAGATTAATCACACATCGTAGTCATTTCACTGAGTTAAGACTCTTTCGGGAATATTGTTTATGTTATCAGTATTCACCTAGTTGATATGTTTATTTTTTGTAAAATATAGTTTTATTTTCTTAAATTTAAAAATCAACAAATATTTATCTGACAATATCACTGTTGAATAAGATTATCACACAAAAAATGCTCCTGCTCACCTAACCACGGCAACATTTTGTAGACTTTTCTTGTCCTTATTTAAATATTTTACTTAATTGCAAAAGTCTAATATAAAATGCATTTAAATAATTAGAATATTAAAAAAAGTTTTTTTTATAAAAGTGTGTTTTTAAGTTTCAGATAATTGACTTAGCAGTTACTATTGTTTGATATTTATAAAAGTTATTTAATCATTGAAAAGTTCTTAATTCAATAGTTTGTAAAAATAAATGCATTTTAATGTATCCAAATATTATGCCTTAATGCAGTCTTTACCCAAGTCTTATACTGTCTCTAAACGAGTTTATTCTAGAAGAAATTTGTGTGCTAAAGCATTGAACTCATCTGCATATCTCAAATGTAAATTATGTCCTCCTGCCTTGAAAATTTCTAATCTAAAATGTTAAATTTAATTATTTAATAAAACAAGTTCTTGTAAACATACATTGTATGAATGGATAAGTAAGTTTTACCTTGAATTATTAATGTTTTCTTTCAGATAATCTGGATGTTCACGAAGAACCATGGGATCTTTTTCTCCATGTACTATAAGAGTTGGACAAGTAATTTTAGATAAATCATCTTTGCATATGTCTCCATCGTCTTTTTCAAAAATATTTTTCATTCCATCAATCCATTGACTCCACTTTTCTCTGAAGTATTCCTCTCCATAAACTGCAATCATTGGTGCTCGCATTCGTTCAGACCATGTGTCTACATTTCTAATTTCTGACAAAAAATTAATGTAAATGTTATTTACAATAATCTGATTTTCAATATAATGTATTTCAATATATGTATAATTTCTCTTACTTTCATATATTTCCAACTCATCTGGATGAATGTAAGCATTTGTTCCAACAACAATCATTTTACGAACATTCTCAGGATACTCTGCTGCTAAAATAAGTGATGTTATTCCACCATCACTCCATCCAATCAAAGAGAATTGACTGTAACCCAAAGTTTTCATTAATTTGCAAGCCCAAGAAGCATCTCTTCTAAAAAAATTTAAAGGGAATGTTCTGTCGGGTGGTCTAGATTTTCCGTAACCTGGAGGATCCCATGCCACAATAGTTAATTTTTCCTTATTAAGATTTTCAACTTGTGGTTTGAAATCTGTCCAAATTGATCCTTAAAATAAAATAAAAATAAAAATTAATACTTTAAAATTAAATAATTTCAGACTTTATTATTTAGTCAATAAATAATTATAAAAATAAAATTAAATAAGTATTACCCATAGCTCCTGGTAATAAAAGCACGGGATGATCACCCACTCCAGCTTTTACATAATTGATATGAACTCCATCTACGTTCACTTTTTGCTCCTTCAATGAAGTACTTAAGATTAACGAATTTCTAATCAAAAGCAGTTATGCAAAATCATTGTGAGGCAAATATTTTTTGCAAAGACTAAAATTATTTGAAACTTACTTCAACTTTTGATGCCATTACTGAAGTGCTCGACATATTCTTCAAATTTTGATAAAGGATACCGGTAATTAGTCTAACTCTTGTTAGACTTTCAGGAAGATGCTTTACCTTTGACCACATTTTTGTGAATGAAATGGCCTTGCAATGGCTTTCTATCTAAAATTATCTAGATAACGGACCATCTTTTCATCTCTAAACTGCAGCCAATAAATTTAATTCTTTCAAAGAAAGTCTTAGTCATACAGATATGAATTTGAAACATGAAAAGAAAAGGGTTGAAAGTCGCGAATTAAAATGTTACAACTTAACAATTGTTTCTTATGTTCTATTTTATTCAGTCGAGCGTTGAAAGTTACATAATACATGTTTGATGCAGATTTTACTCTGATCAATGTTCTCTGATTAAATCTACAAGATAAAAGTTGCAATGATCTGCAAATATATTAGCCTTATAAAACGCTATGAATAGATACATGAAAAATTTATAAAAAACGACGCTCCCTACTAAAATAAACATAAATTGTATAAAATTATACTAATTAGAGTCTTTCAAAAGTTGGTCTATACATGTCGCGAATTACAAAAGAAAAAGATATCAAAATTATGATTTTCTTACAAAGATAAAATTAAAAAAAGAAAATAAATAAAAATAAACTTTCTTATTTCATACACAGAACTGATATATTTTTTATACTCTTTCGAACAAATTTGTACCTCTACCTAATATTTATAAAACATGTGCAGGTGATCAAAGAAAAGTGTGTATCATTAAATGATTGCTGCTTTTAAACTATTGTTTAGCGACTCAAAATTTAAAAAATTGTTTAAAATTATTAGAGACAATTTCTTTTTAAAGAATGTCTCTTGCAGTTGAATTTTTAATGACTCTTACTAAGAGACTCTTGTTAAGAGACAAATTTTTACGAACAGATCTTTTGTAAGGTAATCTTAAATTAAGTGAAATGAATGAATTAAGAATGAGAATGAAAATTGCTTATCATGAATCTTGTTGGGTTTTTTGTTGTGCTTTATGGTACTCTTCGGTTAAATGTTTTTTGTATGATGTTTGGTCATTCCAAAGTTCTGCTGCTTGAGGATTCAGGGGACTGTCATTGTTGGGTTCTAAAAGAGTAATAATTTTTTGTCTTAAACTTTAAAATATCCTAAACTAGTTATTATTTACAAGTAACAAGTGTCCCATAACATAGTTTGTGGATAGTCAAACAAATGCATTATTTGAAGTATTGTAAAATATACAGTATTATAAAAAATTAGATTATCTTTAAATTTAAAACTTTTCTTTTGACAATTATATTGCAATTCCAATAATGGCAAAATGTCTCAGAATAAATTATAAATAAAATCATATTTGAATTGGTGCATGCAGAAAGGAATCTAAGTTGATTTACAATAAAGTCCATTTTTGCATGCATACTACATGCAAAAATCGACCTTATTGCAAATGAACTTAGGTCCCTTTTCGCATGCACCGATTCATTTAAGATTGACTCTATATTTTTTATACTACGCTAGCACGTGATCTGTACCAACTATTGTTTTCAAAATGTATAATTATTAAACTATATTTTGTAGATAATTTTTGTTTTCTAATATAATCCTTTTAATGCTTCTTAAATAAACCTACATTTGTTGAATTTCTGTATTAAATTAAAAACTTACCACCAAGGAGTGATTGAATTGATAAAAGAATAGTGCGAACATCATAAAGAGCGCTCCATTTATCCTTAAGAATATCCAAACATATATTACCCAGACTGTCTACATTTGGGTGAAAGCACGGGGTAACAAAACGTACAACAGGTGCACTGTATGGGTAACTATGTGGAAATTCCAGAGTCAACTTGTAAGTCAAACCAGTGTATACCTGAAAGTTCATATAAGCGATAAGAGATGCCAATGAAATCATTGTACCACTGTTTACATATCAAGACGTACTGTATCACCAGGGCCATTAATGGTTCCAACCCATTTGAAAAGATTCTCCCCCTCGGGGAAAGCTGAAACTCCTTTCTCCGAGCTCATCATTAACACCATCAGCTCCTTCTGCAAGCTGCAAAGAAAAAACCCACAAAGAAGCGTTAAATCCAGTGGTCGTATAGGTTATGTCGCGTTTAACCTTCTCAGCGAAAGCATCGACGCTGAAAAGCGCGGAAAAAGGAGCGCATCGCCGCGGACTCGGAGCGACGTAAACAAGCAACCCCGAACCGCGGGGATCGCTTTGGGGGAGCATCGCCTCGCCTCGGGGCATCATCGTCGACCCCTCGGACGTACCGTTTCGTGACGGCGTGATTGTCCTTTGGAACGTTTTGCTTCTCCTCGCGCGCCTTGTTCTGGGCTCCCTGCGACGAGTAGTACGGGTTCACGTTCTGCGCCATAGCTGCGGTTCTCGTGCTCTTCGTCAAAATTAAAAAAAAAAGGTCGTTCTCTTCGTCCTGATCCTCGCCCCTGAGCAAGAACTACGTCCGAGGTATACACAACAGTCACTGAAGGGGGGCTTTCGGAAATTTGAATGCTCGAGGGATACTAGCCAGCGCGGAAAACGTCGGGCCGCCCCCGTCGCGTCAACAGCTGTTTAAGTTCGACGCCAGCACCGCCGCGCATGCGCTCGGCCGCTCGCGATATATATTTCCTCCGATGTTTATCGCGGCTTTTGTTAATCTTTTGGCAAATTGAGGCAATTGTTCGAGACTTAGAGGTCGTCTGGGGATGAATTTTTTTTTTATTGAATTAAACTCGTTGACGTCGAAATGCTGGAGATGAAGTGGTGTGTTATGCGCTGGGTTAAAAGTCAGATGATGTTCGAACGCAATCGATTTTTCGGGAACTCGCGTTTGGTGCTCGGAGTTTTTTAGATGAGTAGTAAGTAATAATGATTTTTCTTTAAGATTTTTCCTGCATGTTTATTATTGACTTTCTAAAGTACTTATGTAGGCATTTAGAGATACTTTATTATTATAGAGATAAAGCAATTGTACTGGAAATCTGATACTTAAATCAAAGAATATGCGCAGTAGAAAATAGATAACATGATTTATCGATGAATTTATATGGTTAGTTAATGATATGCATTTATTAATTTTTAATTATAAATTAATATTTTAGCTACTTTAATAAAACGTTACAAATTTTGCTTAACAGGTTCTTTCGCGTTTTACATGTGCATATATTAAATTAATTTAAAAAAATTTATCAAAGGAAATGTTTATTTTTGTTAACAACTTATTATTGCAGGTAATAATTTCATTGCTTTTATATAATTACCTCATATGGTGTAACATTTTAAGCAAAAATTATAACGAAATTTAAAATTTGTAAAATGTATTACGGATTTATTAATACTACTATGACATTGTTGCTTTAAAAAACTAATAGAGAAACAAAATTTCAAACATTCCCTCTATTATTGCATACCAAAATATAATCTATATAGTTTCGCTCCAAAGAATTCAAAATACAACTCCGAAAGTAAGCCTTGAAAACATCGACTCCATTGCTCCGCAAAAACTCTAGCTCGCGGACAGGCGCGTGCGCCCCCGCGCGCAGGCGCGCTACGCGCGTAAACACACCGCGACCTATACCGCCCGCTGCGGGCCAGCGTCGCGAACGGGTCGGGAGCTCGGAGGCATCTTCTATTTGGCCGAGCGGCGCTTCGAAATTGACCCATCGGATATCAATAAAGAGACGTCTTGACGCGACCAGGAAAGCAGGAAGGCAACGATGTAGCGGCATTGTGCGCCGTGGGAGAAAATCGAATAGGCAGCTCCGCCGGCGCGCGCGCGGGGTAAGGTAGGAAAACGCGGGGCGAGCTGGAGGCCGAGGCGACGACGGCGACGAGCTCGTCATGTCCTGACGAAGGGCCAGGGCGGAGCCGCCGACACGCGGAGGAGAGAATGGCCGGGGCCCAGGGGACGCCGGAGTCCGAGGCCGGGAGCTTCGAGTGCTTTCAGAACTACACGGCGCCCGAGGTCTTCGTCCAGGGCCTAGCGGGCATCGTCGACCAGCAGGACGTCGAGTCGATGATCCGAGCGCAGAAGCAGATGTATGCTTTCTTTGTGTTTTTGTTTACTTTTTTTCTTTACTGGAGAGCGGAGTTCTGTTTTTGTGTACTTTTTTTGCCGTGTGCTGTATTCGTGTCTTGACAATGTCTTGATAATTTGAGCATAAGGAACCGTTCATTATTTTTATTGATTGTATTATTTGATTTTATTGGATGTAAAGAAGGGAATAGACTGATATTTTTTCATTTTCTAGGTTACAGAGGTTTGAGAAGACAAATGAGATGTTGACTAATTGCAACCAGTTATCTGTGAATCGACTGAAGACTGCAGGAACTGAATTTAAGAAACATACCGCACTGTTAGCTGACATGAAGAAAGACTTGGATTATATATTTAAAAAAGTTAGAGTTATTAAAACTAAGTTAAGTCAACAATATCCTCAAGCATACAATGGTAATTTGTACATTTCGTATAATTTTTGTATTACATTTTATTACTAGGTACTTTTTCTTATTTAACAACATTTGTAATTTGCAGAAGCCGTAAGAAGCAGTTTAGCGGAAGAAGTGTTGGTTGATGACGCAGATCCAGGTCCTAAACCTTTAGAACCAGAAGTTTTACCACAACCACAAAGTGATGTTGCAGAAAACGATGCTGATTCTGATGGTAATAAATAGTACATTAATAGTCATATCAGTATAATAGCCTTAAAGAATTTTGTGATAAGAAAAATTCTAAAGCATTTCTCTAATAGTAATTTGTTTAGAGTTATCTCACAAATAACTAAAATTCTGCTACCCTATTGAAAGGTTAAAAATTACTTAGTTGTGTCAAACTGGATTAATGCTAGAGAAAGCTGTAGATGTCATTTTTCAAAACAGATTAATATTGAGTGCTGCAAGGTTGTGAATTATTTTTTAAAATACATCTAGAATTTAGGTTGTGATTTATTTATTCTAAAATATCTAGGAAAATAAGTTGTCAAGAATTAATGTTTAGGATGCAGAATTTTGTATTTATTCTTTTTTATTTATTTTTTCTAAAATTGGCATGTAAAGAGAAGTATTATTTTTGAAGATAGCGGCATTTTATATAGAAGTTTATAGTTTAAGTAGATTATAATCATAATCTGCTCATGTGATATTTTAAAAATCTATTTTATAACATCAAAAAGGTGCTGTTATTAGTTTTGAAGTAATACTATTCAAGTTTGTCTAAAAAAGCTCAAAACTGTATGAATGTGAAATGTAACATTTTTGCTAACTAAATGTAAAAATTCAATGTTCGTGTTCTATTAAATCTTTCTTATTGAATCATATATGTTTACTGTTAATTTATTTTCATTCCTACTTGACTGTTCATGTTTATTATTAAAAAATATTTTCGCTGTTTTTCAAGTGAGTTACAAATCTATCATTTCATATGTATCATTCATCTTATACAGTTCCAATTGAGGAGTTTCAATTTGCAAAACTACGTGAAAGGAGATCTAAGAGAAAAGATAGTTCATCAACAGATACTGAAGTCGACCAAGCCAAACAGGACTCGTCATCATATTCCTCTGACACTAGTTAATATCACAAGTACAAAAAGTTTTCAACAAATGATTTTGATGATGTACATTAAATATTTTACTGCAATCAGCAGTAGGATGTAAATACATATAAGTTATTTCAATATATTTATGGGAACAATAAATTTTATTGCAATCAATAAATATACTTTATTTAAATTGTATTCAAAATTGTTCTTAATTTCTTTTTAGAATTGAACAGCAATTTTTATTATTTATTAAATTTGAAAAATTCTAATAGTAGTAATAACTAATAGTTGTAAAAATAGCAAAAATAAAAGTTACTTGAATTTAAATACAAAAAATTAAAATTTTTTTAATGGTAATACTTAACGTGCGACAAAAATTTGTAATTTCTGTAAATAATTAAACGATTAAAAAGCTTTAATAAACTAAAGTCAATTTTCAAAATTGATAGAATAATATATTTTTTCAAATTACATACACTTATTTTTATCTTTATAAATGTAATTGTGCTAAATCCTCTTCTACCGCACTCTGTTCTAGGCGATACCGGCTTGCATGAGTGCGACATGTGTCTAAAAATACAGCCTACAAATGGATAATTAAAATTTTTCTGTCATTCTTATTATTACATTTTTAATCTGCAGAAAGAACATTGTCAAGCATAATAAATTTATAGCTCAGTTCAACTATATCTTCAGAAAATGAATGTGCACTGCAGCAAAAATATTACAAGTACGAAAAGCAGTAGAAACAATTCAATTTTAAAATTTTCCAAAGCATACATACAGTTCACTTAAATAAAAAAAGAAGAAGCCATATCACGTCAACTCCCAAACGATCCAGCCGATCCTCCCGTTGCATCGTTTCGATTTTCGCATCACGTGCGCGCCGGAAAAAAAAGGGAGCGCACAGCATGAGCGGCTCGGTCGCGAGTGCCGGCAAAAAGGAAAAGGAGCCCGCTTTGTGCTCGAATTTGGCGGCACGTGCGCGCCGAGCCGAGCGCGGCGGATGTTCACCGCACACACTCGCACCCCGTCCACACGTGTGTGTATCGTATATCGTGTACGACGACGGTGTGCACGACTCCAGGAGCCAGCTGCGTCTCAGCTGTTTTCCCCGGCGCGGCATTCCGGGCCGCGGAAGCGGCGGCGCGCGTACAGTCGCTCGCGGATCCGCGCGCGCGTCTTCTAATTTCGCTCCGGCTTTAATAACACCCCTCGCGGCGCTTTATTATGTTACACTTGACAGCTGACATTTAGGCCCGAGCGCCTTCTTTCTACACCAAAGGCGCTCTCGCGCGAAATTACTTCGCTGACTTGAATTTTTTTTTTTCGGTTTAAAGGATTTCTTTATTCGAGCTGTCGCTCGTTGAAATAATGGAGATTAAAGTAAACGGTTTGAGGATTATGTTTTTGTTTGTACTATACTACTTCGTTGACCTGAACTTTTTAAATTTAAAGGATTTCTTTCACTTGGTGCTCGTTTAAACAGTGGACATTACGTGAGATTTTTAACGTTATTTTGGAATATTAAATTTATCGTTCTCCTGACGAAAAAAAGTTGCGGTTTATCACCGAAAACTACAGCTAAATATTTTGATGTCTCGTGAATATATTGCCAATAAAAGCACATCATCTGATGTATTAACGAAAAAAATGTACTTAGTGCGCTTTTTTACATTTTTATTGTGATTCACGTTACAAAAATAAACTAAATTTATTAGGTAGCGACAAATGCATTAACCGATCGTTACAATATTGCAGTATCTAATGAAAATCCGAAGTTTGACTAATGATGAATTCTAAATAGATCATTTGGTGTCAATAATAATAAATGAACAAGCAAAAATTATCAAAATTCATGTAAATCGCCAATATTATTAATCAATGAAACTTCATTTTTTTAAATAAATAACATAATCACTTGGTAGCAGTCACTCAAAACTTCGATGGAGAACAGTAGTACTTGATGATCGTTTCTACTTTTTACCTTGTACCTTTTCCTTCTTAAAAATGTAAATACGTCATCTCATAACTCCGTGTGTTTTGAAATAAATAAAAGAGCAGCTCGCTCGTGATAAATTGAGTAAACAAAACGAAAGAAACTGATGAAAATTTGGAAAGCACTGAGTGTTCAATTGAAAATAATTCACTAAATCAGTAGAGAAAACAGACCGCCATGGGATGCGGTAAAACAGCAACACCGAGGCAAAATGAGACTAGGAAAATTATGTACTTCCGCTTCAATGAAAATGCAGAAATGAGGAGCCCTTAATCAAATTGACATAAACTTCCAAACCTTGTTTATATTACACGCTTCGTACGCGATTCTTTTATAAGCCTCGCAGCTTCTGCATTCATCATTTAGCGTAGTAGTGTCCTTGAACCAATTTAAAATCACGTGCGCGCGATCAGAGTTCAC
>JAXIUT010000037.1:4052422-4082642 GCA_035586675.1 Eurytoma californica | reverse complement strand
AACTAAACAGTTGTTATTCGCCAAATTCAAGTTGTACAGAAAACATAAAAGAACGTAGACCGCGATATATAACATTTTTTTTTTTTTTTATATAAAAAGCGACTTTTTTTTTTTTTTTTTTTTTACGTAGACCGCGATATATAACAGTATAATTTACGCAGAAGTAATAATACATTTTGTTATTCTACTTTATGAAATTTTTTTTTTCGATATTATTTATAGATTAAAGGTATACTTTACTAGTTTTAAGTTAGTTTCGAGACTGAGCGAGTCTGATAAACCGAGAGACCTTTTGATTAAGATTTTCAGTGTATAAGGCACTATTGTGCTCTAGATCCGCGAACAGGAAATTTATTTTCCTCCCCGGGATCACTATTTTGTAATGTAACTATGAATAAAATTTATTTTAGATTAATTGTGTGGATTTTGTTTTCATTGGTAAGCACGAGAGAGGTATGTGGACTATTTTTATTGGAGCTCCGGGGTATTTCGTAAGTGGAAAAGTTAGATTAATGAGCCTCGCTCAATTTAGGCTGCAGTATACGAGTAAAAGTCTTTAAGTGATATTTTTGCTTGAGTTCACACGAGGAGAGGCCGCGCATGTCGCGGAAAAATATGTGGCTCGATTGCAAAGCGATGACGGTCGTAAATTACGTTTTATGAGAAAACTTCTTTGTTGTAATTATACAATGGATTTTAAAGGCTAGAAAGTGAACTTTTTTAATCTGTCATTAGTTTTCGAGATCTTTTTACGTCAGTTTATGAGCGCAGAGTCATTCTACAATGGCTCAAAAAAACCAACAATTGATTTAACAAAAAAATAATTAATATTGTAAACAATCATCTACTTCTCCTACTTCGGAATATGTTTATACAATATATATCAATAATTACATTCACCAGTTAATTCGATGATTGAATATTAAAAAAATGAACACGACAGGTACGATGTGACGTAATTCCAAGAGACATAGGAACTTTATTACCACTGGCTTATTGAATAATCAATGTACAAGCGGTATTGAAATACCTAATCTCTAAATTAATATACGATTAATGTCCGAATCAGTGACTATTTCATTTTATCTGATACCTCCATAAATCATTCGCTTGAAAATTATATCTAATGCATTTCTCGAATTTTGTTCTACTAAAGATTATTATGTAAATAAATACATAACAGCGTATATACGTTTAACAAAATAACCATACAAATAAATGAAAAATATAATAAAAATATTAATTAGAGCTAATGAGCGAGCCGCTTTCATCTCGAAGTAAACACCGAAATAATTTATTTACTTTTAATATAAAATCCTTGTAATAACAGCCTCGGTTTTCCTACAGCGACGTTTAAAGCGCTAAAAAGGCACAAGAAAATCTTCCTACCGCCAAATTGTTACTTCCGGCGAAACCGCAAAAAAAAAAAACGCGACGGCTCCGCGCCGGGCTCACCTCGGAAATTTACACAAAGCCCCGACCACACGACTGTTATTTCTCTATGCACGCGCTCGTCTAATGGAGCCGAGCGGCCGAGGCACGACTGCTTGTGGGCAAAAACTAATTAAAAAATTCCCCTCTGTTTTATCCCCAACCTTGCGCCCGGGTAATTGACTCCAGTTTCTATTATCTCCAATGTACACATTTCGTTTTTGCCAGGCCGCTGATTGATCGTTACATTATAACTTAACAAATGCGCGCGCGCGTTTCTATTTTTGCATAGCTCGTAAATGCCGCGAGTATCATTGATTTACCGTCGCGCTCACCCGCGTTTTTACCACTGCGCGCGCCGCTTTTCTCTGATAAATCGTTCCAATCTCCTCGAAAGATCTCCGAGTTTTTTAATTTATCCTCATAAAAAAATATCGACAAGAGAGCGCAAATAAATTGACGCGTACAGATTGCCTACTCGGCGAGTGATTAAAGCGCGAATTCCCTCGCAGCAAGAAACTCGATCGTCGTCGCGAGGTCGGCGCGTAAAAATACCGCGGGCAATTAAGGCGCGCACATCCTCCCCGCGGGGGAGGGGAGTCAAACGAGAGAAAAAAAAAGGAGTACGCGAGCGCACGACCGTGCCAAAGCTCGCGCTTTCCCACGAGACGTAAACAAAGAGACCGTGGCGCTCGGGCTGTCATTTCCCCGGTGTGCGCCGCGCACGTGCTCCACTCGGGCGAAAGTCCCGGCTCGCCCCCTCCCCGGCGTACCTGGAAAAATCGAGGTCACCGAACTCGGCCTCGCTGGCCGGCTCCTCGTGGCCGTTCGCCAGGCCGACCGCCGCCGCCTCCTCGGCCGGCAGGGTGATCTTCGTCGAGGAGTACCGGACCCCGGCCTCCAGCCAGTCCTGCCGCTGGATGTTGTCCTCGGGGCTGCTCGCCTCGCTGGCCGCGGGGCTGCCCTCGTCGATCACGACGACCGTGGCGCAGGGCTTCGGGCTCTGCGCCTCGATCACCGCCTCGACCACGTGCTGCTCGTGGGACTCCTCCTTGAAGCTGACGTTCAGGCCCTTCCTCGTGCGCCGCTCCGCGCTGCCTTCCTCCTGCACGACCACCGAGGAGGAAGTGCGCAGGACTTCCTCCACGTGGTTCTCCGTCGGATTGGGCTCTGGTTTTCCTTCTTTCCTCTTGGAGGTGTCGTCGGCTTTCGGGTCCGCGTGCTCCTTGCCGTTCACGGGCTGCAGCTCCTTGGCGATGGACGCGGGCCTCTTGCGCTCCTCCGACGACTTGTGATTGTTGTCGACGTTGTTCACGTTGTTGTTGTTGTTGTTGTGGTTGGCCAGATGAGCGGAGTCGTAGACGATGGTGCGACCGCCGGTGGCGGCGCCCTCCTGCCAGGGCCGCTGGTTAGCCGGCGGGGCCGGCGCCTGCCGCGTGGGGCACGGCGGCCGGGGCGACTTCTTCAGCGCCTCCGCTACCACCTGCCTGCTGGGTCGCGGCGGCACCGGCGGCGGGTGCGCCCGCTGCGACGCCGCCAGCTGCATCGCTGACTGTAAGCGACACCTCAGGCAAATCGCAGCGACTCACCGGCCTCGCTGCTTATCTCGCACTGATAAGACACACGCCAGTTCATTGGATTTTAACAATTTGTCCTTCTCTTCTGTTTTTTTTTTTTTTTTTTCGTCGCCTTATCTCGTCGCTGAGTCAGTGTTTAGCGCGGCGGTGATGCAAGCGGAGGAGGAGCTCCACTTTCTACGATCGGTGCCTCTATTGCCGGCCGGACTTTCTCTCACCGGGGCGAAGTTTTCTTCCTCGATATCGCGAGCTTCGGCTAATATCGCGCCGATTTTTCTCTTCACTGCACTCGCGACGCTAATGGCGAGGGAGCCGGAGATCGCGATACCATTATCGCGGGGCGCGCGGCGATCATTTGTCAAAGCGCCGTGCGCTCGGTAAGGAAAGCCGCTTTCGCGACGTTCTAGTTCGGATTCCCAGGATAAGGATCAGTTCGCCGGAGATTTCGGCGCGTCGCCCGGCGAATCTCAATGAGGCAGGCCGAGGTTTCGAGGTCGACCGTTCCCGCGCGCTCCTTCCGCTTCCACCCACTGTGTTGGATCTACACGCTTTTTTTCGGCGCCGCTAGTGAAATCGACGGGATTTTCGGGCGCAACCTCTCGCGCCTTTACGAGGCCGTTATCCGCGCTAACTGCCGCCGATAAAACCTCCGTCCGTCACGACTCCGCAATTTTTTTTCTTCTCTTCTCCCTCGGTGGCAGATGCGATCGTCGAAGCTCACGTCTCCGACACCTGCGCTCCACGCGCGTAACAGTTCTCTTCTCCGCGACTCAGGTTTCCCAACCGGAGAAGCTCAGCGGTGAAGGAGAGGTGGGAAACCCGGTTTCCCGATATTCATAGACCGGCAGTCCCGATAAAAGGCCGGGGCCGTTTCGTAAGAGGCGATGGGGGGGCCGCGCGCCCGGGACGCGCTCTCCCGGTCACGCTCGTTTGCCTGGAAATTAATTTCCGAAGGTCCTTCCGGCGAGGTTCTGGTCGGGCGACTCCCCGAGACAGAACCGGTTGCCCGCGCCGATCCCCCGGCTAGCCGGCGCTCGTTACGTAAAGCGCGCCGCCGCCGCCGCCGCCGATGCACCGAGGCGCATTCCGGCCGAGTGTCATTAGGCGCGATGACGATTCTCTCCCCCCTACCTCCGGGGGAGACGACGGAGCGCTGCCACGTGACCGCACGCGCGACTTTTAACTCGATCGCGCGGATGGAATTCCGCCGTGGGTCGCGTCCGATGCAAATGCGCGCCGATGCGAGAATGCAGCGAGCGAGGAAAAAAAGAGGCGGCCTTGGCTGGGCGCGCACAATGGGAGGCGGCTGCTTTATTGTTCGGCCGTGCGTTTTTCCGAAGTTTGCGGGCGACACTGCGCGCGGATTAATCGCCGCTTCTCGCTCAATGGCGAGCGTCACGCGCAACAAAACACCGGCTTCGATTCGGTTTTATCCCACGTACAC
This sequence comes from Eurytoma californica, assembly GCA_035586675.1. Taxonomy (NCBI): domain Eukaryota; kingdom Metazoa; phylum Arthropoda; class Insecta; order Hymenoptera; family Eurytomidae; genus Eurytoma; species Eurytoma californica. Next base: position 4,078,190 of record JAXIUT010000037.1, on the reverse strand, counting down.
CCACATGCACACACACTTTGGTAACCTATACGTAAGTCACTGCGGGTCTTTTTCTCTTCGATGACTGCGGAGGTCCTAGAACCCTTTGATGAATCCACTGGGATCGACGCTATTGTTGCTCCGGAGAGTAACTCGCCTTGGACCCGAAAGCATCGGCTCCGTCCTTGCGGCGCTGCTCCGCTATTAAAATCCGGAGCCGCCCCGGCAATTTTTTTCTTCCCTCCTATTTTCTCTCTTCCTCTTCCTTTTCTCTACCGTTTTTTCTTTTTTTTTTCAGTGCCCGCTTCCCGCGAGCTCGCCGCTCCGCCCTCCTCTACATTTTCTCCAGCGTCGATGCAAAGCGATCGTCCCGGGGGGGACTCCACGGATCACCAGCTCGCCGGCGGCTCCGCCTGTCATCGGCCGATTTATCTCCGCGACGTGTCCCGAGCGACGATCGACTTTTTTTCGCGCGATAACGGATCGTTACCGATCGCGCTGCGTCATCGATCGTTGCGCGCACCTCTCCACGCGACACTTCCTGGCGGTTCACTCGCGAGGTTCACTCGTGGACGCGAAAATATCGAGGAGGCGATTATTCCCCTCGCTGGGTGACGGCGTGCAAACCGATCGGAGCAAAACTTTCCAACGGCCGCGGAGCGGGGTTCGCGCGGCCGCAGCGTTCGGCTCTTTGTTCGCGTTTTGCGGGCGATAGTTCGCGGCGGCGCGCGTTCTCCGCGCTACCAGGTAGCGGGCGGCTCTCTCGCGCCTAGGGGGGCGCGCGGGGGAGGTGCGACGACGTCGTCGCCGTGAGCGACAGCGGACCGCGCGGTCGGAGCGAGCGACTCGGACTGAGCGCTCGCTGCGATCCCGCAAACATCCTTCGAGAGAGCCGAGAGAGAGAGAGAGAGAGAGAGGGACCACGTGACGCCGGGACTCGCTGCTAGTCGGACATCAGGTAGTCGCTTGCTCTCCTCCTCCTCCTCCCCGCCCCCCTCTCGGCGAGCTCGCGGGCCTTCGCTTTCGTGGGTGTAGAGAGGCGCGCGCTGGTGTGCGTATTATCGCGGCCGAACGAGTCGCCCGACCAGCTGAGAGAGACGGCGAGCGAGCGAGAGGGACGCCGTAGTACGCACGCCGTGAGCTCGCAGCCCGCCAAAGCGCAATGGATGCGAGCGAGCGATACGCGCCGCGCTGCGGCGCGTTGTGTATACGTCTCTCTGTCTCTCTCTGTGGGTGTGCGCAGCAGCGGCATACCTCCGCACGGGCCGGCGCGCTGCCGAGTTTCTTCCTTGCAATTGAGGAGCAAATTTAAGGCTTCGATCATTTTTCCTCCGGGGGATGCTGCGAGCGATTTGCGGTCGAGATTAAATGCTGGTTCTGCTGATATTGGTCTTCTTGTTACTTCGATTTTTGCCGTGTCCATCTTGTTTTCTGCGGTTGATTTTGCTTCGTCTCTTCTTTATGCAGTGCGGAATTATTTGTTGTCGCTGCAAAGAAAAATTTATAAGTATTTGCTGCACAGTATGCTCAGTTTAATTGTTGAATGGGATATTCTATATTTAGCTGCGTTGATTTATTTTCTATTTATAGATTGTTACATCGTCTCGTTTTCCTCTAAGCAACGTAAAGCAAGTATTTTTTTTTTTTTTGAGAGGTTGAACAATGTATAAAAGAAAATTTTAAATACCTTGCACTCAACATTTTGTTAATTTAAAGTACATCATCTTACTCTTTGCATATTTGCAAACAATAATTATTATAAAGAATTTTTAAACTAAAAATTCTTCATCAAGATTTCATTGTTATTTACAACATTTTTCTCAAGATTATACGTTTATTACACCAATCAGCCGATTAATCTTCCTAACTATTTCCACAATTCATAATTAAAAAATTAATCAATGAAGAAATCAATCTCTCTGCAATATAAAAAATCTTAATTTTAAATAAAAGATTTAAAAAAGGATGAGGAATTGAAGATTGTAGGCGATCAGTAATGTTGGGCTAGCGTCAAAGATCAGCAGTGAAATAAGAGAGAAAGAGAATAAGAAGATAAAAGCGCATTGCATGGAGATGGCAGATAGCCGCGGAGAAATGAATATGAGGATATGTAAGTGAAAAATCGAGAAGAAAAGCGGAATAGGAGAAAACGCAGGGTGAGGGGGAGAGAGAGAGAGAGAGCGGGATATGAATGAGGAACGAAGCGGACGAACGCAAAAATGCATAAAAAATGCGAATGGAAATAATAGTGTAGCACAAGAATCTGCATACAATGTAATATATGCGGAGAAAATATACCTGCCGAGCAACATTTCCCTCCTACGTTGCCATTTTAATGCAACATTAATAAATTTTCTTTTTCTTCGGTTGCTTGACAAAAATAAATATTCATCAATTTTATAAATGATGATCTAATGCTCTATCTTTAACAACAATAAAGTGGAATATAATAATTACCACTAAGTCTATTACAATTTCAATAGAGAAATAATTTGTGCGCTATTTTCAATTTTAGCAACAAAGTTTTTCGTTAAGTTCTTCATCTTTATCCGCAACGAGTAGAAATTAGTTTTCCTTGAGTCGATAAAAATTGCAAGTCAGTGCAATTGTGCGACGCAGCACAGCTAAAGTGACTTAGAGATCAAATAGTCATGCGAAAATTTTATAGACACTTCTTATCGAGCTTCTTACATGGCAAGTGGAAATGTTCCAGTGACCGTACTAAATAAACTAACAACACTGCGGCTATTGCAATTAATGATCTGAAGCTTTATTTTTAAAACATCGAAGGCCACAATTGAAATATTATTTCAAACGAGGTCTACCGTCCGTATAAGAACGCAAGTCCTAATTATAAAATTATCATTTACTTCGTTCACTCTCTGATTAATCTCTTCAGATGTCGAGTTAAAAGTGTGTGATTAGTAACAGCTGAACCTCCATATCGGAAAAGGTAGCGGGTTTCTAACGTTTTGAATTTGTATAAAATTCATTTTATTAATTGTAGAAACTTTATAAACTGTATAAATAACGATATGTAATGAGCACACATTACTTTAACTGTGCATGTATTCATTTAACTAAATATGTTAATTATCGGCTTAAATATTACGCCCCTTTGCACTTAAAAATTAAGTATATTGTATCGGCGAAGTATTAAAAGTAAACGTTATAAATTGCTTCATTAGTTCACATCAACCGAATAAGGTCAATACAATAAAAGCCGGCACTTTATAACCTGCAAATAAACCCAATTACAAAATGAGTTCCACTTTCCGAAGTCGAAGTTCTCCTTCGAAAATCAGGCATCTCTGCACTGCCTCCAAAATTTGAATTTCCCAACAACAACAACACACGAAACCTGTTCCTCCGTGATATAAGAAAAGTAAAACTCGACTGTCAGGTTCGTCTTCCTTTCTTGCGACCTCGCGAAGTCAAGTGCCGGATCGGCGCCGGTCCTCTCTCCGGCTGACCGCACGCTCTGAACGGGCATCTGCCACCCGCGCTTTTGTCCGCGGTGCGAACGGTCACGCTTGGCTCTTCCGGCCGCCGACGAAACGGCCCGCGGCGAGATAATCGGGCGTCCCGGAATGGCTTAATTACCGGGACGCGTCGATTTTTCGCGACCCGCGGGTCTATTATCGCAATTAGTCGGCGGCGCCGCTGATTTACGGCCAGCCGCGAGATCTAACTGGAGCACCGCATTGGCAAATCGGCATTAATTCACGAAGTGTCCGACGCGGAGAAAGAGAGATAGACGGTTGCGGCTAAATTGAGGGTTTAGGTCGGGCTCCGTGCAGCCCAGTGAAAGGATCGCATTTTTTTTTTTTTTTTCGGACGACCTGGTTCCGCGATGCGAATTTTATTCTAATATAAAGATCGTCCGGGTGACTTTGCAATGCGCGCCTTATGCAACGCTGCCCCGTCTGACGTTCGTCTGCGAATCGTCGTTAAAACTTTCTTAAAAAAACAAAGAAAGAGAAAAAATACACGATTTGAATGAAATGTAAAGAGGCGAGCGAACCTTCTAATTACCACGGTTTGGGAAAGAAAAAAAAAACGCCCGAGTTTCGCAACGCGCGCAGAAGTACAAGTTCGCGAGCGAGCGGTACATCAACCTTCGGCAATTAAGATAAATTTATAATTTCCGTGTGAAAACGGCCGCGCGTCGCGCTCAAATTAGCGGAGTGGACTTTCTAAAACCCGCGCTTTTTCCGAAAGAGTCGAAGGGCCGCGCGCGCAGAACCATTGTGATATCGCCGCGGCGGACAACAAAGTCGGAACGAGATGTGTACGTAAGACATCCTTTTGCAGGCGCCATAATTAATTCGTTGGAAAGCGATATCGGACCGCACATCTCGCGCCCGAAATTTCAGTGCAAATTGATAATTTATTCGCCGGCGATGTATTGCGTCAGGCGCCGTGAAAATCCGAGGGGAGTTCACACGGCTGCCGGGCGCGCCGACAATGGGGGTGGCGTCAACGTCGATCGGCGTGGTTCGTTGACGTTTTGCGCAATCGAGAACATAGTGCTTTAATGCCCTTTGTGTTTCGAGGTGCGCGACGCTTGCCTTTATTTACTTTATTGTCCCTCGCCGATATCCTTTTACTTGTTAGCCGATAACATTTTCGTGGATAAGTTTTTCTGGGGCGAACACCGTGGGACGGTCGGGTAACCTGGAAAAATGTATACGTATTTTATAACAAATTATTGGAACGACACTCGGAACAATTGATAAATAATATTTGAGTAAATTTCGCATATCCAACTTTAGACGGGAAGCATTATGCTAATTTTTACTCACATTTCGCATTTTTTGTAGTTTTTTCTTAGTTTTTTCCTCGTAAACATTACTGAAAAAAATAAATAAATAAAAATAAATTTTATGAAAAACTTTATCCTTTTTAGGTTTGAACATTGTCTGGGATAGATTGTTTATCCGCCAACTAATGGTAAGTTCGCTAAGTTTATTAGATGGGAGTACTCCGTTTTTTTGACGGTAGTTTTCGGCAAAAAAGGGAAAGTACATTTTATCGTCATTAATTGTGCGCGCACAAAAAGTCAACTGTGAAAGTCGGCTCTATTATGGCCGGCGCTCGAATAGCATCGGATTAATTAGAGTATTAGGAGAAAATTTGTTAGGCACGCGGCGCACCGAGGCAGATGAAAAAAAAATTGGATCGACGAATTACGAATGCGTGTCATTAGATTAATGCCAGTCATTTGTCGCGGCACAAAAGCTTCGTCCCGGTCGCCGGTGAAAACTGGCGTTGTCAACGTCTTTGACAGTAAAATTTATTCGGCGCGTCCGGTATGACTTTTTTGTATGTCCTTATAAATATGAATAAAAACGTAGTTTATATCTCGTGGAATTGAAAGTTTCATCTTTCGATGCAAGCAGAAAAAGTGGAGTATGAAAAAAAAGTAATTCACTTCACGAACGAAGAAGTTGTTTTATGAAATACTGAAAATAATTAAATAATGTGTTGAAACGTTTAAGAGGTCACTTAGCGACTCTTATGATGGTACTAAATTAAAATGCCTAATGTGTTATTTTTTGTCTAGGAGTGTTTAAATTTTGAATTTAGATGTATTATGCAAATCTTGTACTTTCTTATTAAGTATCAATTTAACAAATTAGAGAAGTTTTAGGTCACATCAGCATTAATACGTTACAAAACATGAAAATCTGTCAAATAAATTTGTAGGTATAAATACACTCTCAATAAGCACTAAAAATTATATCTTACATAAGCAAACTGTACGTAATAAAAATTTAAATTCAAATAGCTTTTATACATAAATAAGCATATATTAGCTTGTTTACTGAATTACGAAATGATCTTTTGTTTACTATAAACAACTGCAGCGATTTGTATCAATTAATTAAACAATGAAAATATCACATATCACTCAAACCGATCGACTCCAACTCGTAACTCCAAAATTCCAAAACACGTTCTAAGATTTAGAAAAAAAATGTATAACTACACGAAACAGATAAGAATCTTCACACGCGATAAGCGCAAGTGGTAGCGCGCAGTTTACTCCGCATTCGGAAAAAAACACAAATAAGCGACCAGCGGTAGCATAACAAGTCGAAAATGTTGCGTACAAGCTCGAGGAACGGCGGAATCTCCGCCCGATAAATTTTGCGTTTGGAAACACCGCCGTCGCAAAAAAAAGTGAGGAAGATAGCGATCGAATATTAACTCGCGCGTGTTATAATCGAAGATATCGGCGACGATACGGGTAACAGAACTCGTTTGAAGTGAGCGCGCGGAGAAATCGAAGTGAAAGATTAGCCGGGGCCGTCTGGCGGCCTAGAATGCAAGCGGCGGAACTTCGCTGATTCTCGAGTGGTTCCAATTTGAATACTGCGCCCGGCAGCTACCTTCCCCTCCGCTGCACCCGTTCTAAAGAAAATATCCCACCGCTACTGTCCGTCTCCGAGCTATTACCTTTAATTGATATCCCGGAGTAATTAAAGCCGCCGGTGAATAATCTATCGAGCCGCGATTGCGGACGAATGAAAAAAAAAAGAAGGAAACAAGGCGGGCCCGTTATCATTCTCTAAAATTAGGAGCCACCGTTCGCTAATTATAAATGAATGCGCAGCTCGCGGGAAAACGAAGCAACAGACGCGCGCAAAATTTGTAACGAAACTCGTTTACCGCGTCCTCCAATTACGCGCTTCCACTCCATCAACATTAACCGGCGGCGTTCCTCGTTACTTCTTTCCTTTCGTTTCTTCTTTTTAAGCTTGGCTTATTAAACTAACATAGCCGCTCGTCTAATCGGCGCCGCCTCCGCCGGCGCGGGCGCTTTTCGTGGCGCGCGCCTCGTAAATAACGCCGGCGAAACCGGAAAGGCTCGCCGCGGGCAATTCCGCGCGGTCGTCCAGTGCATTAACTCATCGGGCGCGCAACGTCGTTCACGGTCAAAAGTCAAAGCGGCAGCCGCGGGGGAAAATCGGCCGAGCTGCTATACACGCGGAGGAGAGTTAAGTTGCGCAAGCGGCGCGGGTAAGAGTTCACCGAGTGAACGTCGGCGAGTACGAGCCGCGGTCCGCTTTTCGTGCCTGGCGTTGGGAATCCGCCGAATCGGCGCTGTACACCCGGGATCGATAATTTAATGATTAAGTTTCAGGTTGAACGGAGACATGAGTTTAAACGGATTTTTTTTATGTGATTGGGTTATTTTACGAGAAACATTTTATTCGATAGAAAAATACGAAAAATTACTCGAATCGATTCAAATTCGAATTCAAAGTATTACGTCGAGTAGTGTATGTCTAAGGTGTCGAATCGTTCAGCTTGCAATATCTCTGTCAATAAAAATTAAACTGTATAAAGAAGAAATACATATATCAATTTCTTATGAATTATATATTACCGCGTAGAATGTAAACTATAAAATTCTAAATTATTTCCTTTCTATAAATTGGTCTTTTTAAAAATTTTCTCCGACTAATATAAACTCATTATACTCTTCTCAATATCAACTAAAAAATTTTAAATTCAAACATTATTTACGAAAAGCAGTATAAACAAACTATATTTTCTTAATTTTAGTTCCCTTTCGCCAACTCGAAACGCAGTTCCTTGAAGGTCACTCGTAAATAGAGCTACGACGATTTGTCGCGGGTCGCGTCCCTGCTGCACCGAGCGCTGCACGTAAAACGGATGCCGCAATTTAGAGCGGGCCGTACGTGTACATGCACCGCTGCGTTTAATAAATTTCCCGATATCCAATTTTATAGTCCACGTAATGCCGGTGTTTATGTACACCAGTGGAATTTTATTATTTAGAGGAATGTTGCTGTTACACATAAATTCTGCACGATTACAGGGGGCCGGCATAAATGTCGCCGACGACTCGCGCGCTAACACAGAAATTTGATCGTTTCGCTCTCCGCAGCCGGTGCAGCGCGCGCTCGCGCGGCTGCCCATATTCGATAGTATCTCTGAAAATTTACCGCGACGTTATTAAATAACTCGCCTGCTTAGTAAATAAAGAATTACTCGCTGGAAATCGCTGATATTTTGCCGTCGCTTATGTATTCGTCGAGCGTCGTGCGGCGGGAAATTTAAAATTGGAATGCTATACAAAAAATACGTATAACAAAAACAATAGTGGACTATTTAACGGAGAGGATAAATGAAAGTTTGAGAATAATAAATTAATGCATTGATTCTTAACGTAGTTTTTTTTATAAATAGTCTCGTCGGTGGTATATGAAATTTGCATTAGATTTATTTCAGATCGCAGATAACTAGGTCTGATGTATTTATAGATATATTAAATCATATTAATAGACATAAACTTGAAGCTGCACGTCCGCGAACTGATAGGCATATTCTTTATCAGTTAAAGTTTTAGATTCTGCAGATTGCAGGGCTTACTATGACTGTCAGTTATCTACTTCGAAATACATCATTTGCCACTTCTACGAATGCAGCATGAATTTTAACTAGTTTCACTTGTAACCTACAAGGCATAACGTATATGAACGTGAGAAGTCGTTATTGAATATATTTATTAAATTTCCCTATAAAAAAGGATTCTATATTCAAATCCTAAAAAAAGAGAGTCAATCAATTTCAGCAATTATACCTCACTTAAATGAAAACACAGATTCGAAAATAACCGGGACTTAGCGTTACTCAAACCCCGGGCAGGAAATCCGCGAAACAGCGGCAAAGTCCGAGAGACCAGGTAGCCCCGAGTTCGGCGGCAACTCTGCAATTACCTCGCGTCTCTTGCAAAATCTCAAGACTGTGGAAAAGTGCGCGGCGCATTTTTTCCTCTCGGCGCGGCGGGGGAAAAATTCCGGTCGAGGAAGAAAAAAAAGGTGTCAATTTGAGCGAGCGACGCGGCCGGCCGTCGTTGCAAGGCTCGCGGCCTTTCGAAAGTGCACGCGTGCCATTGTGCGGCGCGGGCGATGATTGGCCGCGACGACAATATCGCCTCTCGCTCACCCGCGCGAGTTGTCGCGTCCGGAGGTGTTGCGGCGTAGGTTATACTGGATGGAACGAAGTGTCGGCTGTATCGGTTATCGGCTTTTTCCACGGCGATTGTCGAACGCTTCTCGCGGTGGGATGAAACGATGGATATGGAAGTTTTTACGGAATTAATCGCGTGATTGAAAAATACTTGAAATAGTAATGTTTAAAATTAGACTTTATATGCAAGTACTAATGTGTTTTTTGAAAGAGTAAATTATTTTCTTGTTATAAGAATAATTTTATTGAGATATTTAAAGTGATTGTGGCTGAACGTCCATAAAAAAATTGTGTAAAAAATACGAATGGAAAGTATGGAAAAGTATGAACTACAAAATTGTATTTCAATGTTAATCTAATAAGATCTTCGGCCAAATTACAGAGAAACTGCACATTATAATATTGAATAGTTGGAAAGAAAGGAACTTACATCTTTGTACAAAAAATATTCCATTATCGGCCTATATAAAGCAGGAAGAACAAAAATGAATTGGACATTATTCCGAACAATAAAATTTCACATGCTGCTTTAAACATATTTTAGGTTGCCACCTCTCACATCTTTAGAAATTTCAGTAGAAACAACCTTCTCGAAAGACGAAAAACGAGCAAAACATTAATTTCACTTTTAAAGTAACTGCCAGCTCTCTTCTCCCGTGCAAACCCAACAGAAACTTCCAACGCAAATCTCGGGCGCAATTTTTGACGACGATACACTTTGCGCGCCGAGCGGCGCGTGTACCCCGGCCACCGGGGAACTTTCAGCTTTTCTCTCCCGCTGTCGCTATTGTCCGCGCGCGGCTCGTTGCGGTAAGCAGCGTTTACGATTGGCTAAACGGCTAAACTGCCCAATTCCGCGGTACGTAATGAGCGCGAGCGAGCTCTTGTGTGATTGCGCAAAAAAAAAGCGCCGCACGGGGAGATTTGCACGAGTGTACTTCTTTCTCTTTCTCTTTCTCTTTCCCCCGTTCCCCCGTGGGGGATTCGGCGAGGATTTAAGTGCCGTTTGTCGGGGGCCCCGGCCGACGTGTTTATCGACTGCTAACAACGAGACGCTGATTTTTTTTTTCCCCTCGAACTATACCGGCGATATTTACGGACGGACGAGAAATTTATCGGAGACGTTGGAGGACTTTATTGGTTTTCGGGACCGCTGAAATTCCGGTGCTAATACAGGCGTTTGAAAACTGCTTAGTCGATGTAATGGGACGTTTTACGCCGTTACGGACTTTCGACGGGCCTCGCGAATTGTCGGTATTTTACAAAGCGTATAATGCGACGTGGATTAGTCGAGGCTAAACGGATGCGAGTACGGCGTCGTAAATAATCGAGTTTATTGGGCGGTGGAAAAAAATTTACTTTTTAATTCGAGGTAATAATGAAAAGTGGCTAACAGTGGGATCCGAGATGAATTTAATTTTCTTATTTCACGGTACTTGGCACTCGGCACGTGTACGGCGTTACGGCATTAGCGCAGAAGTAAAAGTAACAGGCCAACACGTTATTAACAACAAAGTGATTATTTAGTAAATTCCAGACAATTCTGCAATTCCTCGGTGCACACTCAATCATCTGTAACTTACTTTTAAAGGCAGTTACGCTCTTGCTGCTATTATATAAAAAAAAGAATGCACATTGAGAATAGACATTCTTTACGAGGAAATTTGAAACTACAATATAATTTTGAGAAATTACAACTTCATTAATATTCAAGCACCTTTTTTAAATGCAAATTTAAATAATTGTGAAAATAAAACGAAATGAACATAGTTTTACATTTGTTTAACAAAAACAATTAATTTATTTAGTAGTTAGTTTCAAGTCTTCGCTAATGAAGTAAATACTAATGTTTAAAAAAAATTGTAACTCTTAACCACGGTAAAAAATGTTATTTAATCCTCCAAAAGGAAAATAGTTTGCGCAACAAACCATTAAATCTCCAGCGAAAAAAGAATAACATCTCAGAAGAAAATCCGATCGGATCGTTTAATTTACATCTTACACGCGTATTCGAGCTCGCTCAAAAAAAGACGTGTATACCCCGGCGTTCGCGGCAATACGGAAACCGCGTCCCGAGCGATCATTCCACCCGGGGGAATGCGCAGCCGAGCAAAAGCGTGTCTTCGTCCGGCCGGCGACGGATTCGAAATAATCGACCGCGTGTCGTTCGGCCAATGCTTCCTCCCGGACGGCTCGCCTCGCGTTTTCCGCGCGACCGTAAAAAAAAAAGGCGCCTTACGTAAGGCTCACCTACACTCGCACATCCAGCACCCGGCCGTTAATAACCCGGCGTTCGAAAGTGGTCGTACCTCTTTCGGCGCGCGTGTATACGATTCAAATTGCCCGCGCGCGTAATGGGCTCGCGCGTCGCGCCGATATCTCGCGGTGGGGGCTTCGGGAGCCATGCGTGCTGCTCGTTCGCGGCAGATGCTGGAAAAGCCGCGGGTTTCTCACGTGCGATCGCGCGCGAGCGGTGAGAACCGCTCGCAGGGGTCGTTAATTATTGCCGCGCTTTGCCCTCGCCTCGCACGAGTGATACGGCCTATGAAATTTCAGGCATTTCTTCGGGTTCCCTCTTTTCTTTTTTCGTTCGTTGTTTCGCGCGCACCGCGGTGCACACTATTGAATTTTGCAAGTTGCCCGTAAGAAAGGAGAGTCGGCATTCGAGAAATGCATCTCTCCGCGAGCCGAGTTATGAAATAATACATGTGTTACTGTTGCATTGAAATTTATGAAAATATTTATGTACTGGTTAATTAGTCTTGAAAATACTCGGCTACGATTTTTTTTTTCTTTCCTTTTGCTTTCGGTTACGTAAAGACCCCGGGTTTACAGGACATTTACTGTTTTCCTTTTTATTTAATCCTTTTTTCGAGGGAGCAGTTCAAAATGTAGGCCAGGAAAACACTGCTTTCGTTTTGTCAATGAAAGACATACAAATGACGTAAATATTTATAACCGACCGCGTGGCCCTTATCTCTCGTAATTTATCAGGATTTTAAACAGTCCCGCGAGAAAATTGAATAAGAAATAGATTTAACTTCCTAGTTTTATTGTGTTACTTTGAATTTACTCCGTGTACAAAGCACGCGGTGCCTTACATAAATGCAAATGCACGCCGTCGAAATTTATGTAACTGTACTAATCTTTATTGACTAATGGCAATAAATTTAATACGGCAACACATGCATCAACGAATCAAAATAAAAGAAAAATTTATTTTTAGCGGCTCGTTTCGCCACATCGTTCGCCTCGTGCTTTACACACTCAATGATTGGCTCCCAAAATACTCGTCAGTCTCGCTTCGCCTCCTTGTAAAAAAAAAAGTAAAGCAAACCTCGTGAAAAAGCGAATTTTCCGCGGGTGCGCCTGCGTCCCGGCAGGACACGCGCGTCCAAGCCGGCGGACGGGCGGTGCACACCGCACGCACACACTTACCCCTCAGGTCGCCGGTGCCGGGAGCTCGATAACGCGCAGACCGAGCTACTCCTTGAACTTCCACTCCTGGCGGCACATCGGGCACAGCAGGCTCGTCTGCTGGGAGTTGAGCCACTTCATGATGCAGTGGATGTGGAAGCAATGCGAGCACTGGCCCCACACTGCGCACACGACAGAACAAAATCGTTAGTAAAAAAATAACAAAAACGAGCGATTTAATTATTTTCTTTTTCTTATTTAACGGGAGCTTCGCGAGATTTAGCCACGCGAAGCTGACGATCGCGCCGAGTATTATTGTGCACTGGTGCCGTCGCCGCGTGAAATTCGGAGCGCGCGCGCGCGCGACGGCTTCCCGCACGCTGGGAAACTGACACGCACTCTCCGGGAGCGCCGGGAAGGAGCGTGCGCGCGAAGGGTGAGGCCAAAACAATCCACGCGCCGATCGATAGCTACCACCCTCGGCCCCGATACGCCGCGTGTGCATGTACGCGTAGCCTACATCGCGCAGATGCGCGCGCCGCTAGAAATGTGCACCCGCAGCGGGCACACACAGCTGGCCCACCCCCACCTCTTTTCTTTGAATTTCTCCCCTTTTTTTTCAAAAGTTCTAATCGCTGCGGATGTTCGTTTCGGGTACTAGATTACCAAAATCTGGCGCGTTTATTCAGGCCCTTTTTACTTCTTTTCTTGGCGAGGACTTTTTACGTTTGAAGGGTACTTCTTTTCCATTTATATTCTCTCTGAAAAAAATGTAAGAATTATTACACTAATAGTAAGTAACAGATGATGCATTTTAATTTTTGAATGAAAATTAGATAAGCATCACTTTTTATGGAAATTAATTTATCGTAGATTATTCAGAATAATTAAAAAATTGAAAATTTAATGATCATATAAACATAAGTAATATTCTTTGATACTTCAAACTGAAATGCTAAATTCTTTATATGAAAGTGTTTTGAATGTTGGCGCCGCATATATTTACCCATTAATTAATGAAATTATAAATGCTTCAGAATATCCCGCCATCGTTTTTTAAGACACAAATTACTTTTACTGTCTATCGGGTAACATCGCGCGAGCAGTGGTTATTTTTTGTAAAAAGAGATGATTTTTTTTCTTGCGGTCGATTTGTAGAGTGCGGAATGCGCTAACGCGCGTTCACCGGATGCTAAAATTCGATGCCGATTATACACGCATAGATTGGATGCGAAAATATTTCTCGGCTTGCGCAAGCGACCGTTTTCTTTTGACAAATCGTTAGTCATTGATTGGGAGCGCGCGAAAAACTGCATTAAAACACGTACAAAGAAAATTAATGCGAGCGACTTTTTTTTTTGTTGTTGTTCGCGCGCATAAATTAAAGTTGCACTACTGTAAGGGAGAAAAATGCATTAGTCATAATCTTACACACGCAGTTGTGTGCGCTTGTTTGAATTACATCACGGTTTTATCATAATAATGCCACGAACATAAAAGTGATACTTTTTTTAGATACGCGTTTGAGACGTTAAGGCCGTTTAATTAACGCGGGTAATTGAATCTGATAAAAATAGCATTGCGCGAAAGTACCGAGGTGTATCCAGAATTATTGCGCGAGTATAAAAGATTGTTTCAGTTTGTTATTTACATTCCGATGCTGATCTTTATTTCCGGGGGAAAATGGGTTTGTTGATTGAATTCTGAATTTTAATGTGATGAAATGTGTAGTTAAAATGTACACAAATATTAAAACTGAAGTTTACTCTTGTGAAATCTATAAATAATGACCCATCATTAGTGGACATTTTTACTCAACTTTTTATAGGATTAAATAACAGCTGCGTATAAAATTCGTGATTCTGTAAATATTACATAAGTAATTAAACAAGATAATTTTCTAAAACATTATGAAAAAAACATGTTCACCGCGTTTAATTAACTGAATCTAATAAGGTTTCCTTTTCACAGCACTACATTTTATACAACCGCGTGATTTTCACTCGGATAAAACTATAATTAAATTCGTCTATTTAGCACTCGATCCAAAGTCAAGAAGTCCAACAAGCGGAAAACCTCAAAATCAGTCGTCGCGTACCGTTTCCCTTTCGTTCGCGAGCAAAAAAAAAAGAGTAGAAAAACAATGGGTGAACAAAAAAAGGATTTACGCCGTACGGTCGAGGAGGCGCGTATTATTTCTCTCATTTTTTTTCGAGTGCACATTGCGTATGCACCCTAGCGAGGTAAAAAAAGGCGGAAACGCCGAGTGGTCTCGCGCGAGAGCCCGACGATAACGAGAGTGGCCGCGAAGTGCTGCTCGAGTGGTGCCGAGAGGACTCGCGGGCTTACCCAGGGGGCAGTCGTCGCCGGGGATCTTGCAGTCCGGGCAACTCGCGTCGAACGGCATCCGGCAAATTCCGCAGTTGTCGTCGTTCGCGATCCAGCGCCAGGTGGCGACGCCTCTCCAGCCTGCAAATGTCAATGCGCTACTTTACCAGCGTACGGCGAGTGTACGATGCATATTTTTAAAATTAATTTTGTCTTTTTATTATGAGAACAATTGTACCTTGAGTAAAAATATCAAATTTCGATTAATCGTCGATTTAAAAGATTTGAAGTGTAATTGGACTTACGAAGTGGTATAATTGTTGGAACATTTAATTTTTTATTTATTTACGTTGATTATTGCAGAATTTTTGGGCAATTAAATCAACTGTATTTGCTGCACTGTAAACAGATAGTAAAAGGTCCTAATAGCAAAAATGTAGAGAAACATAACCTACAAAAAGGAAAATTTGTTTACTTAGAACTTTTTGGATAAGATTACTACTTACTTATCGAAAATTTTAATTATCTTGTAAGTTATTTTTATCAAAACATTATAAACGTGCAAAATCATGTAAATATAGATTATTGTCTATAAAGAAAGCATTAAAAAACGTTCGTCAACAACTAAAAAAACTTACTGTTTATTGTAACCTTCATGTTGATATTCTCACGTTTCTGCTGCAAATGCTGTGGTTGTAGAAATTGAATGGAAAGAGTAACATGAATCAATGTTCTGGAAAAATTGAATTATTTATTAAAAAAAATACAAATCCTCGTCTTTTGGCTAACTCAACGAACCTTTTGGCTAAATCTTCTTTAATTGTCCGTTATTCTTTAGCTATAATTGCGCCATGTTTATATCCTGATGAACACATGTTGCGCGCGCAGAGTCCGATTGTGCGCGCGCAGCATCAGATCGTGCGCGCGCAGCTTCGCGCGTTTTGCTCCAAAATTTAAATGCGCTCTCAGTAACTGTAACATAAATATTTCATTAATATCAAGTATAATTAATTATTCAAAATTTGCTATATACAAAACTTTTTAGAATTAAAGCGGTTGCAAAGCGTAAATAAACGGAATTTTATCAAGAATAATGCAATAGATGTGAGATAATCAGAATTTCCATGCTCCATTTTCAAAATTAATTTATACTAAGTTTAATCTTACAAATAAATATTTGTTGACCTTAGGTAATAATACTCCAAATCTTCAGATCTATAAATGATAATTCCATGTATACTAAATAAATGTAATTAATATATTGATTTCATGGATTAAAGCGGTATCATAAAATTTACATTACTCTTATCAAAACAGTCATTTTCGCTATCACGCACAATCTCGTAACCAAAACTGAATTTGATTTCATTAAGTAACCGCAGGCAGTCGTGATAAAGTGAAAACAATAAAAAAAAACGAGCTCTGAGTGAATATAAACGAAATTAATTAAACGAGTGCCGACGTCGATACGGTGCTATAAAACCCTCCAGATAAACAAGTGGCACGTGCCCGAAACAAAATCCCGGGGTTTTTCCACTCCAGCCCGCGAGGCGCGGGATAATCCTGAAACAATGATCGCGTGCAACGCGCCTGCACCCCGGGAATGTCCCACATCTTAGCGTCGGGTTTTTCCCCCCCGCTTCCCCCGCGAGGCGGATCCGAGGGATCCGCGCTATATGCGCGTCCCCTCCCCGGGGAAACAATATCTCTCGGCCGACAAAGCGACGCTGTAACGTTTCCTGCCGCGGCGCATTATATCCAGAGCGCGGCTCTCTCCTCGCGACATAAATCAATAATCCTCTCTCCTCGTAAATGCAAACAAAGACAAAAAAGCCGCCCGGCCAGCGGCGGATGCTCTCTCGCTCTCCCCCTCCATCCGGGGCGCGATCTCCGAAAAAAAGAGACGCGTAGTTCGCGTCCTACATGCGCGAATTGGGATTCTAGAAGTGTCGAGGCGCGCGCGCCGCCGCCGCAGGGAGGGCATACTCGGGGAGGAGAGGGAAGCGCCTCGCGCGCGTCTCGTTAAAAAAAAGGGCGGGAGGAGGCGGGAGCGAGAGAGAGAGAGCGAGCGGGCGCGCGAGAAATGGATGTGTACACTCGGCGAGCTCATGCGCGCCTGCAGCGCGCTCGCGAAAAATCTGCGCGTCGCTCCGTGAAAAGCGAACCTTGCGCGCCCCGAGACGCGGCGGGGAGAGACCCTTTTACGCTCACCGTATTATATGTACGTTTATCTCTTTGACGCTTGTCCTTTGTGCGTTACACGCTCGGCTGACCCCCCAACACGGCTCGATTTCATGTTCGCTCGCGGGTATATACGCGTGTATACTTACGCGGGAGCTGCAATGAGGCTGCGAGGCTTCGGTTTCGGCGAGGTGCCGCGTATTTAAGCGGCTAATGGCGCCGGAGGTGGAGAGGGTTTCGGCCTCGCGAACGTAACGCCACCGCGCGCATACGTATTGTTTCATAACGCAATGATACATTTAATTATTGATCGTGCGTCGGATTTTATATATGCCGGCGGGGGTATGATATATGTATGGGGCGGTTAATGTAGCGCTCCAAAACGGATATCGGAGCTGCTCTCCAAGCCGATTAAAGTCAGAATCAGTTATTTCATTTCATTTCAAATCTCTTACTCACTTATGCAATGTGAACTAAATTTTTAATTTCAGGTCTCCATTTTACTTAATTAAACAGAAATATTGAATTTAGAATACTGACATGTTTAAAATGATTATTTAATAACTTTAAAACAATTACCGTCAATAATACAATAATGTTTATTGTTTTTCGTTGTTATAATAGACATGTATTATTCATGACAGTAATACTAAGTTATTACACTTTATTACCAAAAAAAATGGCAGCCATAAGAGAACCTCTTAGTATCCGCCCATAAAAAACAGTAAGAAATTCCCAATCAACAAGTTATACCTACCATACCCATACAAAGGAAAATTCGAACGAGACGCCGGCATAAACAGATCTATCCGCCGGGTTTTTTCCGCTTGCGGCTTACGATAAAATAAAAAAAAGAATGAAAACAACAAACCTCAAGAGCAGCCAAAAAGTCGGTGACTCAACACCTGGCAGCGGCCACATGCCCCTCGTTTATCAGCGCTAATGCGTCGCATTGCGAATCCCCATAAAAATAAGTACCCCTTCGAAAGTAGCAACGGCAATATCCAGCGTACACGGGGCCGGGGCGATCGCTCGCGCGCGCACGCTCACACGCGCGCGCACCCACACCCGTACGTTTCGTTCATCGCAAACGTCGGCGCGCCGCCGCCTTGCGCGCGGCAGAGGCGCATACAGCAGCGGCGGCTACACAGCAGCTGCGTAGTACATACGTCGCGTCGTGCGTAAAAGCCGCGTATACACCCGCGTGCACGTACACGCTCACCGACACGCGCGCGCCCAGCGAGGTGTGTGCGTGCACGCGCTCGCAGAGCGCGGAGTCCGCGAGGGAGCGAGAGCGAGCGAAAAGAGAGAGCGGCGTAGTGGCGCGCCGCCAGCCGCCGAGTGCGTGCGTACCGTGTGTATACGGCGCGTAGTGTGCAGTGGCAGTGCATCGCGCGCGGACAACGAGGGAACGACAGCCGTTGCAGCGCGCGGGAACCTGCCAGCAGCCGAGGAGGCCGCGAGAGCCGAGGAAGGAGGCGGTGGGCCGCGCCGAGGAGAGCCCGGGCCGCCGCTGTGCACGCGCGTTCGAGGCCACGCGCGCCCGAAGCCCGTGAGTTGAGCGCCGAAAAGCCGAGCGCGCGAAAAGAGAGAGCAAGGCGCGCGCGCGATCTGCACGGGCCCGGCGACGGGAGCCCGCGCGTCGAGAGGGAGAGGAGAGATCGGAAGATCGGCGACGGCCTTCGGGCAGCTGCTGCCCCGCGGCGCCGCGAAAAACAAGAGCGGGACCCGCGCGGAGGGAGCGAGAGGGACGGGGTATATAACCTTTCGTCGCGGCCGAGAGAGAAGCGGCGTGTCGCTGGGCGGCCCCGCCGAAAAAGTGAGCGACGTTCTGTCGCGAGGCTCCGGGGAGCGGGAGCGGGCGCCGTGGGTCCAGATCTCGCGGGAAAAGAGACGGGCCGCGCGCGCGGGAGGAGGGCCGGCGCCGGGTGGACACTCGCGCGCGCGCGCGCCGCCAGCGCCGTTCTCCACTGCGCTTCGGTGCAACGCCTTCCGCTGCGGTGACAGGTTTACCTGTGCATCTCGCGCCTTTTGTCGAGTGCCACTCGCGAAGAGCGGGATTCGGAGCAGACTGCGCAATGTTCGGGGGTGTTGTAAACGTTGACGAATCGAGGGAATCTAGTGCGTTGTTTTGACACATTTTTTGGAAAGATAGTTTTTCGATAGTTCTGGCGTTTCTTCGAGATCGATACATTTTGTGAAATTTTTATTATGGAAATTCAAAAAATTTTTATTTACACTGTAAGCTTCGCAAATTATTGATGTATACAAAATGGTAATTTTTTGTTTTTTGTTTTTAGATTATTCATAGTGGCGGGTGTAAACTTATCTCCGTTCGTTGCACCTAACAAAACACCATGGTTGGCTTCCTCGAAGAGGATAAGGGACTTTTCCCCATACAAAGTATTTCTTCCATTGTGCAAATCTTCCAGAATCAGCTGGAAAATAGCGCGGAGCCAGACTTGGCTCTGCTCTCAATCCTAGTCGGAGCAATAGAGAATTCATTGACATGTAATCGAAACTTTGTGACTGAAGAAACGGCTGCTTACGATGAGCCAAAACTTCCACCTGTGGAATTCAGCACTGCTGAAACTATGTACAATAAGTTCAATTCTGTCATCAAAAGTTCCGTGGATCTGACTGTTTTTAACACTAAATATGCAACAAGGGAATTGGTCAAGAGGGTTTCAGATGTTATTTGGAACACATTGACAAGAAGCTATTACAAAGACCGGGCACATCTTCAAAGTTTGTATAGTTACTTGACATCTAACAAACTTGACTGCTTTGGTTTTGCCTTTGCTGTCGTTGCTGGATGTCAGGTACTAGGCTTCAATGACGTGCACCTTGCATTATCAGAAGATCATGCTTGGGTTGTTTTTGGTGAAAATGGTGAAGAGACTGCAGAAGTGACTTGGCATGGTGAGATTGTTGTCTTTCTTTAAATAATAGAATTAATAAATTAAAGCATTGGTACTGATTACCAATTTCTATATAGGAAAAGGAAATGAAGACAAACGTGGACAACCTGTTGATGCTGGAATTGCTTCAAGGTCATGGTTATATCTGAATGGTCATGCAGTCATATGTGATAGAGCGATGGAAGTAGCAACAATAGTTTCTGCTATAAATCCTAGTTTCAGTGCAACTGCAGATGCTGTAGAAGTCGCATTGCTGCAGCAAGAGCTGCTTTGGCTTCTTTATGATCTAGGTCATTTAACGAAATACCCTATGGCACTTGGTAATTTAGGAGAACTGGAAGAAGTTGCACCTACTCCTGGAAGACCTCCAGCTATCAACCTTTTTCAAGTAGGAATAAAATTTACAAGTGATCACTTGAATTCTTAAATATTTACTTCTGATACACGATTAATAAAACTTTGTACTTTTTATTTATAGGAAGCTGTTTGCTCAGCAAGAAAGTATTATGATAATACACATGTTTATCCTTACACGTATCAAGGAGGATATCTTTATCGACATGGTTTGCATGCAAACGCGCTTGCTTCCTGGGCTGATGCTGCAGATGCTTTGAGAAAGTAAGAATAAACAAAAAAATTAATTTTGGAAGCAATTGGAATCAATTTTTTTCAAACTTATTTCTTAAATTTAATTAGGTATGACTATTCGAGAGATGATGGAGAAATATATAAAGAATTACTAGAAATTGCCAATGAACTCATACCGCATACAGTCAGAGCAGATGAACATTTACTGAGGCAACCAAGATGTTTTGGTTATTTACTTCGATTTTATGATGGCATTTGTCAGTGGGAAGAAGGAGCTAATACTCCTGTTTTACACATTGGTTGGGCAAGGCCACTTGTCAACACTATTTCAAAATTTGATGCAAGTATCCGAGCTCAAGTAATGATCGACTGCTACGATGATGAACCTAAGTTAGAAGGAAGCTCTGATGAATCTCTCAACAATAACAATAACAACAACTATTACAAGACAAAGGTTTTTAACAAGTTCTTCAAGCAACTTTAATTATTTTTAATAATTCTATTATACTTCAATTTAAATAACTGAATTTAATTTTTATTTACTTTATTTCTAACTATCCATTTGTAAATTTAGGAGAGATGTAGTGCGACACGGGATCTCATAAAGAGCCTCGAGTCCAAAGTACCTGAAAATCCAGAGCCAATGCATCCGAGCATTCAAGCTCTGGCTGCAGCCTGCGGTGAAAAGATCCTAAACAGAGACTACCTGCTGCAAGGCGACGGCGAACCATTTGTTGCTCCAGCAGACACGATGTTGGACTTGCCGATGTCGACGTCGTCGGTTTGCGGTATCTCGACACCATCGACTTCGCAAGACAGCCTCGACGACGGCATGAGCGAAATCGAACTCGACCTGGACCTGGACGAACACGAGAGTCCACGAATAACGCTATACAGCAAAAAAATGAAGGGCCTAAAAGACTTGCTGCTCGCGGAGAAGCTGAACACTCACGCGGTATCGTTACAGCTCACCGCTCAGAGTCAGGTTCAAATAGGAAAGAAAACGAGGGGCAGCGACGAAGTCACGACTGGGGTCGGACAGAGGCCCAAGAGAACGAGGAGGGAGTAATCAACGTCGCTTGATATGGCGGTTGGTTTACTTTTCTGCATCTCGCGATTGATGCTCTGACAAAGCATCCAAGGGCAATGCTTAGGCCCTAGCCATCGTAGGGATGTAAACATGAAAGTTGAAGAACTTGCTTTTAAAATCTGTCAAAGATTAAGGAAATTATTACGCAATAATTATTTCATTTTTTTTTTTTAAGATATTTTAATAACACAGTAAACTATTGCAGTTATACTATAATAGATGATTTTATTGTTCATATTTTACAATGAAGACTTGTATAAAAGAAATTTTACTTTTCAAATGCTTTGATTGTGCACACTTCATAGATCTTAATTTGTCTTATTTTAAAAGCATTTCTTTTAACTAAACTATTGATTTTATCCCTCTGGTGAATTTCGCTAGTTTTTCGTGAGAGTATTGTATACATCAATATCGAAAAGTGCAGACTCCAAAAAGCGTTGTGCGCGTTATCGTTCCATATATTGTGGATGTCCAGAAAATTGGAATAGCCACAAAGCAACAAAAATTCGTAGAAGAGTACAAAAAGAATAACAAAAAGATTTTATTTTATATTGTAGTCAACTGCTGCGGGCATTCGTGCTTATTGTCTTTTTTTTTAATCGCTTCCAAAAAAGGAAAACTTGTCGAGGAAAGGTTTTAGTAAAATGTTTTGGGATTGCGGAATTTTGTTGGAAGAAGTGAGCATGCGTAACTTTTTTAGACGATGCTTTTTTGAAATTTTTATTGAATTTGCAGAATGTATTGCAAAAATTTTGAATTTTTTACTCTAGATTTTAAATATTTTCGATGAATTGTAAATGCATATTTCTTCTTTTTTTTTCTTTTAAAAAAAGAGGAGACTTGATAAGAACGTTTTACTTGGATCTTCACTCAGCATTGATTTGACTGAGACTGGCGTGTTCACACGATTATTTATTTTGCCTGGTGCGCAAATAAATATTTTTTATTATATATATTGTATCTGTGTCTATTGTCTTGTTGCACTTTTGCTTATTTATTAAAGAAGAGTTATTTTTTCCTCTTAACTCTTTATAGATATATATACATAACATTTTTCATGCACTATTAATTATGATTGACAAGTTGCCGTTAATGTTTTTTACACTTACATTAGATGAGAAATTTCTATTAGAAAGACTTATAATCTAGTTGAGGAACCATAACATTCCGCTCTTTTAGGTGGTGCAGAAATAATTGAACTTTTACTTTTAGAATTTATGTCTTAAGCATGAAATGCTCGCTTATTTTTATAATTATTTATTTTCGCATGACTTTAAAAGCGTAAAAGACCTAAGATACCATTTTTTATTAAAAAATTCAAAATTAAACCTTTATTTTGTTAAAAGCAGCGATTCGTACATTCGATAGCAATTATGGAACGCACTTTTAAAAAAATGCTTTTTTAATTTCAAGTTTTTACGAAAAAATATTCAATACTCGTGCATTAACCATCGTTTCAAAGTTAAAATTTTCCACGAATTACTTCGACGAAGTAACTAACCTAATTAGTGACCTGAGAAAAGTCTATTTTAAACTAACAGCGGAATCATTTCGGTAACTGGTTCATTCGCCACTACATGCAATAAACTCTGTGAAAGGGTCAAAGAAACTTTTTGACCATATAGTAATCTTCTTGCAATGCAATATGTTATTCGCTTCTTTCAGTTTGTTTACTTAACGAGTGTTACTCGCTTCGACTAGTACACAATTTTTTCCGTTTGCAAATCTTGCCACAATTATCATAGTGTTAAAAAAAGTTCGCATTAATTTTCCGCGAAACTTCAAATCTTAAAGTTTCTTTCTCTTCTCGATACCTCGAACAATCATGATACGTAAATCAACCTCGGCGACGTTAAGTGTCGAGGCCAATAATTCATTGGAGACCTCGTCGATGTTTTGATGGATTGTTATTGTAGAATAGAGTTGTTGAGGGTATTAAAGAATGACTATAATGAATGAAAAATTTAAAAAAAAACCTGAAGCGAATTATAAAAATCTAGCAATGTTGAATTTAAAACACTTTTACTTTAAAAAGAATTTCACGTTAACTATATCCTTACAACCTCATATGGAAGCAATGCAATACTGGAATATAATGAAGCTTAAATGAATTAATTTGACATGAATCTTTCATTTAAATTCAACTTTGCGACATTCATCCTATAGAGCTAAAAAAAGTGCATCATCGACGATCACGTAAATAAAATGATAAAGGGCGCTATCATACTGTGATGCTGAATATACTATATTATACTTGATATAATGAACTAATAATAATTGTAGTGATAATAAATCGATATGCGACGCGATGCAGGAAGAAAAAATACGTAAGGTGAAACTATTGGATCTTTACTCTGGTCGTTTAACAAAGTATTCGAAAAGTATTAAAATTTATGTTTTCTTAATTTTCAGTTAAAAAATTAAATTGCAAAAAATTGCTTAAACTTTTTAAATTTGTTTGCAAATAATTGTAATTCTTTCCGTATCGCATCGAAGCCATAAAACTAATATATTTGACAAAGGATATTGACCATCGGAAAGTGATGTTTTGAAATATTGGAACACTTAAAACATAATTTCTTTTAAGGCTTGTCTTTTTCACTTTTTAGCAGTGAGATTGGATTACGTAAAAAAATGTGATGAATTAATAAACGCTTTAATTGTACGGTATTTTTCAGTGGCCTTCTTGTTCGTTGGTATTCATTTGAATTAGTGTTTTAAAACTTTAGATTGTAAAATCAATGTAGATGTAATCGACGAAATTAAATTTTAGGAATTGTACAAGAAAAGACATTGCTCTCGTCAAAATCGAATACTTTATGTAATTTTAATGAATATTTCTTTAGAATTTCTTTTATAAGTAGAAACGCTTATACTGTTTTCAAAGAAAATTTATTGAATATTTATACAAATATATACACATATATTTATATATAAAGTTATCGTAAATATTTTAACTTAATCGTTAAATAGATTCGCGCAGTGCGCGACGTAGTCATTTAATATTTTTTAAATTAAGTAGTTGTACATAGTTAACGTCGTGAAATATTGAATTGCGCCACATTCAGAAATTTGAAAGTGTCTGGCAAATTGATTAGTGAACGATCAAGATTCGACCACTTGAAAAATCGTTAAAAATCACAAATTCACGTAAAAAAAGTCTATATTGGCACGATTTTTACTAAAAATGTATCTCTAAACCTCGCACGAATAAACTATATCTATAAGAATTACATTTATAATTGAAATGTATTTAGGCCTTTTCGTTAATATACTTTCGAATTATTTGATCATGCCAAACTAGAAAGTAGATTATTAAATCAAATATAAAAAAGGGAATAAAGACAAGCCTTAAGGACAATTTAATCTTTGTGTGCTTCAAGTATTATGCGATATATTTCTTACATGTCTGACGTATGTTAAGAACCGCGCGTGCCCGTTTGATTGATCACATTGTGATTTTGCGATCGTTGCCTCTATTCGGAGAAATATTTTCTCCTTTATCGTCTTGCCATAATTATTATCATTTATGAAGCAGAGATAATATTTGCGTTCTACAAACGCTTATAAACAAGTGTATTTTTATTTCCTCTTGAATTGTATGGCGCATCCTCCGGCAATCGAATTCATTCACCTTTAAAATATGTTCTATTCAAACATCACGTAATTTTAATTCGAAATAATCATTTAATTCCTTGTTAATTGAAGGGAATTATTTTTTTCACATTGTCTTCGCAATGTGGGAACTTTTCTAATTGTACATTGAATTGTTTGATTACTTAGTTATAATGTAACTATTTAAGAAACGAATATTATTTGTAATGATTTTTTCATTTACATGTAATATTTGAATTAAGAGAAGCTAAATTATTTGATTAGTCATAAAAATTGTACCATTTATTAATATATAAAAGAAATTTTAGTAGTTCGAAATCAGTAAATATCCAAATCAAATTTTTAATATATTGAAAAAATTGTTTTTAATTAATTTAGCAGGTCTATTTTAGTTTTAAATGTTTAATTTGATGTCGAATTTTAGTCGGCGTTAAATTTAATTTATGTAAGAAATTTTATTTAAAAGAAAAGATATTGATATCAAAATTTGTATCAGAGGTATATATGTTTACAGTGTATTCGATTTAATAAGAAAAAAAATGTAATGCATAATATATAAACACTTTTTTTAGTTCGCATAAGTTTCGAAATTTTTGAAGCGTCGTATTTTTGCGCTACGATTAGATCAGGGGCTTTAGCGTAG
>JAXIUT010000037.1:4039011-4052322 GCA_035586675.1 Eurytoma californica | reverse complement strand
TTTTAGTTCGCATAAGTTTCGAAATTTTTGAAGCGTCGTATTTTTGCGCTACGATTAGATCAGGGGCTTTAGCGTAGTGAATAGAACGAAAGCGAGCATGAAAGAAAAAATCAGTATTTTTGTATTGTTCTCGTTTGTGTGAAGAATCTAGCAACCGTCGCATAGATCTTAACTTTTGATTCTCGTTCGAGAGAACATATTAATTAATGATTAATGAAAAAAAGTAAAATATTAAGATTAAGAATTCAATACAGAACCAAGTGTAATGAGAAACATTTTCCGACAATTTTATTGCAAGTAATTGTAATAAAGTTCGATTTGTTTTCTCGTTTCTCATTAAATTTTGCATTCTACATTTATAAAATATATTGGATATCTTGAAAGAAATATTTTTATAGAGGTTACATAGCGATATTGGTCAATTAAAAATTTTTTGTAAAAAATGAAAAGAAAAAAATTCCGATCGTTCCTATTATTGATATTAAAAATGAAAATAATAAAAAAGAAATTTTCAATCCACTTGGTTCTTCACGTTTGGGCATCGTGGTACGAATCATTTTATTGTAAAAAGATTCTTGTAATTAAGCGTTAAAACACAAAGATGATGTACTCGCCATAATTAATCTCCATCTACACCTTACTATACTAATCATAAACTTCCTTATTCGCTTTTTAGTGTAAACTAAACAAATTCGAGGACTCCTCATTTAACTAATATTTGTAACGTTATTTGAAAACAGCGACAAAGAAATAGCAACCGTATTAACAATATTACTTTTATTTAGGAAATTAGTAACTTCGTTTAAAAAAGATAAATGTAAACCGGTGTATTCTCTCTCAAAAAAAGTAAATAACGTCGAATTTGCGAAAACTCCAAACGTGACCGACAAAAAAAATAAAAAAAATAAGTGGTATGTTGTAAAAGACACGTGTAGTGAATCGGTGCCATCAGTGTCATCATATGAAAAAAAAAAAATAAAAGAAATAAATCAAGATTTCTCCGACTTTGGAAAGCTTCTCAAAAGCTCAAGCTACACTTTTATTGTAATGCTAATTAAAGTAAAGCGTTGTTCTTGGCGCACAAATTTTATCTGGTTGTGTAGTGCGTAGCAAATCCAATACGAGTCGATCCACGATAGATTACATTCTCTATGCACGTACGTCAAGCTCGAAGACTGATCTTACAATCTGTGGCATAATGTATGCGGCATTGATATACGAATGAAGGAAACTTTTTTTTTATAAAGAAAACAGGAATATTTGAATGTTTATTTGCGTATACGTGTGAAGAAACTGAATAGTCAGCACCTTGAATTGTGTAAATTAAAGAAATGAGTATTTTTTAGTGATGTGTATTTTTAACACTCGATCACGATGTAAGAACTACAAAATTACCGAAAGATTTGCAAATCGTAGAAGACTTGATTAACCATTAATATTTATCTAAACTTGATAAACTAAGTATATTGATGTACTGATAATTAGTTCTGATATAATAATAATACTGTAGTAAATGTAACTACAAAGTAACATAAAAAAGTTAAATAGTCTTCGAGCTCTTGTCAAATTCACAATAGACGTTTAATTAACAGCAAATTGATAGAACAATCTACTTCCACGGGGGCATATTAAACTAAATACATTTAAGAAGCTACTAGAGCTGTAAGTCACGATTAATGTAACATTAATTCATGCATATAAGAAAGTACAGATGCGTACTTAAGCAGAAAGACAGATGAAAACAAACTAAATGAAATTGAAAAACAAGTAACAGGTACTGAGAGGAATGTTCAATCCTATAACTTTCAGTGACTGAATTTTTATTTATTAAACGACTAATTTTTTTTAACTTTACGGCGATGAAAATAATTTTTGATAAATAAAAGAGTGCAAAATTTACAATCGAAATTAAAAATTCATTTATGAAACATTTTTAAATAAAAATTCAGTCACTACCGATTTAATATTGTTCGTTACTGTTTTAAAAGCGATTTTATTTCCGTCCCTTATTGTGTTTTAATCGATTTGTCAATCAATGTTTTATCACCGAACTTTCTTTGTAGTAACTAGTCCACCGCATGTTTTATTTCTTCTCGAAAAATAATCTCATAATTAAAACTAAGCTTTGTTTATTGAAAAATAATCATTCGTTTGGATTCGATAATAATTTGTAAAAAAGAAAAAAGAAAAATCACGCATCAACCAAGACGTGATATGAAGAAAACATTAACACCGTGATTTTGCTCTATAATTATGACAATTGTAACAGGGCAAGCGCACTGATTTACTGAAATCCTATATTTGTACGTTCGTTGAACATTTGCGAGAGCTAGAGAGAATGAGAAATTATAGTGAGAAAGAGTGCATAAGGGACCGAGAGATTTTCAGAGATATTTAAAAAAAATATATAATAAATGAACCCCCGAAGTTGCTTCCCTATACAAGAGCCATGAGTTTTAATGACAATTTCATGAGCATATTTCCATTTTAAGGAAGATGCCGGAGATACGTTTGAGTGGGCTCGAGTAGAGTGTAAACGCAGATATATTGTTGACTGACAGAACAGTGATTTGTAAAGGCATCTTGGGTATGTCTTGTTTTTTGTGAATTATAATAAACTATTTTATTCTACAATTCTTTGCGTTTCTATCTTTTACCTTTATTATAAAATTCTTTAATTTCATTAAACATGGTACTAATACTATTAAAATACTGTCAGACATTATTCTATAATAATTTGATATTACCAAATTAATTAAATTATTTATTTTGATTAATAAATATTAATTTTTGTTGTTTAATCCGCTTAATATTTTTAATCAATTTTATTAAATTTCTTTAAAACTTAAAGTCTATTTCCGAGGATTTAGCACTCGTTATTTCATTTAAGAAATAAAAGCAGAGAGTGTACTGATGAAACGATCACCTCGCCTCAAACTGGTATACAGGTATCCGCTCCCAAGGCCGCGTCTGGATACTTGTTTTCTCTTACTTTTTTGGAGAGACAATACATCTCGCACATTGAGCTCAAGAAGGGCAAGACATTTTTCGCTAGACTGGAGTCCCCGGACGTTCTTCGCTCGACTTCAAGTGACGCTCAGCTTGTTACAGTGTATTGTTTCGCACATCGAATATTGTGATAATAATAAAAAAAAGTGAAGTGCTTGTTTGCTTCTCATAAGGTTTTCCTTTTAAGTTACGTTTTTAACTACTAAGATTTTATAAGGATGAAATAATTAATTTAAAAAATATAATTAAATTTAAATAATGTACTTAACATTTTGAATGATACTACTATAATTTTCTTTATTGCAGTGTTGTACAATTTACTATTTTCCGCTATTTCGCTCTTATATTATAAAACGTGTAATAAATTACAGAACGATTACATCTTATAAAGTAATAATCCTTAAAAAGTACAGGTAATATTTGGTCATTTGTTTGTGTAATAATATATATAATATATATCTATGTAATAAAATCTAGCTAACAAATCGTTTTTGTCTCATTTGCGTTGCAACAAAACGCGCTACATTTTTGCTTTTTAATCTTTCTCACCGTACAAAAAAAATTCACCTGGCGTCCTTACTTACGATGGTAACACTCTATACTTAAAATTGAATTAGATGTTATCTTGACGTTATATTTTACAGTGTACAGTGTAATCACGATTATTCGACGGATATTGACATTAATACTGCATTTACACGCGATAAAAAATACAAAACAGAGGCCTTGCTTTACAAAGCGTCGATGTGAAAAAACGTAAAATTAAATTTCGCTAAAAAAAACTTGGTACGAAAGTAAGAAACAACTAAGAGGGAATCTATCCCGAGTAATTACAAGACTTACTTACAAGAATAAGTAAGTAATAAAAAAATAATACGTAAGCTTACATTATTATATACGTGCACAGGACCAAGTTTAAAAAAATACTTTTAAAGCCTTTATCTTAAGAAAAATCTCGATTTTGCTAAGTCAAATTAAAAAATGATTGAGTCACTTTTTTTTCAACGAAAAAAAATGTCGGTATTAAAAATGTAAGAAAGAACAAGGAATCCCTTTTTAGAAGCTAATGGTAGTAGATCATGAACCATTCGGTGAAGCGTTTGATGTGCTGCGTCGCTGCGTGATTCTCGTCCTGTAGCCGGCGATTCTCGTCCCGCAACCGGCGGACCTCGTCCTCCAATGAGAGTCTGCGGCGCGTTTCGCGCGCTACGCGCATCTCGAGACTCGACAGGTGACTCTGCAAGTCCGTGATCGAAGTACTGCACAAAAAAAGCGTCATTAATGTAGCGACGACTTTATTGTTTCCTTTAATGTATGATAAAATAAAGAAAATCTCAAATATGTGTGTCATCAATAAAGAGAGAAGAATATTTTTCAATTCTACGACTGATAAAAAGAAATAAAAACTTACGGAATTGTGTTTGAACCTTCCACTTGTCGGTCTTCGGACCAATCATTATTATGCTTCGATGATTTATTGTTAGACTCGTCATGATGGTTCGTGGTCCAAGAGTCACTGTCTACTTCGACTGAATTTTTTACATCTTTATTGATCAAATTACTTGGTGGCTTTGTCATTTGTTGAGGTGTTTTTGTAACTCTTGGCGAGAGTCTGAAAATATTGATAAAATAAAAAATTAATAAAATTGATTAACAAAAAATCAAACTTGTGTTATAGTGTATATAAATATTATAAAATAATTGAATTTTTTTCTTTAGATGCGTTGTAAAATTGAATACATACAAAATAAAATATCAACAAACTCAAAAAAAAAATCTTTTTTTTTTCAATTTTTCATTATTTTTGTAATTTTGAAAGTAAATATGGAACAGAGAGGAAAGATAGGTTGAATGGAAGTAGTAGTTTTTTTTTATGAGGGAATATGATCCAGAAGTGATCAATAAAGTGGATTTTCATTGTACGAATCAACATAATTTTCAAAAACTTTATTAAAAATACAAATTTAAATTGTACATTTAATTTTGCAAGCATCTAGATGTAACAAAACTTATTAAAAAAGAATGTTTTCTTTAACTTGCTTCGTGGCGCCATCTAGTTTGAAATATTTCATTCTACAATACTTATTGGTCAATTAAAACAAATTTTTTTATATAAAAAAATTCGTATAAAGAAAAAGATCTCAAAAATAACAAACAATAACGTGCATGTTTGTTTAAAATATTTAAGAATAACATTATCATCAATTAAAAATGAAGACATTTTTTTAAATAAAAATATTTATGTCATTGTTTGAAAATTTTTCTTTCAAAAAAATAAAAAGCAGCATATGCTGATTAAATTTAATCAAGGTATCATTTTTTAAATTTAACAGAAAAAGTTATGATTTTCACGTGCTCAGTATATAAAAATACAAAATTAAATTGTACAGATAGTTTACTGCAAAATGTAAAAAAAATCTTTTAACATTATCTAAAACCGAGTATAGCTCGTCATTTCACCATTTCATTTGCATACAATAGACAATATATGCAGTAAGAATTACTATACAGTGGCAAAGTTATAATTTTTAAATTTAACACATTCATCTTGAATCACATGTCAATTTTTTAATAGGATTATTTCAGTGCTTTAATAGATATGTAAAAGCAAAGTGCGTTCGATGTTATGTAGCAATTTTATTTAAGTGTTATTTTATTTTCTTTTCATAAATTTATTTACCTTTCTTCTTTAGTCATTTTGTTCTCACTAGGAGCTGGACTCGAAGCCGTGCTGGCATTCGAAATGACGGTTGCTGGTCTAGCCATTGTCAAAATTACTTCGGAACCGGGATTGCCGTTTTCTTGCGAGCCATTAGGCAGCACGCTCAGCGTCGATGTACTGTTGCCGCAAAGATTTTCACGCGATCTACATCTATTCTGTATCTCTAGCAAGTTATTATTAACTTTATTTGAATTTTGATTATTCTTTAGATTCTGGTTATTTACTGGATGGCCATCATCCGCTATGAAATCAGGATTGATTAATTTCATAAGATCTTCTTGTAAGGTACTGGAGGATAGGTTTGCTGAATTTCTGTGTGAATTTCTAGCACCAGATTTTGGCCGTGGACTTTGATTGCGTGATCCAGTACTTGAAGGAGTTAAATTACCTGCGCGATGTTTATTTGCTCTTCTGAGCCTGAAAACATTTCAATACCGAATTATTTTCATGGATGTCGCATACATTTTTTTTACTTAATAAACCATACAATGTTTTGCATAAATGCGTTTACTTTCATTTTGTAAAATAAATTTAAAAAGTGCTATTGTTAATTAATAAACTTAAGATTAAAGATAGTCGTTTTGTCTTGTCTTTACTCATACTCGTTCTGATCCTTTTTCTCATACTACGAGTATGCAATTTCAAGAAATTGTATAAAAAACATATTATTTAGAAACATATTACTGAAATAAACAATATCTTAAAATGTTTACCTTATACCGATAAAAGATAATCTTATGCGTACCTAGGCGAAACGCTTCCCGATCCATTGGACAATTCATCCTCACTCGGTAAAGTGGAAATATCAGTTGCATTGCCGTCGGATATTCTGACCTCCGGTGGCAAGCTCGACGTAAAATCCTTCGGTCTGTACTCAATGCTCACTTTATGCGGCACCGGCCTCTCGGACATAGTCGTTTTAAGGCACGTCACTTTCTCTCCCACTTTGAAATCTTGGGGCTGCTGCGAGTCGTGGTCGTCTTTGCGCTCGCTATTCAAATCCATTTGTTGTAACATCTCCGCTTCGAATTTGCTTCTCCGTCTTTCATAAATCTCCTCGTTATTCATTTTATTCTCGTCGTAAACTTCGTAAGATTTTGATGTACGATCGACCTTGCCCTCACTGTGACTCGCCGACGACTGCTCGTACTCGTTGTAACGCACGAGATTGTTGTTGCTGCCCGATTTTGGAAGACCGTAATTCGGATTTTGTACCAGTGGAAGAGAATTCGAAACCGTTAGCTTTTGATGACCTGCAAAATTTAAACGTTCGGTTATACGAAGGAATTTAAAAAAAAAAAGTGTTCAATCACTCGTCTAAATTTACGGCGCGACTTTACCTTCATTTTTATGCAATTCGCGTTGCGAAGCGTATATGTTCTCTTGCTTCGTCTCGTACTTTTCCTTCTGCAGCTTTACGTAGCTGGTCGTCACATGATCCTGATTGCGATGGACGTTTTCGAGCCTCTGATAATTATCATGTCTAATGCTCTCTTGAATTGCTCGAGGTGAAACGTAATTACTTTCCTTAAGATCGTGATTGTGCAGGTGATTGTGATGCCTTATGTTGTCATAATTCTTTCCAGTAGCGTAATGAGACTCTTTTTCCTTTTTTGGCGTGCAAGAACTGGCTTTATTTGGAGTGCCGCTTTGAAAATTCTGCCTTGCGGGCAGCGGCGGCGGTGTACCGTCCCGTCGATGCGACTCTTGGTCTTGAGCCTCTAGTAGTTCGTACCTGCGCAATTAAATCATCACGCCTTTAATTAATGTCAAATTAAAACGACTGCATTCGAAGCACGTGTACTTCAAGTTCGAACAATCCTCAAACGCCATTAAAACTGTATTACAAAAAATCTAATCTTTTCGAGATATGGAGCAAAAGCAAGTGAGAAATGTTGAACTCGTAGTTGTTTTTACAGACGTTGTCGTTCAACGATAAGCGGTTTCGAAAGCTACTGAAAGACACACAAGACTCACCATCGATCGTCAGCGCTACTGTGTCCGCTGCTGCTGCTGTTCATGGTACCTTCTAAGGGAAACCGCGGATCGTTGAACGACCTGGAGCTTGAGCCTGTTCCGTAGCCGGAACTGTTACTGGACCGCGGAGGACTAAAAGACCGATCGTACCTCCTTTGATGTGGCATGGCCGTCTGCTGGCTAGGCGTGCTGTCCGGGTTCGTTACGTTCTCGTAGTCCCCCTCGTAGTTACTCGATAAATACTGGCAGTTTTGGAGCGTGCAACCTCTGCAAGAGAAGAAATTAACTTTAATTAACATTTTTTTTACAAGGAAAATTATTTTCTAAAAAAGAAGGTCGAATATAATCGTTCGTAAATTGCGACGTAATCGACGCTTAAATCACCTTCGGGGAGTGCCGTCGTTCGCGGGCGGAATGACCGTGATGGTGACCTGGGCGCTGGTCTTGAGGAGATCGACCATTTGATCGTGGCTGAGCGTGGAGACTGCGACCTTGCAGATCTCGACGAGGCGCGAGCCTTGCCTCAGGCCCGCTTGCCAGGACGAGCCCATGTTCTCGACCTGGGTGACGACGCCGTCGGGCTGCACGTGAAAGCCCAACTGACCCAGGGTGTTTCTCTTGAGCGACAGCTCCGACGCTGGGGCGCCCTGAGTAACGGCGCGTAGACGGGCGACGATCTCCATCAGCTCGTCGCGGTCGCCGTAATCGCCGCGTACGTGGATCGTTATGCACTCGCCTTGGTGATAGTACAGCCGGAGGCTACAAACAAAATTTCCGTCAGTTTAAATAATAATTTCTTTTAATTTTTATTTATACGCATATTATATTTTTTTAAAACTAATTTATGCTATAAAAATACGCTTAAAACTCTTGAAGGAAAGAAAGAAAGGACGAAGTGAATTTTCACCCAATCAATTTGTAGAAGCACAACTAGCTTTATTAGCCGATTCAACGGAGCGTACAGAGGATTATTAATTTACGCACCTGTTCGTCTGCGCATGCCATCCTAAAACGCTGATACAGGGCGTGACGAAGACAATTTGCCTCGAGTGCTCCTCGATCAAGACTATCGTGTCGATGCTTATGCCGAGATAGCAGTCCGTATTTTGATTGCTGTCCTCGAGAATTACCTGCCAG
This sequence comes from Eurytoma californica, assembly GCA_035586675.1. Lineage (NCBI taxonomy): Eukaryota > Metazoa > Arthropoda > Insecta > Hymenoptera > Eurytomidae > Eurytoma > Eurytoma californica. The sequence continues at coordinate 4,043,477 of JAXIUT010000037.1, read as the reverse complement.
CAAATTGCACCACGCTGGGAGGCGTCGCACGAGAGACGCGGCCGTGCCGCAGTCTTTTTCTTGCTGCTGAACGACAGCATTGCTGTGAACACAATTAAGTAGCGCGTTATAAAGCAGTTTTAGAACAAATTAAATAACGATTAATTAACGACTTCAACTGCATTAATTTGAGGAAAATAATCAAAATAATCAGATAATCTAAGAAAAAATAAGTAACATTCAATTAAACAAAAGAAAACAATTTCTAATCTTCGCATACAGAAAGTTTACAGTTTTTATTTGCTCAATTCTCCAAAGCCATTGTCATAGCCAAAAATACCTCGTGACATAGCGAGCGCGAAAAATGTAAATTCCTTTTCGCACATTTTGCAGTCGGGTACTCTTGAAACGCTATAACGAAGCCAATACTCACAGAACTTCTGTCCGGTCTCGACGAGCGTAGTCGACGAGTAATTTGTGGCGAGGTCCTTGAGGTACTCCTGGCGAGTGCGCGTCGCCATGGTGGCGAACTTCTCGGAGCGATGGGCGGCGTTCTCCGCGTTGATCACCTTGGCGAGGATGAAGTCGGCGAAGTGCTTGCCCTTGGCGAAGGTGGCGCCGGCCGGCACCGGCGGCCCGAACACCGGCACCTCCTTGCTGCGCGACACCGAGACGCTGTACTGAGTGTTGTCCGAGCAGGGGTTTAGCGCGCGCACTATTATGAACACGTGCTGGAACTGCGAGCGTATCCTGCGCGGACTGAAGGGCAGCGCTCCCGGCTCCTGCAATAAGCAAGTCACGTTTCGCGTTAGATACGCGTTTTATTTTGCACGTTCCTACGGCTGTTTGATGGTTCAAACGGACTCTTCGGTGAATTAGTTTACGGTGTATGGTGATGTTTATAGAATGGTAGTCTGTAGGTAAGATTGTGAAGTAGCGGGATATAGGAGAAACTCGATTAAAATTAATAAACAATTATGAATAGTCCACAATTTTTTTAGTAGAAAGAAATGACTTCTTCTTTTTGTAAACAATAAATTAAATGATGCGCGTTTTAATTAATCCTCGAGATTAATATACAACGAAAGTAGAAGCAGACCAATATGGAAAGACAATGCTTCAATTATTCAAAGTAGTTAAATACAATGAGTTGATATCTTAAAGTAACATAAATATTTTAAACGGAGTTTAAGTGGATTTTTTATAAAAAGGAAAGCTCCGTGTTTTTAGAAAACTCGTAAATTTCTAAGAAATGATTTGTGTAATACAGCTAAGGGAAAATGGAGGAGGAGGTTGCAATTTTTCACCTGGAAGACAATAGTGACTATATCGTTGCCAATGTGCCGTTTTCTAAGTAGCTGTTGACGGTTATTCGGTGTGAAAGGAAGCATCGTCGAGACGTGGAAGGTGACTTCCGCTCCCCTGTGAGTCGCAGTGACTGCGTGAGTCCCCGTGGAGTCCGTTCGCGTATCCAGACCCGCCTTGTAACCTTCGAATCCTCGCAGTCTTATTCTTTGGCCTATTTGCGATAAAATAAAGATTTTTATTATTACATAAACGCCACACCGTAAAATAACAATTAATTTAAAAAATATAAAAAAGCTTACCAATTGACTCCAAGAATTCAAGAAATGCTGGACCAGCATGTTGATTATTGTACATTTCCTCTTCCGTCCTCTGTCCGGCTCTACAGTACAGGACGCCAACTTTGTATCTAAGAAAATATAAAGTAAACCATCAGTACGTATTAACCAGTAAAATTGAACGAAACAAGCGTTTTCCTTAAAAATGAACCTATTTAGCAAATCGTTAAACTTTCTTTTTCGCGAAACTACTCGACTGTCTTAAAGTGAATGAACCCGAGAAAGAAAATGACGAACAACCTGTTGGACAGTCCCTGCTCGTCGAGCCTGGCGAGGCCCTCCTCGGCGGCGGGCGTGCCCATCCTGAGGCAGTTCATCTGCACCTCGGGTGCGACGAGCTCGAGGATCTCCCGCGTGGGTATCTTGGTCTGCTGGGGCCTGATGCCGGGCAGCGCCTCCTCGGGCACGGAGCCCCGCAGGGTCAGCAGCTCGGACGTCCGGACGACGATGCGGTACTGCTGGCCGTCCCTGCGCAGGCTGATGGCCACCGGGCCAAGCTGCTCGTCCATGCCGAACCAGTTCTGGTGCTCGCGCCCGAGGAAGTAGCGCCGGTAGTAGTGGGCGCCCTCGTCGATGCTCTCGATCGGCAGCGGCCGCTTCTGCAGCGGGCAGGTGTGCTTCCAGAGGGTCTCGCCGGCCGCCGGCTCCAGCACGCTCACGCCGTACGCCAGGCCGGGCCGGTGCAGGCCGCCGCTCGTCTGCCGGCGCGTCAGCCCGACCTCGCGCTCGCCCTCGCCGCCCGTCTCGTTGCGGAAGAACGGACAGGACTCCAGGAGGTCGTTACCTGTAATGATCGGACGTTAGCTTGTTTTTAACAAAAAATTAATTTAATAGACAGTCAATTTTATTAGACGGTATGGTACTTTGGTCACAGACTGTAAGTTTGTGCAAATTTTACCATACTAGGAATCAAGCGCGCGATGCGCGCGCGACTAAATTTCTGTTTTGAGTGAAAGATATAAATCATTTCTGTTTTGAGCGACTAAATTTCTGTTTTGAGTGAAAGATATAAATCATGACCGCATAATTATTTTCTCTTATTAATTTTCATAAATAATATTCTCTCAAGAAAAACATACGTATTATGCTAAGTGTTAATAGGTAAATCGTAATGCATTCGATATTTTAATATTGTGAGATTAGAAAATAAATCAGACATTCATTTTTTAAGAAACTTTTTTAAAAAAATTCATATTAATTAGAAAACTTAATTTTTAGTTAATTAATCTTTCGAACTAACAAAAACTTTATTATTCAAATTAAAATGTAATTTATAAAAAAAATGTTTGAATATTGATGTCATTAATTTACACACTTGTGTTCCTCAAATTTCAGACCAATCACGTTCATGTATTAAAGGCTTCACAACAAAGGCCATCACTTTTTTAAGATAGGAACTGTTTAGTCATTTTTAGTAGATTACTAAGTAATAAGTCTTTTTTAATAATTAGTTACTGTATATCAAAAAAGTCTCTAATAGACAGTCTGGTATACCAGAGTTAGTAAAATTTACTAAATTTCACTATGTGAGGCATATATAGAATTTAATTTTTTTCTGAAAGTATAATGTTTAACGAATGTATTTTTATATCTTTTGTCGAAAATTAGCCTACTGAACAAAATAGAAAAGAGATTTCAGTCATTCAAACAAAAAATGCACAATTCTACCACGAAGAAAAACACTGTAGGTAATTTTTCTGGGAAAGAAACACTCGAAAATATCGCAAATTATGCTTTTTGCACGTTTTTTTCAATTTCCCACAGTGTATTTTTTTTAGTGAGAATCTTGCAAAACATTGTATTCTTCGGAAGGATTCACGAAACGGGTTTTTTTCGTTAAGGACGCACATATAAAAAGTATGTAAACTATTACAGCTCCTTAATTATCACTGACAACAACAGTTACTAAAATCTCAACTAAAACCCAAAAAATTTTAAGCCCAAAATGAATTCTTCAACTGAAAAAAAAAATTGTTTTCTACAATTTGAATTACATCGGTGAAAGAAGAGGGGAAGAAAGCGTACCTTTACCATCTCCGGCGTCCTCCTCGGGCGCCTCGTCGGGCGTGGACGCCCGGAGCGAGCTTGCGGCCGAGGCGCCGGTGGCCGTGTTCCTCCTCCTGGCGAGCAGGATCCCCCTCAGCTTAGCGGCGTAGCCGAGGTTCGCGGTGAGCGACTGGCAGTCGTAGTGGGCGAAGGCGCGCCGCCGGTGGCGCTCCTCCACGTCGGCCGAGACGACGGGGCTGGTGCAGCCGCCGGCCTGCTCGTGCTCGGGCGGATTGCTGCTGGTGACGCGGGGCGGCTTGCTGCTGCCCCAGAGCCGGTTAAGCTTGAGCCTGAGCTTGGGGCTGGAGCCGCTGGGGCCGCACACCTCGTCGACGTCCGGCGACTGGCCGTCCGCCGACGCGGCCGCCCCCTGCTGCTGGTGTAACATTTGCTGCTGCTGCTGCTGCTGCTGGTGGTGCATCTGCTGGTGGTGGTGCGACTGACGGCGCATCAGGAGCTCCGAGGCGATGGGACTGCGCATCGACGACTCGCCCGGCCGGAAGTCCTGCAGCATGGCCAGCAGGTTGTCGTTCATCGAGACCGACTGCGCCACCACGTCGATGCTACCTGTTGATTCGACGCGCATACGGAAGTAGCGAGGATTATTATTTTGTCTTTTTTTTAATTTAGTTTGATTACGATGCTAAGGGGGAGAATACAGTTAAGTATTTATCAAGGGTATTACTGTTGTAAAAGTTTAAAAGTGAAATATTGTTTACATATGTAATTTTTGTATAGGTTGGGATCTTACAAAGATTCTTTATATTTCAATAATTTTTATGTAATAATTAATTTTTA
>JAXIUT010000037.1:4009579-4038911 GCA_035586675.1 Eurytoma californica | reverse complement strand
AAAAAAAAAGAAACAACGTGATAGAAACTGCATGCTTACCGTGCGAGCCATACTCTCGTCGCAGAGGTGTGTCCGGTACACGGGAGCCGGGATCAGGGCTATGGGGCAGCTCGAGGCTCGAGTTCGAGCGGTGCAGGGCCAAGCCGCGAGCTACACGGCTACTCGGCCCGACGCTCCCTCCACCGCCGCCACTACCCCCGTTCACCGGTAGACTTGCAATCATCTCGTCATTCTGCAACGAAACAAGCATTTCATTAGTCACTTGCGTCAACAGGATTAGCTGCTCATTATGCTACGAATAGATAACATTATATATTATTGAAATTTCATGACATAACGATTGTTCATCCAAAATTACTAATTTTGCGTAACTCGTATTATGCATGCATTGCACAATCGAATTTGAAGTAGGTGTATAAATAGGCACATTATAGCTAGTGTCGTTAAATTTGTCCTACGTACTTAATTAGTACACTCATTGTGCAACAATTATATTTTGAGCGTTTATTTTACAATCTATTCAAACAATAATTGTACTATTAATGTCAAATTCACAAGCAATTTTAAAATTCTGTTTTTTTAAAAAAAAGCTCATATTTGTAATCCAACAATGCGAAAAAGAGCCTGCGCTCCATCCAAAACCGAGAGGAGCCTGACAAATATTTAACCGTACGCGCGCATGAATATTAATAACCTTAGCCTAGACGCGAAAAAGAGGCACTCGAGTGCAAAAAAAAAGAAGAGCGAAGGGGAGCGCGACGAAGCGAGCCGCGGAAATGGAGGGAAAAGTGTCTCTCTTTCTCTCGCGAGGCCGCGCGCCCAAGTGGATTTAATTAAGCGTCGCGAGCGGCTCCCGCCCCCGCGAGCGGCGGCCTCGCGCGCCCCTTTTCCCCCCGCGCGCGTAAGAAAAGTGCAGCGCGTGCATCCGCTCGCCCTCCCCGCGGGGATTCCCCGATCCGCTTTCGCCCTCGTTCTTACATTAATTGGCTTTTCATCGGGAGGATCGACCGCACGCCCACCGGACGCGAGGCGACGAGTCTAATTGAATTGCGCGCGAGATTATGCTAATGCGCGGACCGGTTGTTTGGTGGCGTACGCGCTCTTTTCTTTATCTTTTTTTCTTTCTGGATTGCGAGGTGAAGCGACGCCGGAATTCGCTAAACGAGAGAGGGGAGGGGGAGCTAATGACAGCTTGTCCGCTTGTTCGCGAACTTTTCGCGTCGTTGTGGGGGTCTTGACGTCGGGTTCGACGAAGTGCCTCATTGTTGTGGCATTTGCCTTCGCTCTGATGATGATTGCATGTTTGTTTTCTTGTGAAGGGGCGCGCGTTTTACTTTATTTTCATTTAACGAAATGGACGGGGTTAAATTCCTTTATGGTGATTACTGCAATGCGGAGTTTATGTCATGTATCAATAACTTTATTTCTTAGGTTTACATAAGTTTATCGATTTTTTTATACTTTAGTTCTTAAAGTCTAGGTATTATTGTGGTATAAGTAGGTAAGTATTTACATGAAGTTTCTTTTAATTAACTGAAGTACCTGGTTTTTCTTGCAAATGAGTGACCAACTACCTGCGGTCTTACATCACGCATTTCAATAATCAACTAGGAAAATAAAATAATTGTTAACATTAATTTGTACTATAACGCAAGAAAATGTTCTGTTTTTTACTAAAACATTGAGACCACAAATTTTACTACAAAAATTATTAACGTTCGCTTTAGTGTTTCAAGCCTGTCACCTAAAGTCTAAAAATTTATACAAAATTTTCCGAATGCACCATTAACCATTAAACAAACTGTCGTTTCTCCTAAAAAGGGGCTGAAAAAAAAAATCGGGTAGTAGCGGATAAACGACGATTTTCCGCAAAGGCACGACACGCGAGCGTCGAAAAGCCTCGACCCTAATCCGCGAGCATTCTCTCGCTTCTTCTTTTTTTTTTTTGCTGTATACGAGCGGGCGCACATCCGCATAGCGGACACGCGGAGCGACGCGCCGCGCTCGGACTGGCGCCGTCTGGCCTCGCTTCTGAGATCACGTTAATTAACTTCGGGCCCTTCGGCCCCCGCATTGTGTCCGAGGCCGCGAAACCCGAGCCGATTCGCGCTCCTCATACCCGTCGCTCGTCTTCCTTTTGTCCGCGGGCGCGCAATTTTTATTGATACACGAGCGCGCCCGCACCCCCTCCCCCCCCCCTCCGGGCTCGCAATTATACGCCTGACAAATTCATTCGCTACTCCGGCGAGAGCTCGACCCTGAGATCATTCTAATCTCTTTCTGCGAAGGCACGGTGTCGCTTGTATGACCGTTTTACGAGAAGCTTTTATTATTGAAATTTTTTTTTATTATTGAGATTATAAATAAATTTTCTCGGAAGTTTTTACGAACTGATAAAAGTATTTTTAGTAATATTTTCTTTTGAATATGTAATTTGCGGAAAAGTTACGAAGTATTGCGATGTATTTTGAAACCGTTTATCTTTTGTCAAATATTTTTTATAATAAAAACACTATCATTTACCACGTTATTAGCTGTCGAATCAATTTTAACTTCTTTCGAATCTGTATTTTACTTTTTATTTACTTGTAAATGTGTATTTACTTGAAAAGTCATTCAAACAGGTTCATAATTAAGTTTTAAAACGTTACTAACCACTTGAACTTCTAAACAACACGCTACAAACAACTTTTATTATAACTAAATAAAAATAGCATAGTAAAAGAGAAGAACAACATCCACTAAAATGCAACAACCGATACTTATACACTCTCTAAAAATCCTTCGCTTCTAATCTCAAAGGCAAGGTCCCCGATTCAAATAATCCACCATCAGCTGCACCTCGCGGGATAAATCAATGAACCCGCACCTGACAATCGGCAACAAATGACGCTCCGGCGAGGCGCGAGCCCAATTAAATCCCAACGCCCGCGGCCGGCGGCACCTATGTACACGCGTATATACAACCGCGCACACAACCCCGTGCCCCGCTCGTCGGTCGTTCGCACCGCGCCTGACTCACGCGACTTATGGCGCGGGCAAAAAGAGCCGCGGCGAGCGAATTCGAATTCCTGCGAGCGGCTCGGTCCGGCGATGCGTCACCCGCGGGTCTGCAGCTGGCGATCGCCCGTGGGTGTTCGCGCCGCCTGCATTCCGCGCGTTCCCGCTACTCTCTCAGTCCCTTTTGCCGACGTAGGCGCAGCTTTCCCGCAGAGGGTACCCCCGGCGCCCGGGAAGAAAAGCTTGTTTGCACAGGCGCGCTGATTTTTGCCCGGGGAAAGGTGCCGGCACATACCTTGCTCCCGTGTTTTCCTTCCGCCCGAAGGTTTCGAGCGTCCGCAGTCTGGAAATTCGGAGGTGGAGTTTGTTCGTTCGAAGCGTTTCCGAATCGAATTTCTCGACTGGGAAAAAGAAATCTTTGCTGCGTGGATTTCATTGAGAGTCGCACCGTTAGCGCGCGCGCAGTGGAAATACGTAACACCTGCGATTTACGAGACAATAAAATTATCGAAACTGTCGAGATAGCGGAGGAAAAAATGTCCATTCATTAATTAGATCGGTGTCCAAGGACGCGCGTTGTAATTTATTAAAAGCACAATCTTCGAGAGTCTCGACAAAAAAGGTCTGCTATCGCGCAGAAATATCGCTCGCAATCAACAATGAGGTAACACGTTAATCAGCGACTCTTTGATCAAAACAAGTTAAAGAGTAAAGAGGAAAAAAGCGAAATACGTTATACCGATCGAATTAACAACCGAATGACTACCAATAAAACCGTAAACACGCGATATTTTTGCAGTCGCACAGATAAGACGCGATCCCCGGTGCAGCGGTGCGTGACGTATACCATATTTTATCGGAGCGCCACGCTCAAAGCGCGCTCCGGCCATTCAGCAGCGCATGAATAAAAAAAAGGTGCACGCACGATAACGCTCCCGCGAAATCAATCGAATTCAATTCGCGCGAGATAAGCGCCGCGGATCCGTCGTTTTCTTTCGTATATATATCGAACGCGCGGCTATACCGATCGAAGCACACTGTACCCGAGGGAAAGTAAGGAGGCGGAGAAAAATTCAAAGTGCGTTAATAGACGCGCCGCGCTTGAATAAACAAGAGCCGACTCTCCTCGGATAGAGACGTAAAGGAGCGTGAGAATGGCTCGATGCTAACCCGTTATGTAGCTGTCGGAGACGCGCGCGTGAATTCACGCCGATGATGCAAATGAGTTTTTGGTGTATATCCCTTGGCTCCGGGTATCCAGTTACTTACACCTGCTGATCACGGCACTGGGCGAGGTGTCGCAATTGCGCGCGGATTCGAGGAGATAAGGATCGATCGCGCGGTGAATGGAGATGCAAGCTTTCCCGAATTGGATTTTCATCGCCGGTGTGTCATGTTTACTAAGTAAATATATATCGGGTGTTGCGCAAGATAACGCTCGGCAGACGGAAAACGCGTTAATTCGATTCTATAGTGTTTCCGAGCGCAGTATAAACCAACAGGTGAGTAAGAATTTATTTTCTCGAATGAAACGACGATTTTTCGTAGAATGAATACAGCTGAGTCAAGCTCCGCGCGTAATGATGCAGTTAATTTAATGTCTGAATTTTCACTGCACCTTCCAGTTTACGCTGCACCTCATGATGAACGATGATGGATTTACGAAGAAGTATAAATAGAAACTCCGTCACCTTTCATCAATTTACCTACAAAGCTACCGCGCAATAAAAAGCCTAAAGCAGCAGGAATTACCGATTATATGATGTTCGTAACAAAAAAAAACCGGCCATCGATCAAAACTCCCCGGCAATTTCCTCGCGAAGACTGCACTTCCCGCGTCGTCAAAAAAGGTCGATTATCGAATTCCTCGTCCACAACAAACTGGACCCGGTTCATCGGCCCCGGGGGGCTCTGAAATGCATCGGCGCTGCATCAAAAAAAAAGAAAAAAAAAAGACCGCGGGCGTAGATCGGTCGGGATGTAAATTAGGATAGACGATGCCCCCGGCGGCGCGCGTATAATGCCGCCGCCGCCGGACGCGGCCGGTATATACACACACACGACCCAGGAGACGTTTTTTCGGCATGACTCAGACGCGCAGGAATGCGGGGCCGCTCCGGAGGTCCCAGTCGCGCGCGCCGGGGACGATTCGCGCGAGCCTTTAATGGGGCGGCCGAACTTTCCGGTATTTCCGTAAGTCGTTAATCCTCGATTTCCAATATCGCGCCCGCGCGCGGCCTTTCCTTTCATTCTTTTTTCTTTCTCTATTTATACGTTTATATATTATCTTCTTCAGCTGAGAGCGCGAAGATGAGTGGGACTTTATCGAGGCACGGAGGTGGACGGTCTCCTTTGAGGCGGTGATCTCGGCTTTTCTTGGGCGCGCTAATCATGCATTATTTATGCGCGAGGCGATTCCCTACGTGTGACGCTCGGTGTTTATTTTCTAATTAATTCGCTGGGGATATAATGAAGAAGGATGACGAGATTTCCAGTTGAATTAGTCATGCGGCACTCCGCTCGCACTGTTTTGATCGGAGAGAAAGTGTCAATGTTTATTTATGGATGCTTATTGATTTTTATTCGAATTGTGCAAGGTACAAGATTAACAATTAGCACTGAACTCAAAAATAATAGTAAACGTAGGAACGAAATTTCATCTTAAAAATTATCTTACATGTCATACGTTTGTAAAAATTAAAATTAAAACACATTAATTAAAAGTACTTTTTTGAGCCTGAATATATATACTTCAACAACAAAAATAAAGTTTTTCTATAAGAAAGCGAAAGATACAATCTATTTCACTGGAATAAAAAATCGGTATCATATTTACACTTTAACACTTTATCAAACGTCAAGCTCTTCGCACACAGCACAGTAGATCCCTCCAGAAGACTCAACGTACCAATTCGCGAGTCAAGATAAAACTAAAATAAAAAATCGACGCGACGAAGATGCACTGCACCAACCGACGCTCCTTCGAGGCGCCGAGGACCTCGACTGGCGCATAGACTCGTCGCCGCGTGCCCCGGGCGCTCGTTACCCGGTGTGCGCGCACCGCGCCTCCGGCCAATCGTAGAAATCGAGAATATCGCCGCTCGCACAGGCGGAACGATCTATCAGAGCGCGCGATGCAATTTCTCCCGGCGATTAGCCCGTGCACCGTGAGCGAGCGGGTCGAGCCCGGGCGAGAGTGAAAAGACACACGCGCGATACGCGCGCGAGCATAAGCGCGAGTTACGATAGGGGAAACGGGTTGATGCTACGTACCGCGAGCGAAAAAATCCGGTAGACGGCTTCGGGGTACAGCGGCTTTTATACATCGGAGGGTACAGACAAGCGTTATCGGCCGGCGTTTCGCTTTTTTTCTTGCGTTGCCGCGCGAAGGCTCGACACTTTAAAGCAGCCACGGTGAGCCGATAAAATAGAGGAATGGGCGATGTAAATTTGTAGATCGAAAGTATATTTTATTTATGGTTGGAGTTTGTGAGAAAGTGGCTTTAATGATCAACGTGATGTACTAACTGAAGTTGAATTATTGAGAAATCGTGGAGTATATTACACTAGAGTCTTCTCGCTAATTCATTTTTAGAGAGTGTATATAGGAGCAAGAATTGCAAGAATTTTATAAAAAATTATTTCATAACTCGTTTTTGCTGAATCTTATGAACATCATACGGCAATGCAAATGCAGTAATTGCATCATGCAGCTATCGTGACGATGGCACTTTGTTACGAAGTTCTTTTTGCACGCTATTTTTTGCAATGCAATGCTTCTTGTTTTTTACAGCCGACATTAACCTTTTTACTAATTAATCCTCGAGTAGCAATGCGCACCTTAATCACCCTCGCAACTTCTCTAATCACAAGATATACGTCAAGATAAGTAAGTCTCTTCGTTAACAAATAATTCAAAATCGCTGATTATCACACGCGTTGAGAGGCAAGCGAGCCTCGTGAAAGGAAAGGACAACAGGCGTCCAGTGTCCCATATGCGCGGCTCTCGGGGAAGAAGATCGCAAAAGGCAGAGCGACGCGACGGCCAGAGAAGGTCGAGGGCCTGAAATCCGGTCCCCCGAGCTCGCGCTCAACCGGAAGTCAGGCGTGTCCGCCCCAAAAGAGCAAAAAGCCGGCCGAAGAAAGAGGGAGAGAGGGAGAGGAGGGAAGGATGGGGCGACGCCGACCGACTGGTCGTGCGACTTGCGGGCCCCTCGCGTCGTCATTGACTTAATCTCGTGCGCGCGCGCGTGGCTGCGCTTCTATTCCGCGATCTTCCGCCGAGAAAGCTGCCCCGTGCACTTGCCCGGACTTCCATTGATGGTCGTCGACGAGCGCGCTTTCGGCTTATTGAGATAAATTTTATTAACGACAAGGCGGATTTTCTTTTGATGCGGGAGTATAATAGTACTTTGATGCTTCATTAGTCGACGTAATTCGATGCGGATATAATAATAAGTGCGATTTCGTGATGTAATAGAAAAAACAAACAAAGTATTTAAACAGAGGTGTAATGAGGTTGCTACTTTGGAAAATGATTAAAGTACTCGTATCCGTAACGTAGAAAGATTACACTGGTATATTCTTTCACAATTTGATCGTGGAAAGTCGGTGCTTTTTTCTGAAAAAGGTACTGTTTCATAAGACTTTCACAATTATTTTAATCCAACGACGAAAGAGATAAACATTAAAAGACCGTTAGTGCCGGGGTGCGACGATAAGTCGTAAATCGGAAAATTATAGAGAACATTTACGCGCGAGCCTTTTTTTCCCAGTTTACGCCTATAGAACAAAAACAAAAAAATAGAGAGAACATTTTTCAGCTTATTGCAGCAAGATTTCATTGAGGGACCCAAAATCCCACGGAATAATTTGAAAATCGACTGAAATTTTACTCTGGCTTTGAGAAAATTCGTTGCGTAATACTTTCGGAAGTGAAGGACAAAGGAATTAAATATGTAATTCATTGATTTTTTTTTCTTCGTTGATGATTTCATTACCAAGGTTAATGGTTTTCGGTTTTTCTTTATTCATGACTTTTCCACACAATGTGACAGAAACAAACGAGTATCATAAATCTTTGGTCATGTAACACTATAAAGGTGATTCTCTTGACAGTGCAATATTTTTCGTGTAATCTCCATAGTAGTCATTAGATACAGATGATACCTCACGATTTCTACAATAAATTAAGTTTTATTTTGAAAAACTAAATTTATCGACTCATACCAGATATCCACTTGAAAAGTACTTCATCTTTTCAGAGAATCGCCAATAAAATAAGCTTCGACTTTTAGTAAAACCACTTAACATCGCAACATGCTTTCCCAACGCGCGGAATAATGACATTCAGCGAACAGCAGTCGGAACGAAAGCTCGAATTTTTCCGGCCGCGCGCCAACTATGCATTAAACGCCGATGAAGAAAAGTGAGCCCTTGCGCCGTGAATCGCTCGGAAATTAGCCTGCTCCGCGGCAACGAGGCCTCCTCGCACGCGAGCCCGCGTCCCTGGGAATGCTCGCGGTGCGTGCAACCGCATCGCGCACCTTGCTCGTCCCGGCGACGCGCCTCGGATGTCTGCTTCGGCAGGTTTCACGGATGAGGTGCGCGCGCCCTTGAACCGGCGCTTTCGATTTTCGTCTTTCTCCGCGGTGTCACCGGCCGGTGCCGCGCGCGGCGTTCCCGCGATTTCGCGACGAGCGAAGAAAAAAATGCAGGAGCGGGCTTTCACCGTGCACGAGCGTCGCCCGCGACATCGGAATACGAGACCCGCGCGCTATCCGATTGCTGTTATTTCGGTTTAGATTGTTGCGCTCGCAGCTGATTTTCCCGAGGTGAAAACCGAGTTCGTTTTGGAGAAATTTACGTTTTTGTTAGGCGATCCCCGAGCGAAAAGAGTTTCTGTAACTTTCAAGTTTTATTTTATGATTTCAAGAAAATTTATATGTATCGTAAAGATTTAATGCGTGCCTTCGCGATAGAGTAATGCGCATGAATTTATTTTTTCTCGTTTCCACAAAATATAAACATTATCGATAAAAAAGCTACTGTTCAATCGCAACACGAAAAATATTAATGGCCACGAAAAGGCCATGAATTTTTTACAAAGGGATAGATAAATTATTACGTACATATTTTTCTAAAATTGATGATATTCTTTTTATCACACGCAAAATTGCTATTAGAAACGAATAAAAAGTCCTTTTAAAAATAATCGCTACCGATACTCGCTATCTGCACGCAACTTCGTTCGCGTCATCGAAAATCGCTTCCGTGAACCTTGAGTAAAATAAAAAAAAGAAAAAAAAAACGAAGCCTCGCACGCGACAGTAGCGAAGTGAACGAAATCAGCTGACGAATCTTAACAGCGACGGTGCGCAACGCACTACTCGGCGCTTTACGAGCAGCGCGACTCTTTTAGCCCCGTGCGCGAGGCAAGGGGCCCCATTAGGGCGGCGCGGGGCCCCGCGAACTAGTTATGCTAATAAACGGCGCATTCTTCGACGCGATTCACGGGCAATTTTCACGCTCGCCTGTCGCAAGAGCAACGGCGACTCGGCGCGCGGCTCAACGAGCGCGACGAGCTGCTTCGGGCGATCAACCTTTTTTTTTCCGCAGCTTATGTGTCGCTTTCGATCGGGGCGTTGACGCGTTTGGCTGCACGGACGGCGGAACAATGACCGCGATTTTCGCGCGGACGAGGTAATTTCGTTCTTTGGCGTGAAGGTATTTTCTTTCTCTTAACTTTTGCTCGACGGTTAAGTACGTTGGTTTGTTGAAATTATGAAGAATGACAATGAGTTGTTCATTTTTTTTATTCTGCGATTTTAACTTGTTAAATTGCTGTAAAAATGAGAACGGACACGTGCTTTATTATAACCTGCTCATCGGAATAGGTGTAATTTTTTCGAAGGAAATTGCAATTCGACTCCGAGGCACGTTTTTAACGACTTTAAACTAATTTTCATTATTATCTCCTAATGCAGAAAGTTTCTAGCACTCTTTGAGCGCTTGTTTCTTGAAGCGCAATTCAGTAAATTGTCATAGGCTATTTAAATCGCGCACGTGTAAGTGAAAGTCATTATCCGTCTATTCAGCTAACTTTAAATTACGCTTGAAAAATTCCCGGGTAAAAGAAAAAACACTTCAATCATGAATTTCTGCAATTCGCTTAATCCAACCGACATTTAATTCGTTTTTACCGCGCGTGTTTTCATAATCAACAGCTTACGTATTTTGATTTATTGCTATACGGTAAATTAATTCGGCGCCAATAAATCTTCCGTTCCCAACTGAAAGCCGAGCAGCTGCGCCACCTGAGAGACATCGCTTCACTGTCCCGAGGAATTAGCGAATAATGTCACCCCGATCCACCGGTCGTCCCGGAAAACATTTGCGCGCATTGCGAAAGACAACGCAATGCGCCGTAAAAGCGGCTGTCCAGCCGTAATCCCCGTTCAGTTGCAAAACCGCGTGCACAGCTGTTCGCGCGCGGGGGAGACAAAACGATCTCCTTGGCAGCGAACCGCAGAAGCGGAGTGGCGAGCATCTGCTTTTCTAGAGCCCCGCGCACGTATACCACCGATTCGTCGCTTCGGGGGGAGGGGTGGTATACAGGAAATCACGAGCGATCGTCCATGTACGGGCCGTACATTTCAAGCCCGTCGTTTCGCCTATGCGGCGCTCGTTTCGTGATCTTTTTCCGCGATGTATATATATTGCTTTCTCTTTGTCTCCCGGCGTGTATCTCGCTTTCTTTATTTTTCCGTGAACTGCCAGGTTTACGCGAGCTGTAAAAGTTACGTCCTCGGAGGGGGGGTTTTATGTACTCGCGATCTGGCGGGCGTCGCTGGATGGCACTTGTGCAGGTCGTACGTTTGATAAAGTGCACAATGTATAGCAGCAGATGTTTCTTTTTATGAATCTGAACTTTTCCTTTTCAAGTTTCTATATTATAAGTTAATTTATAGAAACCTCGTAATCTTAATATTGATCTTGGCAAAGTTAATTAGTGGAAAATAAAGAAAATTATGATTTCGCGCTCTTAATGCACGAACTAATGCTTGTTTATTAAACCACAATTAATTGTTCACTTTCATTTTGCAATCAAAATAAGACCCTCACCTTCCTCACGGAATTTGCATACTTTCCATTTTCCTTATATTAATACGCTCAGTACACGACTTGAAGTTAATCCCCTAAGCAAGTACATCGCTCATACTGTACATTGAATATCGCAGATATACATTTAAAACCAGTCGTTACCCATTAATTCCCCCGCTCATTTTTCTTCACTTTCATTGAGTTCGCCTCTAAACAACACGACCAATCCGGTCGCGATCGATCCCCACGCCCGCTGCGCTATATTAAACTTTCTCCCCTTCGATTTTGCGCGTATATATGCAACGACGACAGCCACCGGGCGATTATTGCCCGATCGCTCGCGCGGACGGGCGTGGCGGCGAGCAAGGCTGTGCCTTGCCGCGGCGGAGCTCGGGCAACTTTTCCCGCGGCGCGCTTTTTTAATTGCGCGAAACGAGCCCGCGCCTAACGATAATGTCCAGCGACGCCGGCGCGCTTTCGATCCCGCGAATGCGGAAAATCGCGGGGAACCGTGTCGAAAGGTTTTCCGCCGATCGCGCGGCGTCGCGTGTGTTGCGCGACGAACGGATTCCGCGAATTTTCGTCGACGTACCGTTTTCTTTTTCTCCAGTTTAATTGGCAATAACGGCGACGAGAATTTTAATGGACGATTACGCGAGGCTGCGCTCGTGAATTTTAGCCTGCATATAAACGTTAATTTCTTTTTGTGTATCGGGGATAGGCATGAACTTTGGGTTATAGCATTCATCTCTCTAATTGCATCCATAAAAATAGTGGCAACGAGTATAGCGCTTCAGTGTCCATTGTTATAGGTCGCACTCTGGAAACCCACGATTTTTCCCCGAGCGCCGTTCCGCGATCCGGCGAAGAATACCGCGTCGGCCCATTAATAATTTTCCCCCAATTAGCCGAACCGTAAGTGCATCGTGGAGTTTCCTCGGGTGTCCCGCGAGGGGAAAAAATGCGCCGCAGGAACGATGGAGGAAAAAAATTAGTGCCACGCGCGAGGAGGGGTACATTAAAGTACAGTTATCAGCAGCGCGCGACACTAAAGGAGAGACAGCGGGGAAAAGAAGGCGAAATCGAGGCGACTGTCGATGCCGATCCCCGTGTGCCGGGTCCCGATATTATTTACTGCCCCCGGGAAGCGAGCTTTTGCGCGCACCGGTCCTCCGCGAGCGAAACGAGCTCCGCGCTAAATTACGGCTCGGCAGATGTGCCGCTTCTCTCTCTCTCTTTCTCTTCTTTTTTTTAGTCAATAAAAATGTAAGATATATATTTCGTGCGGAGCGTGTAATGCAGGAACGGGGGACTCCGCGGGAGAAACGCGAAATTTTTGTGCCGCCGCGGCCGTAATGCACCGTGACTCAGCGAGCGTTTTTAATGATAGTAGTTACAGAATCTCGAAGGAGCGATGTAATTGTCGGAACCGTATAAGGGGCTACGCCGTCGACTTTGTAATAAAAATCCTGCTGAAAAAGCTTATTTAGCAAAATCTTTAATTTTCTGACGTGAAAGGTTACGTTACGTTGGTATTTCTACCTATGGGTTATTATGAAATTTGCATACTTTAAAGAGAAATTAACGCGTTCATATTGAAATAAGTAAATCTTGTCGTACTGAAATTGTATAAACGGAGTAAAATGTAGGAAAACGTTTTATTAGTTTTTACTCATTGCAGACATGGTTTGGGGATGAAAATATTTCAATTTTTGAAGACGAACTATAACTACTTTTAATTAACAGCGTGTAGTCTCTGTATCACATTCAAAATCACTCAAACTTAAGACTTTCTAATCTTCTAATAATCAATTTACGAAAAAAATTTACGATAGACACATTACCAAGTAAAATAACCAAAAATACATTTTCCACATATTTCCGCGTCTCACAAGCTCCACCCGTACTTAGCGTTAATCTCTCGCGCAAAAGCGGACCCGTCACTCCCACGAAGCTCCCCGCGTCCCCTCGCGGACTTCCGGCGACGTTTGCTCCTCTCTCTCCCTCTCTCGGCTTCGTCGACGTCGCGATTTTCCGCGTCCATGCAGTCGCCGCGCCGGCGCGCGCGCTCGGTCCCGCGACGGCCCATGAATTATTGATAACTCCGCGGCGCGTTTTTTTCCCTTCCCCGCGGCTCGCGGGCGAAAACGGAAGCGCCCAGCCGTGAGAAATCGCGAGCCTCGGCCGACCTTGGCGCGCGCGCGATGCTCGCGTAACGAGTTAATTCTCTCGCATGCTCGACGGCGCGCGAGTTCCCTGCACCCGCTCGTTCGTATTCCCGGCGGCGCGCGGGAAAAATCGCGGATCGATCGGAGAGCGAGAAAAAGGGGCAGTAAAAGGAAAAAAGCCGAGGCCGAGGTGAACAGCGCGCGGACTCGGCTCAGCTCCGGGTGCTCGTAAAGCGCGCTCGGACGGAACGCGGCTCTTGGATGCGAGTGTGGGAGGTTTTTCCGCGGGCGAGGTGTATCGAGAGGCGCTCGGCGCTGTGTGGGTTAGTTTAGTTTGGATTACAAATTAGGTGTACGGTCGGTCCACATGTGTGTCATTCGCGAGGGGGGGATTGTTTTCGAGGTTCTCGTTACGCTCTGCGCTCGGTACTTAACGGCGCGGGCATTATTCTAACTGGATATTAGTGATGATCTCATTAGCTTCTTCTTTTTTAAAGTCAAGTCGACATTGGTGAATGAATTCATTCACAATTTTAATCCAACGTCTGAATCAACATTTGCATAATAATGCACAGTTATTTGGTATGCATATTTTAAAAATGATAAAACAAGACGAACCCAGAGATACGGAGGTGAGCAACGAATCAAGCAGCAATGAAACTTACCTGTAACAAAAAAAAAGTAAAAAATATTTATTACGAATTTTCTTATATTTTCTCTAAAAAAAAAGCTACTGTCATATTTTAAAAGTACAGCCTATCTTTATCAGTAAAATTCAAATTTTCAAAAATATTTTAAAATTCATAAAAGAAAAAGCTTCCATTATGTATTCGAAAGTTCTGGAGCGCACGGCACGCTGAAAGCTATTATTTGCATAAGCAATAGCATCGTTGCATCGTAAAAATGTATTTATAGCTGTCGGGAAACATTTGGCAAATGAGAAATAAAGCAAGCGCGATGTGTTCATGCGTCAACGAGACACATGTACATTTAGCGAACGAGGAAACGAAAGGAGGAGGGAGGGCGAAAAAAGGAACGACGCGCAGCGTTATGTACACGGCAAAAAAGCCGGAGGGAGACAAAGAGAACGCGAGGATGTGACAAATGCTATCGGGCCACGCCAGGATTTGCTAGCCGGGCCCTCGTGACTACGCGCACTTAATTGAGCGAAGGATTCGCTTCGCTGTTTCTATATCTTTTTTTTTTTCTTAACTTCTTAAACAAGAGCTGCGTTACTTTTTCTCTCTTCGACGTTCCCATTCATTCTTGTTTTCTTTGCTAGAAATTTTTCGACGGTGATCTACCTTGATGTTTATTTAACGATCTACGTAAGTGAACGCAGTTTTGAAGTATACTATTGATGCAAAAGTACATTTATTTACAGTGGAAAAATAAAGGTAGTGTCTTCTTGCATTTCAGAAAGAAATTTATTTGGATTTATTTGTATCGCATCACTTCACTACCCACGTGCAAAATTTTCTTTACTAAAAAATACTTAGAATAAATTTTCCTACACAAATAACTACAGGCTTTAAATTAAATTCATTATCGTAAATTCCTAACGCGATCCGCACCTACGAGCTCGTTAAAGCACCAACACACAAGAGTAAAGATCGCTTCGCCAGCACGTAAATTAGGACTAGCACAGTGTAATCAACGAAATTTCGTGAAAGCAACGGGGGCACGTAAATAATTTAACGGCTCTCGAATTAAATCGCGGCGCCATCAGCCGCGCCTGCCTCGCGCACGAGGGACCCCCCTACGGTGTGTACGCGACGAAAGGCTCGCGCGTGGACTTCCGCTGTTCTACGAAGAGGCGCGGGCCGACGCGGGGGCGGGGGACATCGAACTCACACACCCGCGCGGCCCCTCACGAGCCAGCGAAATTATTAATCGACGACCCGGCGCTCGCGGGTTAATCGCTCGCGAAATTAACCGCTGCCGCCTCGCAGCGTGGGAGGTCGATCATTGCACGAGTTACTTGGATTTTTCTCGTTGTAAACGAAATTTCGGATTCGTGCTGGTCATGTGATTGATCGATTAGTGGTTTAAAGGTTCTGTCGTTGAAGCGAATAATTTGGTGTATTTATTTATGTTGTTTTTTTTTATTTTTTTTTTTAATGCGTTGTACGATGTTACAAATAAGTTACGATTAGATAGTATCGGGTAGTATAAAAAATGAGTAAGCTGGTGTATATTGTATACAAGCAACGTCAAGTTTAATTTGAAGATTTTTCCACAGGAAGAGCACGATAATAAAAAGTGCGTTTTATTATACTTTAATCATCGCGCTCCGGAATGAGCCTTGTTTAACACTTGTTATCAGATTTGGCATTGTTACTAAACTATCAGTCCGAGCAATCGCATTCCGAGAAAAAAATCGAAATAAGCACGCTTACTCGTAATTTTTTTTCGCAGCACTGTACACCGCGAGCGCTTCGGCTTACAAAAAGAATCTACTCGTCTCTAATTACGCGTTATGTTACTCTTGTTATAAAATAATTCACTCGAAGAATCGCAAAAAACTAAAGACTTACATACTCTCAAATTTTACAAACTCGTACAATAAAACTCACACCTGCCATTCAATGAATTGGGAGTTAATACTTCTTTGTAAAGTAGAAGAGTGAAATCATTATTTTTCATTCGACTCGAGGGATTTTTCACTCTCACGTTATGATAGAAATATTAAAAGGAAACCAATTTCTTTAAAAAGAAAAAGCTTAAATCCTGTGCGATTCAACGTCAGAGTTCAAAAACCACAGCTCGGATTGAATGAATCCCAGCGCTCTATGCGGGCTCTGTGAGCGCGCCAACTGGTTTCGAGCGCGCGTACGGCCGAGCCAACAGGTGTGCTAGCGCGCAGGAAGAAGTACATCAAGCCCTGTGGCGCGACGCACTCGGAATGCGCGACCCTGATGTCCGCGCGGATCTGAAACTCGATCGGCAAGGCCCCGATGAATATACGATTGTCGCTTCGTGGCCGTCGCGCGCCACTTATATAGGCAAGCGAATTTTCGACGCGGCCCGGCCCGCGCGCACTTCCGGCTCATTGTACATTCACTTTTCGCGGGCGCCGATTCATTCGCCCCGGGGGAATTTTATCGCGGCGGCGCACGGGGCCGGGCTTCGAATGCCGAAGATTCGCCACGATCGGACGGATGAATGAGCCTTAGTCGGCCGATTGACCGAGGCGCACAAAGAGCTAATTGATCAGGTGCCGCCTTGCGCTCTCGGTGCAAACACTTGGCGGCCGCTCCGGTGCTTTTTAATGCGGCGCGGGCGACCGCGAGTACTTAATTTTCAATGTCGGGTTAAACTATTTTGCATCTCGTCTTTTTTAGTTGGCGACGATTCTTTTATTGTTCACGCCTCACGGACGATCGTTAAATGTTTATTATCATGCAGACGATGTATTGAATTTTATTTTTTTATATCTGAATTCTCTTGAGTAATTAAAATTCACAAAACTACTTTTGTCGTTAATCAACCTGTAAGTACTAGAATTTCATTATTTCTTTCAACGTGAACATATTGTATATAACACTTGATATGAAATCTTACATTAAATTTACATTAAAATCATTTAGATCTCATAAGAAACTTTGAGATTTTACAAGAGATCGTTCAGATGTAAGATTAACATTGATTTATTTAAAAATAGACTGCAGTATCATCGCGTACCTATTAGATGTTATCATCAGCATGATAAAACATTATTTAACTTAAAATAAAATTAGGATCTCATTTGAGACTTGATGTTTGAAATTCATTGAGACTTCATACGAGACCGTAAACGAAATTGAACTTGCGATCTCACCTACAAAATTGTTTATTTTTCTTAACTTAAGCCCATTGAAAAATAAAGTAATTGGCGCAGTCGCTTATTATCTATCTCACCATCCGCCAAAGCCGAGTAGCCCGATTCGCATAAGCTAGCGCGTAACACGAACAGCGAGCGTCAAGGGTTCACTGACCAGCCACCGATTATTTATACGTTTCTCCTTAAAACGCGAGCGCGCGTTATGATATCTGGCCGCGCGCCAGTTGGCGTTCGAGCGCCGGCTGCCCGCCGCGTCCATTCTCCCGCCTGCGCGTCCGTTTAGGCTCGCTTTCGCCGCGCCGCGCGAAGTAATTCATACTTCGGCCGCCGCGAATTAAGGACGTTTTGCTCACCGCGGAAAGACGCGCGCGCGCGCCGAGTAATTTACGGCCGCCTTTGAGGCCCCTTCCCCCCGCGGCGCGCGATAATTTATTCGTCGCCAGCGACGCGCAACCCGTCTCAATTAAAGCCTCGTTCGCTACGAAATTCCGAATTCCCCGACAATTGCGCAATCGACCTTATCAAGTGCGGATTTTCAATATCGCCGGAGCATGTGTATATCCTTTTTAACCGTTAGCCAGAATATTCAAAGTCGTATACGTCACGCGCTTTAAAAATCTCCGATGCACGAGAAGAAAAGGCTCCGCCTCTTTCGATTCTCGCTATGCGCGTCAATCGCCTCGGCGGTATAATACTCCTCCGACCGTTGCTCGCACTGCACACTACGCACACTCGAGAGAAGGAGCGTGGAGTTACGGGTCACCGCGAGAGAAGCGTGTAAACGGCGCGCGGAGTAGGTCGCGGGGTCCCCCGCGCAAGTACGCTCGCTAATGCTCTTCCGTTTTTTATCGGGGGGGATGGGAATGCGCGGGAGGAGCCGCGGCTGCACATGTGCGGGCCTATCGGACGCGGGGATCGTTACGCCTGGCGGAATGGCAATCGTCTCTCACGCCGCGGGAGGCGCGGAGGCCTTTTACGAGCCGCGGCCGCGGGGACATTGCGCGCGCCTCGCCGGCTCGTTGACCCCCTTTTTTCTCGACGCGCAGCGCGGGGAGTCGTCCGCGAGGACGAGGGGCTCGACGAGTTATTCATAAGCGAGCGCGAGCTTTCTCAGGCGTCGTCGCTGATGACGGTATCGCGGCAAGACGCGGGGGAACGCTCGCGGCTTTTTTTTTCACGGCTTGAGCGATAAGATGGGTCTTTTTGTTGGTATAGGAATACGACGATCATATATGCGCAACGAGAGTGGGCTTTTTATTTATTTTTTTTCGGGTAGGTTAGATTAATAATCTGATGTAAAGAATGTGTACTTGGTGCAGGCAAAAGTAATGGCTATTTTTCATTTCAAATTCGTCTGTGCAGTGTATCATTTTATTTTAGTATATTAATATTTATTTTATGAATAGAATTTCATGCTGTCTAGACATCGTTAGTTCTCTAAACAGGAAAGATGGTGTACGATTAAGTAAAGTTAAAAAAAAAATTGCATGAAAACTCTGCGTGTCTTAAATGACGTTCGCCTGCCAAACATACAACGCGATAAGCAGTCGTAACTCCAGCAAGTGCGGAAGCAGCGCCTGTGCAAAAGCAAAAAAAAAAGAACAGTGAAACGACGGACAGATATGCATGTATACCGCGAAGTAGGAAAAAAACGGGGCTAGGCCGGCTTCCTTAATTAGACCAGCGGCGTCTCTTCCTAATCAATTTCACCGCTCCGCGGAACGGCGCGCACTTTCACTCCGGAGGCGCGCGACGCCTATTGTTTCAACCCCGCGAGATCGATTCGCGGCTGGATCCCAGGGCCTTAATGAGCGGAGCGCGGCATCAATCGCCCGGCGCGCACGCGGAAGGAGAGACGGAGGCTCCCGCGCGGGAAAACGGCCCGCGCGTCTTCCTTTCGTCGCGGTGGAGCGCACTCGGCAAAAGACGGGCGGAAAAGTGCCGATCGTTTTCTGCCTTCGCGGTTATTTTCGATTCGGGAGAAAGAGAAACGCTGTTACTCAACGGCGGGGAAGAGCGATGCCGCGGTATTTTGCATTGTTTTAGGAACAATTAATTGTGCGGAGAGCTAGCGGATCGAATATGTTGTTGTGCAACGTTTTTTTTGTTCGAATTCTAATTGTACTTTTTTTTAAGGTTGGATAGTGTAGTACTTCTTTAAACAAGCATCTTAATAAAGAAAAATTCATGAGTTCGTTTTATTAAAAAGATATAAGTTTAATAAATGCAGATACGGTATTTTTATTACTTTTGCTGCATTTAATATTCAAGTGTCATTATTGCCACATTATTTAATTACAATTAAACTTGCAAATTAATATTAAGATAAAATCTATCTTTTATAAAATTATCAATTCCCATGTTGATATTACGCATGCAATTCCCATTTAAATGATTAAAGCGATAGCTCCTGATAAATTGTTGATCATAAAATTTAATTACTAAAAAGCATACTTCATCGCTGATGCAAAAAAAAGATACAAATCGCCGAGCGATACAATGAAGATTCTAGGTTGACTGGCAATTCAGCTTAATAGATCACCTACGTTTTTCCCATCGCAGTGCAACGCTCGCGATCCCATTAGAAAGAAATAGAAAACGACGCGCACAAACGCCTTTTCCATTAAACGATCGTTGCATTATATCCGCGAACGGCCTTAAAAAGAAAAGAAAATAAACGATCGCTTCGCTTTCTACGAGCTGTGGCGTCGGGCGGAAGAGGCGTCTGAACTTGAGAAGAGGCTAATTTTGCTTGCAAATGCGCGAGTCCATCTGGAGCAATGAGAATCGCCGAGCTATCGGCATCTGCATAATCGCCGACGATCCCGCGGCAGTCGCATTGTCTCGCGTCCTCCGCGGAGCATCGCGCGCTCTCGCTGTAGAATGGCGGAGCAACTCCCCTTTCTCCACGCCGGGGCGTTAATTAATCGGCGCGGGCTTTCTTGCCGCGGCTATTTGCAAATTGGCGCGACGATTGTGCCCCGCTGCGATTTTCACGGGCGAGCATGACGGAGCGCGGAATTGAGCTCTGCACTGCGACGCACTTACAATGGCAATTAGTCTATCGCGCTTTGCGGCTAATTTAAATTCAATCGAATTTTGAGTAATGAGCTGATATTGTGGCTTCTCGATAATGCGGCTGCGTAAAGTATAGTTACTTTATTGTGATGCAGAGAATTGATAACATTGACATATCGTTACGTAATGGGGAAATAAATTCTCGAGCAAATAATAGGGGAATAAGTCGAATTTCTGAAAAATCAATAGAAATTTAAATCGTGCGTCAAAACATTGATAAGTGACTGTTGAATATACTGCACTCAGAAGCGGCTCATGTTTTCAATTTTCCTATTGATTTAGCAAAAAAAAAGATTGCGCGTCAACGATAACGACTTCAAAAAACACTACTATCTCACACTTAAAAAAAAAAAAAAAGAAAAGTCCTGCCATTCCGGCGACGGCGTTTTTCATCAGTTAAGACTCGTTACAGCCAGGAAGAGTAGGCTAATCGGAGCAGGTTAACGGGCCATTTTCCCTAAAACCATTCGAAACGTCGTTGCTTTCACTCCATTCGCCGGCGGTTCTCGCGCTCATGCAAATTCGCACAACAATGCGGAGCGAGAAAAAGCAGCTCGCGGAGGTCGCGTTTCGTTCGCCGGCCGTTTTGCTCGTCCCCGCGCGCCGTGAAAACGCAAATTCCATTGTCGCGCGCGCGCAGGGCCGAAGGAGCGCGACTTCCCACAGCCCCGCGTGTGAGAAAGAGCCGCGCGGGTCTTCGGACGAGCATAGGTGAGTTCCGCGGTCGCCCCTTCGGAAATCCGGTGAGCCTCGAAGCGCGCGCATTTTGCCGCTAATGCTTCCATAACGCGGGGAACGGCTATCAAGATGCGGGGTGGGGGAGAAGCGCAAATGGACGGTTGCGCCGCGTGTATATTTGCAATCGGTAATGACGGACTGCGCGTTGAGAAAGAGCCGCGTTGCACTGTGCGCGGGGATTTCGTTTTAATTAGCTCTTTCTTGCGGCTGCGTTGCTTACGCGTCGAGCACGTGCGTGTGTGTTTTGTCGGGTGTATTCTTCTTTTTTAGAGTCTTATTGCAATTTATGGTGGATTTGGCCGTCGCTCGCATAAATATTTATGAGGTGAAAATGTTGGCTTTTGATTCGTAAATTTAAATTGTCGAGGGGAGAGATGGGGATTAGCGCATAAATGTAATGAAAATCTTGACAGCGCGAGGCTCTATGCGGATTTTTCGCGATCAGCCAGAGCAAATAAAGCGCGATAATCGCGGAGGAACGCTTATCGCACTGCGCTCCGACTACAAATATTGACCTGTGAAATCAGTATTGGAACGAGGGCTCGCACCTATTGGATCCAGCAAATTGAGCTGAGGCTACACCGAGGTGACAAATATTTCCACGAATCTTCTTTTGTTTTTCCTATACTTTTTTTAATTATTATTTTTTTTAAATTTACAAAAATTGATTTTATTTAGATGTGAATGTGGGCTAAACATTGAAAGAACGAAGAGCTAGAACTCGATACGTAATAATAACTTGATCCGCAATCAAATACGTATTACAATCATAATTTAATGGTGTGGTGATTAGGAGATAGTGATGAATTAACGTTGATGCCATTTGTTGCTAAACTCATAATTCATTGCAGTAAAATTTTAATAATTCCATTGATAAGTATAATAATACATTATCAGAATTTGAATAACAAATATTAAAAAAGTGCATATTGTTATTCTAAGCAAAGTTAGCATTGTAAAAGTCACTCGATATGTTTCCTGCTTTCTCACGATGTAATTGACCAAAGTCAAATTTGAACGACTAGATAAACATTCGGCTCTGTTGGGACTTTTCTCATAGATAAGCAGCAGAACCGATTCCTATTCAGTTCCTCTCCTTTTTCCAGTTTATAAAGTACAAACCTAATACGCTCTGCGCATAGATAAAGAACAATGAAAGTACTATTTTCAACGCTCGAAATGTAGTTCTACAAGGCTGCGCTTTACTCGGGTACACACGAGACCCTTTTAATCGCATTGACATATTATTTCAAAATTTGTCTACAATGTTGCGCTAACCCCTTTAGATAAAATTGTGCAAACAATTTTAGAATGTCGAAAGATGCGAAAACATGCTCGTGTAATTGATGTTAAGAATGCTAAATAAAAATACTATATAAAAACAAAATAACTGACCTTTCTGCGCAACAAAATTATATAATAAACATTGCAAAAAAAGTATGCAATTTCATTAACGATCTTCAAGGTTCATTTGAAAAAACCAACATCGCAGTTTCTTTCTTTACTATAAAAAAAGTTCAAGACCATCTGCGCTAAAACAAAGTATTTTTAAACAACCCACTCCCTTTAAAAAAAGAAGCGCAACGCCAATCCCTCGAGCGGAAAAGAGTTTCGCATCTAAAATTAGGCCTCCATCTCGCCGGCCGTCATCGACCTCCAAATTAGCATTCGGCGCGGCTGCATCCGCGGGCGACACGTGGCCCCTGCAGGCTGGCGGATCGCGTGCACTCGGTCCGGGCCGCTGCAGCCGCGACGGTCATTCCCTCGCGGCGACTCGCGCGAGATTTGTGTGTCAGTGGATCAGGCGGCCCCCGGTATTTTTCCGGTCGTACCGGTTTTCGGTCGCTCGCGCTCGCGGCGATCGCCCCGCCGCGGGATGAAAACGCGGGCGCGACTCGCTCTACCCAGACTAAACAAATGTGCCGCGCGCACGCGCTTGACGACTGCTGGCGCAAAGTGCTGAGGCCTCCTTGCGGGCGCACGCGTGGAATTCCAGCCGATTGTTTGGATCCTTTCGAGACTCTTTCGAGAGAGGAACGGATACGCGAATCGAGGATTAATAAATGTTTCTTTAAGTTATTTTCAGCAAGCATGCGACAATTTTTTGTTTTAGTTGTAATTTTTATAATTTTAAGTTATGCTCTGATGATATGGAAGAGTGAAAAATTCAGAAAATCACTCTATTGGAGTGAAAATTCACTCTTTTTCAGAAAAAATACACCCACTCGAAACTCGATTGGCTGTGTTATCACTCGTTTCGAGTGGTTTTTCACTCTTCCACATTTTGAAGATTATGAGGGTGTACCTTTGTTATGCGGCTTGTTAAGCTGCAGCGTTGATGTAACGGAACAATGACGCTGATGAGATATTTTTTTTTTAATCTAATAAGATCTACGGACAGATGGTGTTCCGGAAAATAAATTTTCTTTTGCTTAACGATTTACTCGGTTGGCAGTTCGTACGAAATCATTTGACT
Source organism: Eurytoma californica (assembly GCA_035586675.1). Taxonomy (NCBI): domain Eukaryota; kingdom Metazoa; phylum Arthropoda; class Insecta; order Hymenoptera; family Eurytomidae; genus Eurytoma; species Eurytoma californica. Next base: position 4,015,525 of record JAXIUT010000037.1, on the reverse strand, counting down.
GTAATTGACTAGGGTATAATCACGGTTGTACTTTGATAGTAATTTGCAGGTGTACGGAGTACTTGCATAATATTCTTCGTAATCAGATTGAAGATAATTTATAGTAACCCCTCTTTGTTACAAGAAAGCATTTTTCGTTTTATAATTACACGTATGGTATTAGACAGTACCTACTTACGAATGCCTTATAGAGGTTCTTTTGGGTAGTTATTAATCATTGATTGGAGAAAATCCGAAACTTACCTGTAACAAGAAAGAAAACAAATCATTAGATAAATAAATAAAAAAAGAATGAAAATTGTAAAAAAAAAAAATAATTATACGAAATGAGTGATAAATGATTCGTTAATTATTAAAAGCTTTTTTCTGCTTCTACAAAGCTCAGAAATGGTCTTGGTTTATACTCAATAACTTGCTTCAGGATTCCTCCCACAGACATTCACAGTATTTTATATACTAGAATCCCTTGCCGCATGAATTAGAAAAATAAAAGGTGTGTCAAGTAATTCACTATAAAAATTAATTTACTTGAATCCTTTATTCTATAATTATATTAGTCTAAAGAATGAAATAGATACTATACTACGATAAAAACTTACGCAATTCTATAATAAATTTAATGAAAAGGATGGTTTTACAACTTCCCCGCCTAAATTTTCACGCATGTATCAGCGCGTTTAATACCTAACGTATCCACTTCGAGCGGACGTAATAAGCATAAACTCAAAGGGCGCACGAGAGAAGAATGAGAGAAAGAAAGGGACGCGCGTGTATATAGCGGCGTACAAACGAATCGCCGAGGAGCGGGCGGCTAATGGAGGCAGTTTAATTAAAGCGAGAGCCCGCGACAGATGTCGCCGCGGCGGATCTGGCCCAGCGGGACAATTAGCATATTTATTAATGAATCCACATTCACCGGGTCCACGGAGCGGCCCGTGTGTGTGTGCACACGCTCGCGAGTAGTCACATGTCGCCGCCGCGCATATGCGCCGCAGACTTTTAATGCCTCGGGGATTCCCCTCCCTCTACCCTCCCCCAATTTTTTTTTATTCAATTTAACGCCACGCACTCGCTAATTGCGAGCGGGGGCGGGAAAGAGCGAAAATTGGGAAGGCACCGGGCGCTCTCTCGCCATATAGTCGACGGGCGGACTACGCGTGGAAATTAGATGGGACGGCGAGAGCCTACTCTTTGATGAATACGTTTTTGGACGAAAGTGACGCGGTTTTAATTGAACTTTCAAAGAGCGGACTGATTGATGGGTTGTTTCGGCTTCGGGGAATAAAAGGCATCGCTTTCACCGACGCACCTAAGCAAACATAAACACCCGAGTTAATTTCAGATCCGAATGATAGACTCTGCATTAATTTTGTAGGCGGCGAACCGCTTTATTAATAATCCTGCGCAAAACTGAAGGAAGAAATGGAATTCAAACCTAAAAGTTTATCCGCGAAACAAAACGCCGGCACCGAAAAAATGACAAAAAGCAAAGCCCGCGCGATATACAGGAGCTGAAGCGACGGCCAGGCGAGCGAATTTTTTTCCGCAGTCACGAGCGAGCGGGCAGGACGAATGGGCGGAGGGGGTGCAAAAACAGAGAGGGCCGAGAGAAAGCGGTGGCTGCGATACGTCTGCCGGCGAGGGTGCAGCGGCGATTACGCTGACAAAGGCGTCGGGGAGCAAAAAAAAGGGGTGAGCTCGTGGCTCGGCTTACAAAAAAAAAGAGGGGCGAGCGCGCTTGGCCGTTAATCGACGGGAAGGCCCCTCGCGCCGCGCTTTACGATCGACCGGTTAATGATTGACTTTTGCGCCTTTAATGGCGAGGTGCTCGCGCGGTGGCCCGACACTTCCACGCGCGCCTCGGCCACTCGACCAATAAGGGCTTAAGCAGCGCGCAACGACTTTTTGATGCTCGTGGCAGTCAGGTTCAAAGGATGCGATTAAAAGGTTGGGGAGGGAGGCCGTTCGCTTTTTCCCGGGACAATTGATGAACTGCGCGGATATGTACTGGTTTAATTCTGTGGACGTGAAAGTCATCACTGACAATTTAGTATTAAATCTTTATTTAGAACATTTTCTTTTGGTTGTTCATTCCTTATATTGAATTAGTAAACTTTTTGCTCAAGTTAGTAAGTTTGGTTAAATAAAATGTACAACATTAAAATTCGCTAGTAAAAAATTTTAAGATTCATTCGAAATCATTACTGAATAGCAGTAAAAGTGGATTACGGAGGGAATCAATAAAAATACTCGGAGGATTCAAAATAAGAGAAAGTGCACGAGTAGGTAATATATCTTGTTACTTCTAGCAACTCTACTATCATTTTAATTTTATTCAAGGATTCTTGAAGTCCAATTTTAATAAATCTATCTTGTTGAAGTTCCAAACCTAAGAGAATCGGTCAATAAATTTCGTACTAACGAGGAGGCACCATCGCGGTTTAAAAGAGGAATTTTGATCAATGAGAAAATACTTTTGAAACATCAATAAAATCATAATGAGCATATACTTCGCAGCAGAACAATACTGCAATAATAAATTGCTTCATAAAGCTTTGTACACATTGTTAATTAGAAAAAAAATCTAAGGGTTTTATTAAACGCAGCATTCAAATATCAATACCAGCATTCTAAAGTTAACCAATGACATCGAGTAAATAAATTATTAAAAAAATCAATAAATAATGACACATTGTACGGCCGTTAGTCTAACACGCGTAGGCCACGAAACGAGAGTCCGATTATCAGCAAAATAATCGACTTCTGCTGCTGCTCGCTGCCACCCCGAGAATCCCAATCTCAAGACTCGGTAAAGTAATCGGCGTCATTATCCCGGCGACTAAGTCGAACAATACTCGCGTTTGTGTACAAAAAGCCGCCGAACACGATATTTCAATTACACTCCCGGCCCTGCAACGCTAACTGCCTCGAGGCAAATAAGACGGTCGAAAGCGCGCGGGGGAGGGGGGGCATAACGCGTGGGTCGAGCAAGTGCATTCATTGTCGAGGTCTGGGTATAATGGCCGTCATACAATACCCCGCCTGCCGGGCGATTCGCATTAGTTTGGCATTACAAAACAAAGACAGTCGGGCGGAGGGACGGGCGCGAAGTTCATCAGTCACGTCGGTCGACGCGTCGCTTATCGATGCACCGCACGAGTCTACCGGCGCATGGAGAAGGGGAGGGAGGCTCGCCCGCCAAGTTCGCGAATTAATAAGGCTTTGTATTGTAATGCGCCGGCGACGATGTACCTCTCTCGGCCGCTCGTCAATTAGCCCAGATAAGGAGACCGAGCGCTACGGTAATTTATTGCTCTCGCCTGCGAGGCATTCGCTTTTCCGCGCTCTATTGATGAATCTGGCTAGTCGCGTGTTAAAACGATATTAGACACTTTTAAGCATCACTTGACTCTTTATAATGGGAATCATTCGTTTCAAGTGATCAGTTGTATTTCTTTTACACTTGAAGTTGTTTCATAAATTCCACTAGAAAAACATATGTTATATTAAAAACTTTATTTAGTAAAAACGGAAAAATCGCGTAGTCGACATAATCACACAAAGAGCGACTTTTCTCTAATCAAGTTTTTTTTATAATGAAATTCAACTCTTCCTCAATTTATGCCTGTCGCCTCACTTTTTATACTAGCACCAACAAATTTTCCACTCTTATTTACATTTGGACGTAAAGAAAAAGAAGAAAAGCCGATGTCTCAACGGCAGTATTTGCATTCTAGTACGACGAAAGCTATTACGTCGTCGCGGAAAAGCGGGGTAATTTGGCTAAACACTTGCATACGCTCGGTTATTAGTGGACGCGTCTTTGCGCGCGGGGGTCCCGGAGTGCGAAGCTACTCCCCGGGGCATTGTTGCCCGGCTGCCGAGAAGAGCGCGGCATCCCGCGAGTCCAGCGGACAGCTGTTGCCGTTCGCCGAGTGCATAACGGCATCCGCGCGGGCAGCTTCCGCGAGAGGAGGACGACGCGCCGGAGTGCGCCCCAGGCGCATATTTGGCGCTCCCCGGAGATAGCGAATGCATAGCTGCGGTTAATAGCGCGGGGATTGTTTCGTATTTTTTGGGATGTTTCGGTTTCAGCAGTTCATGATTTCACTGCACTCGGAAAAGCTATTGTAAACTTTTGACGCGCAGGAGTTATGCTAAAATAGGCAAGGAGTAATGAAAATACTTGGAACATTACAATTTCGGTGTGGTTGAGTGTATGTACTGTAACAATGATTTACTTCCGTATATTGAAAATGTGGGCCCGATTTCGGTTTATGTTACGTTTATTTACCGTAACGACTGTCTGATGTGCTGAACAGTTATAATGCTAGAATACATTTTTATAATTACTCACTTGTTAATAGACTTTTATTACAAAATTTATGTTTCATAACAAAATGTACATGTAAGCAAAACAAATATTAAACTAACGTAATATTATACAGTTTTTAATATCTTTTAATTTTCTCCGATATTATACACAATGCATATAGCGTGCCAGACGGCGTACAGACGTTTGTTAATTACTTCAATCAACGGTGTGTTTTATAAAACACCTAGTACGTGGGCATTCGAAACGCATCCCATCTGCTGCACCTCCATCACCGTGCAACCCGTATGATTGATATATCTTCCCAGCGCGCCACCGTGACTCATTTAGTCCAATCTTTCTAACGAGCGCGCATAAATGCAAAGCGCATCTATTAACGGTTAATAAAATATGATTGAGAACAGCGCGTAACGCGAATTTTTTTCCTCCCCATCATGATTGAATTAAACCCCAGCCTCGCAGTCCATAGCTCGCAGCCGGCAGCTGCTGGCACTACACGACGAGCCTCGTCATTAGCATAAACGCAATTAAACGCGGCAATTAGACCCCGGCGCACTTTCAATTCTCCTCGGGGTTCTCACAGGCAGGCCGCCTCCCGGCGGAAGAAGACCACACAGCGGAGGAAAAAGCCCGGCCGAGGAAACGCCCGTCCCGCGGGGGGATAAGTCGGAAAATAGCCGAGCCTCGGAACAATCGACGTCGGGAGCGCCGCGGAGCATAACGCGGCATCGGTATTTTCCGTCACGTCCGCCTCTTGAGAGCGTACGTGTCCGCCGAGCCATTTGAATACAATGTGCCGCCACGGGCACCCCGGCCGTCACCTCCTGCACTCGTCTCCCCGCGGAGGGAGAGGTACACGACGGAGACGCGGCGGAGGGAGCCTCGCGTGCACGCGGAGAGGGTCGAGGTTAAGTGGCGCTCGGCCGCGGTTATTTCCGGGCCGCCAATTAGGCCTAATTAAGGAAACACTTGGCGCGTCGTTTAGCATTTTGCGCGCTTTCTTTCTGCGCCCGTACCTCGTAATTCGAACGTACTTCGGGTTCGCTCGCCGTTTCTGCGTTTTGCCGCGACGAGGGAGGTTCTAATGCTCGAAACGAGATGCACGTGCGTAATTTTCTAGCGTTACTCCGAGGAAACGAGCAGATTGTAAAAACTCTTTCCTGCGCACTTTTTTAAGGTCGCCCTATTTCCTCGCGGTAATTCGACGAAGATATACGACGCGCATCCCGGCCACCAAAGTCTCGCCCCGGTAATGAAAAGCAAACAATAATTTTAACTGATGCCCCCGTAAAATTGGTAAACGTGACGTTAACTGCGAGGGGCTCCGGGGTCGCGCGGCGCTTTTACGATCCGGGCGTAAGGTGTCATCTCATCGACGAGTCGCAAGGCACCGTGTAGGAGAAAGGCCCCCCTCCCTCTCACGGCACATCTGGCGCAGCAGCCGCCGCCTCGTTTGTCCGAAAATCGGGAGGTGTTTCGGAGCGAGTAAAAAAAAGGGGCACCGAGTGCAGAGGGACCTCGGCATTCCACAGATTCGCCGCGCTTCGACTCTTTCTTTCCGTCGTCATCTGGCGTCAACGAAGCTTCCCCCCTACTCTCTCTCTCTCTCTCTC
>JAXIUT010000037.1:3982638-4001507 GCA_035586675.1 Eurytoma californica | reverse complement strand
GCTGTTTATGGAATAAGAACAATAGGTACGAGGAGATAAAAGATCATTGTTACTCGAGTGCGAACAAGAGAGAAAATGGGCAAATTTATTTCCGCAGAGTGTGTACCTCCATAGTAACTAGAAAATCCGGTTTACATTGTATTGTGTGTGACTCAAAGAGCGTCCAAGAGCCTAACCATATAAATTACATTGTTATTTCAACCGTAAAACGCGGCCAGCTACCAAAATTAAGACTGCCACATATTCTGAGACCTTATTAGGCTTTTCTTAGACTATTATACATTAGAAAAAAAGAGGTCAAATAAAGTATCTTTTTACCTTCTCTTCATCTTAATAGAAAATTAAAACGCGTTATAAATGCATTAATGCGGGTTATTTATAGTTAAAAAATGTTAAATTAAAGGTGTGCTTTTTAATTAAAGCGCAAGGAAAAAGATTTTTAATTGTAACTTACGAACTGGAGAAAAACGGACGAAAATGATTATTGCAGTAACTCACCTGTAACAAAAAAAAATACCATTTTAAAATTTATACAAAAAAAATAAAGTGAAAAACATATAGCATTCAAAAAAGATAATCAAAACTGTTTACTAATAAAAAAGCAAGTATTCTGTATTATAAGGTCTGTTTCGCGAAATGTGAGAGTGAAAAACCATTCGCTTATAATAAAAAAAAAACGAGTAATTCAATTTTTCCAGAAATAGACTGATTTCTCTTGATCTGAAAAACCAACAGGTCCCACCAATCCCTTTGTAACTGCACGAGAAAAAAGCTAACCCCACACACGGCGTGCCTACTTATAGGGCGTCGTTCGTTCCCACTTTGCCGAAAAGCCGGTGCGCGCAGGTGCGAGCAACAATGCCGCGCCGAAGAGAGGCTGCTGCGGGCTTCACCCGCTCACCGGCAGAAACGTGCACCGGAATCTCGGTCCTTCGAGCGCGCGGCGCCGTCGAGCGAGACGGCGCTTCCGCCCCCCCTCCCTCCTCCCCCGAGGGGGGCAGCAGCTCGCTCGGGAAAAATTGCTGCTTTAATTGCTGCATAAAAATATGACGCGCGGGACGGCCAAATTCGTTTTTTTATTCCACGCGCGCTTGGTGGATGCGTGTCGCGCGCGTTAATTTTTTTTCTTCAATTAGGAGATAGATCGAAGATAAATGAATTATTTAACGCCGTGAATTACGAGCTGCACTGATTTCGTATTTATTTATTTTGATGGAAACTCGTTAAGCGATTTCTAATTATGAAAATATAACACTTTCGTATAATTTTAAAGCGAATGCAGTAATGATCCATCGTACGAGTATTTTTAAAATTCCAACGCCAATTACGTCCATCGCGCACCTTAAAGTCGAGCAAAACAACAATAATCAATTTATTCAGGCGAGGCCTATCACATAACATCTAATCAGGAACAATCGACGTAAGTAAATTTTCCACCTCGACGGTTTAAGCGGCAGTAAAACAAATTTGTTCGTTTTATCATGAAGCCGCAGATAAGACGCAGCGCAACTCGACCCTTTCAACCCCGTCCCGAAAAAAAATCTAGCCGCGGCGGATTTCAGTGAGCTATAGCCTTTTCCGCGTATAAACGTGCGCATATCGCCTCTGGGGTCCGCGCCGAAAGATAAATCCGCCGGGTCCTTGGTCCCCGCGCGAGAAAGCGAGTCGGCGCACACGTGCACCGGTGCACTCGAGTGTGTCCCGAGCCGCACGTGACCCAGAATGCGCGGTCGCCTCGCGCGGGCCACATGTATACGACTTCGTCATCGCCGCGACTGTGATTCAGGGATTAGGATCGAAGCCGGCCCCGGGCTCACGCTGCGCCGCGCGGACTTTAATAGACCGCTTTTTTTTTCCCTCTCCTCTCCCTCCTTCTCTCTCGGGCTCTCGCGATGTCTCACTTTATCGGCCGTCGCGCGCAAATCTGATTTACGGCCGGTGCTGCTTTTTTTTCCGCGCGCTGATTTATCGATCCACCCGCGGGTCGCCCCTTTTTTCCCTTACGCGGCGCCCGTTCGGGGGAACAATAAGTGGGCTGCTGCGCTTTGTCTTTGCGCGGAAACGATTTTACGTAAGGCTTTCTTTGTGCTGATTTTCTTTTGCGAGGTTAGTCTTATATTTTTTTTATTAAAAAGACACGGTTTAAAATTTCAGTTGCTTTTACTACATTTAAAAGGTATAAAAGGTTTCTTTTTTCAGCGAATATTTATTTATTATGAAGAGGCTGAGGTTGAAAATTTGAATTACTTTAATTTACTTTGACATAAAAATTTAAACGTAGTGTCACTTGAAAATTTATTCGCAAACAAGTTTGAATAATACAATGTTACTAATTCTACTATTTTCAGTGTTGTTAGTGATTCGGTAATACTTATAATGGAGCAGCATGTACGTGATTGGAAATCCGCGCAGGATGGCGTCATACCAATATAAGCGCGGCAGAATGATGTCACTTCGGTACACATAATCGCATTGTTCTATAATTTTTATTATATTCTAAAAAGGAGCTGCTTCGAGTTTCATGCAAATTAACGACCTATACAAAGCCACACTGAATTATTTTCAATACACTCAATTGAATCGCCGTTGTTCCCCACTTGCCAAAAACGGATGGCAGCCCACCAATCGATTCGCCAACTTGGAAGCGACTCCTTCATTTCCCGGACAACGTGTATATCCACGATTTCGAGCAGTAGCGAAGAAGAAAAAAAGCCTCGAGAAAACGAAGACCCGAAGAAAGTACGCCAACGAAAAGTGCGAAAGAGGCGGCCGGAAGCCTCTTTGATATTCGCGAACGGGCGATGCGCTCGAAACGTCGTACAGCCGTTCGCGGATCGACGGCGTCGCCGGGGGAGGGCGGCGCGAGGGAGGGAGGCTGCCGCCGCCGAGGTGCCGTTACTCGGGCCCAGGCCTAACCCAATGCATACACACCGCCGCAGCGCACCGGCACCGAGAGAAGAAGAAAGGCGGCGGCGGAGAATCCTCCTTTTTGCTCTCCGGTGCAGCGGCGGCGCGCAGCTTTCTTTCGTCCCGCGGGCTCGCTCGGATGTCGGCGACGCCACTGACCCAATACGGCTGTTGCCTCCGACTTACGCGCACGCTCCGCGCGACCGACGCTCGCCTCCTATACACGCTGCATTAGCATGGGCGAGAGATGCTCTCGGGTGACCCGGATTTTTGTTACGTCTGCTTTCTTGCGATCTCGAAGGGAACGAGATTTTCATTGCAGCTTAAAATTCAGCTACTGCAATTCTTTATAAATGCTCTTTTTCTCGGTTTTAAAGGTGATGTGCAAGAAATTTCAAGAATTCTAGTAATTTAGTACTACATACGTGTAGACATGTAACGTGTTCCATAAAATTATATTTGTAATAATTGTTATTTTACATACAGTAGATAAAACGAGATACTTATGTTTTTTCTTTTCATTCAATAGCTTATACGACAATATTAAACACGAAAATTTTGTTTTAAAAATGAGCAAACCCACTACACTGGTTCGCTTACACAAGTTAAACAGAAACGAACTATTTATTGATCACAAGCAATCATCATTGATTTAATTTATATAAAATTATTAGTATTTATTTAAAAATTAAAACTCCGAAATGCTTGCAAAAGTATGTATATAAAAGTACAAATTAAACTGCAATAAATCCCAATTATTTGCTACCGGTTAAAACCAATAACCAATAACCAATCCAAAAGCACGAAAAAAAACGCAGGGCAAATTAATCGGCCAGAAATGTTCGCCTCCATTAAAGTTAACCCATCGGGCAGCATGCAACCGAGCATCTCGAAACTGCCGGTCTCGCCCGGAGAAAATTGACCGTTCCCCGGCCTAGGCGAGCGATAGGAAAAGGCCCCAACGTGCATCCACCACGCGATCCTTTGTTCCCCGAGCGAGGCGCAAATAAGAGCTTAGGGCGATAGAGCGAGGAGAGGAGGCTCCTCGGGCCAAGAGGAAGAGGGAGGCGTCGAGTGGGGAGAGGCGCACAAGAGAGAAGAACGAGATCTGCCGGACTTCTCCCTCCACCGCGGCGCACGTACGCCAGGTGACGTCGTGTTCCTGCGCCTCCTCTCGGCTCTCTCGCACCTATATACCTACGAGAAAGAGCCTCCCCCCTCCCTCCCGTCGGCGCGTCCGCTCACCTGATAAGTTTGCTCGCGCGAGCGCCCGAAGACGCGACGCAACGCTCCCGAGTGTACAGGCGCGCCGCGAGTATATACAGTTATAGCCGCGCGCGCTCCTCGTTGTCTTCCTGGCCGCTGCTTTGTACAAGAGAGCGAGAGAATCGCTGCGAGGAGGAAGAGGCGCGCGCGGAGGATGCGGACGGGGCGGAACGCGCCGCGCGCAAGGCGGAAATTTCGAAACGCGTGGGTTGCGCGAGATTTGCCAACAGGCCGGCGCTTTTCGGACTGTGCGCGCGCCGGACGGAGCGCTCCTTGTTTCCTATCCTCGGCGTTTAGTTGCACGTGCTTTTGTAACGCCGCATTAATTAGAAATCCACCGGTGACTCGGGGCTTCTAACGCGGAGAACGGCGCAACCTAATTTTTCAAAAATTTTTTTTTTTTTTTCGTGAATAATCAACACGGTCTTTAGCGCGAGTGCATTGCGTAAACGCGATGTTTGATTCATGCAAAGTTTCGTACACGTGTTCCGGCGAGAAAAGTCGCTATTCATTCAGAGTTTACATGTCACAGTAAAAAAAAAAGCGATTTTTCTCCCTCGAGCATTCGCGCGCAATCAAATATGCTGAAAAATACTGAACATTAAAAAACGCTATCGCATATTAAACGTTCGATAAACGTCCAGCGGCGATAAATCTCGCTGAAAACCTGGAATAATCTTGACGATCTGAACGTAAATGGTCGTGATCCGCCGTTACTCGTGCAAAAGGAGCAGATCGGCCGGTTTGGCTCGCGCGACGCACGTGGGAAAGCGTCCGGCGCTGCCCCGGCGCAGGAAATTGAAAACGCATTGAGACATCGGGCCGATGGAGATCGCGAGCATCCGCCGCGCGTAAACTCGCCCGGCCGTCTCGTTTTGTTTCGACCGGCAGTTTAAGTAACGTTAACTCGACTCGCGCGGTCACTACTCCGCGCGCTAACGGACGTTGAAGTGCCCCGACGACGCCGCGCGTCCGGAGGCTGGAAGATGCTACCGCGCGGAGCCTTAATTATTTTCGATGACCGCTGCTCCGGAAAGTGAAAGTTTCGGTGGATTTATTAAGACAGCCCGGGGAGCACTTAATTTTCAAAATTTACTGTGCACTTAAGTTATATAATAAACGGCCTTACGCGGGCTCGTCATAAAAATCATTAGAATATATATAAGCTCATTTTTTAATTAATTTAAATTTCACGAGAGTTGCGGGCAATTTGTACGTGTCACTGTTTGGATGATGTAATCACGTGATTAAATTTCAACGACTTTATCTTTCAATCAATCACTAGTTAATGAAATATTTCAGATTTAGCGCCCTTAAAATTGTATACGACTGATTAGAAAGAGGCGTGAAAAATAAATATATACGAATCGCGAAAAAATTCAATCGCGTACATTAACAGTATTAGTTCGTTACCGGAATCGCTTCGCTCGCAGTCCATCAGCGCGCCTTTTGTTGCCTTCGTCATTTCAATATCGGGCGCGGAGATGAACTGAAAATCCCGGGGCTTTTCATAACGCCGCAACGAGGTCCCGGCAGTGTGCACCCCACGAGTCGGTCCTCCGCACTCGGCATAATCAACGCGTGCCAGTCAAAATAGCTCGCCGCGCACCCCCGCAGGGGCTCGTGAAAATTTATTGGAATGCGTGGGGAGGGCCGCCCCCCTCTTCGAGAGAGATCCCCTCGTTTACCGACGTGGGCGTTCGTCTATGCGCATATCGGCGACAAAGCTTTTTCCACGAATCCACGAGGCTATACGCGAGGCCGGATGAATGGGGTATTTAACTTTCCCGTAATCTTGTTTATGGATTGAAACGTCAGAAGGAGCGGGCTTCGTCGACTGTTTATGTGCGCCGTTCGATGTTGTTTCTATATATTAAAATTGATTTGATGCAGTGCCAATTTATTAATAACTTTCTGTTAATTAGATACTTGCTCTTGTCCATAAATTTAATTAAATCTAAGGTCAATATTTCTTTCATAAACTCAACATAAAACGCGGGAGAAAAATTTAACACCCGCAGGATATAAGCGGAAAAATTATTCTTAAAAACGTAAAAAGAAACAACGAGTCCAAAGAGAGTCCGTTCGAGAAGTCCTGTGTATACGTGAAAGGACGAAAAACGAGATCGCCTCAGAAGTATCCCCCGTGAAAAGGAAAGCCTTCAAAAGCTCTGCCCTCTCTTTCTCGCGCCGGCCGCCGCTCCGTCCGCAGTGTCATTCAGCGCGGCACGCACGCGCTCCGTGCCCCGAGGAATGCGCTCGCGTTGCACCGCTTTTGTGCCTCCGAGCCGGGAGAGGCCGAGGCGCATAAACAATGCGCGCGCGCGCGGCCAGGGGGGGAAGGTGCGGCGGCGGCCGAGGATGCGGGAGAGCCGCAGCCCTCCGGGCCGTAGCCGAAAGTTCGGCCTACCCTTCGGCTTTCACCTCCGCCTTTGTGTGTAAACGCGCGCGCGCGATTTTTCGGAGGAGCCGCCGGAAATTGCGTCGAACGCTTTCTCGTGGGCGCGCGTTTAATACCGGGAAAGAAACGGCGGGGGAGGAAGGATCGAGTGACGGCGATGCTGCGCGTAATGGAACCACCTCGCGGTGATTTCCTTCTCTCTTAATTTTTTTTTCTCTCGAGCCTGTGTATCCTATATATCGTAGGTGGATACGGTGTATTGTACGGCGGCCGGATCGCGTTATGTGCACTGCGCTCGGGTAGCGTATCGGGCTTTTTAATTGGCGGCTCCTTCGTCACGCACTTATACGCCGCGGCTGGAAATTCAACAATCATCCTTTTTGAATGCAAGGTTAATGTGATACACCGATTTTTTGGTTGTAACTGTAGACAGAACACTCTTATTTGTAACGAAAAAAATATCTTAAAAAATCTCGAACATTAATGTTTCTTAATTCAGAATTGTTTAACAAATAGGATTTTTTCTTTTTGCAGTGTGAAAAACTTAATAAAGCACAATATTTAATAATACCTATGTAAAATTGATTTATTCGAAAAATATGTGTAGCATAATAGTACATGTTTACTATCATATACGTATGTATATAGAATTATTATTGCTGTAATATCTTGGCTCCATCGTATTATTATTTGAATTGAAAACATATTTATACAATATGAAAATAAACAAATCGACGTTCACATAACGGACCATTGAGCAAACAATAGAATACGAAACAAATACTTTAGACAAATCCATAAAAGTAAAATAATATTTCGTCTCTTTGCTTCATTAAACTACATTAAAGTTTGTTAATTATTATACTACACTACACAAAAAATATGACTTTTCAGCAAACTATAAAATCAATGAATCGAAAGTTCAGTTAATAAAAAAGCTAAACGTCAAAATGATACGCGCGCTCTAGTCTTACATTTCTAATCTCAGCGTCTAAGCATCGCTCTCGTCCAAGCTGGTGTTTCCCTCGTCCTCGTTGTCGTCCTCGTCGTCGTCGTCATCGCCCTGATCGACGTAGTAGTCAATAGTCTCGACGATGTCGTCGCACGACGACTTCTCGTTCTGGAGGGTAGTATGGCCGACCTTGCAGTACTCCTCGACGGTGGTGGGCACTACGACGCCCTCCAACGCGGCGATTTTCTTCGTCAGCTCCACGTGCCGCTTCACCAGCTGCGCGTACTCGTCGTCCGCGCCGTTCGACGCGCGCCACCGGTTGTACATATTGCAGGCTTCGACGTTGGCCGGGCTGCCGGTGTTCGGCTCGCTCAGCAGCGAGATCACCGAGAGCAGGACCGTGCGCACGTTCTGCGCCGGGCTCCACTTCTCCGTGGCCTTGAGGTGGGTGTGCCTGCCGTCGCCCGGCCGGATCAGGATGGAGATGCACAGGCCGCCGGTCGGGAAGACGTTCGGGTGCCAGAACTTGCCGATGAAGCGGATGAGCGGCGGGTTGTACGGGTAGTCCTGGGGGAATTGCATGTGGGCCTTGAAGTAGCCGCCCTGGTAGATGGTGTCCGGCGGCCCGAAGATCGCCACCTCCCACTTGAACAGGTTGTCCTCGTCGACGAGCTTCACGCGGAAGCCCTCCACCGGCTCCTCCAGCAGACTCTTGTACTCCAGCTTCAGGGCGCGGATCGCGCTGCCGATCGGTACCGCCACCGAGCTTTCATTTTCATTACTCATCACCTGTCTCTGGAGCGATCCTTTCGCTTCGTTTTTAAATGTAGCGACGCTGGTGGCGGAATTTTTAAATACACTCGAAGACGTTGTTTGAATTAAACTAAACGGCTGCTGGGTTCTTTTGCGTCGGGCAGATATCTGTTTAGAAACACAAACGACATTCGTTAATTTTCACCGGAGCGAGGTGATGTTTACGTCATTGAATTTATCTAGCTATCTCCGTGCAGGTAAACTTCGACAAAATTTTTGTACCTGGTGATAAATAAATCGGAGATACGTAACAAGTATTCGACACTAATCACCAATCAGCACTGTACACTTTTGGTCCACAAAAAAGCGAATGTTCTATTAAATTTTAGTTACCTGTGCCTGCAAAATTTCTCGATCAATTTGTCCCTGGTCAGTGCCTTGCGGCTAGTGCAAATTGCTCGTCTCTGCTTTCAACGTCTAGAGTAAGTCTATTGATAAAAGGCACTAATTGGTCGTCACTATTTATACGCGAACTGTCTGAAGGACGGCGTCGAACTGACGAGTTCCTCGCTAGCGTTACCCCGCAATTCACTGGGGGGGCGCTCCCCCCTCTACTGGCCCAAGGTCCGTCGGACTATCTGATGTCCACATGTCACAGGACAAACATCGAGATTTTTTCGCGACTGTTTATAAAGGTGCAGTTTTTGCTAAAGTGCAAATGGACATTAATATGCGATACTTAAAATTGTTCTAAAGAAGAATTAAACAAGAATTTTTAAATGCTTAAGTAGGTCCAAAAAAGTACTCTAAAAATTCCCTACGAAAATAAATATTAAGTATTTTAGAATTTAAAGAGAGCGTTATTTAAATTTCAGTAATCAAGATTAAATGTAAAGGTTCACTGTGCCACTTATTAAAGCGAGCTTAACACCTCGAATAAAAAAATGTAAATGCCATTGTTGCGAGGTGACGTAACGAAAATCGTTCGAAGGTGAAAAAGAAAGAGTATAACTGTACAAATTTTATTGCACGAACAACGATACATTTACATAACACTTCCGCTTATTACCATCTCCTCCAAAAAGAAAAAAAAAAAAATCAGCCATACCGTTAAATACCCGCATTTCGAGCATTATCATTCGCTCGTACCCTCCTCTACTTTGAGTGACTTTCGAGAGCAGCGTGCAATTACCGATCGGCCGCTCTTGCGCGCGCGGCGCAGCCGCGATTAGCGCGGGCGGTTCACGGAGGAGGAGAAGGATCCTCGAAAAAAGCAGAGCGGGTCCCGTCTCTCCTCTCTCTCTCTCTCTCCGGCCGTCGATCGCTGCGGAGGTCAAATCGGAGCATCCGGTGCCGATTGAGCGACAGGCAAAGTTCTCTTCCTATCTGCATTTTTAAGAAGCAATTTCCGGCGCGGCGAGATAGAGGCGCGCGTGCGATCGGAAATCGCGTGCTTCCGAAGATTTCTTAATTTCCTCCCGGCTCCGAGCAGCGCGATACGGAGAGCCAGGAGAGTGAGCATCACGATGACAACTGCCGCGACGAGGAAGTCGCCGATAACGACGCTCTTCCAGCGGCGGCAAGTGCATTAGGCTCAACAGCACGCGTCAACTTTTATAAAAGTAATTTACGCGCGTCATTATGCTGTATAAACTTTGCGCTCTACCCCTTCGAGTGATCTTTTTTATCGCGAATTAATTAGATTGGACAAAATTGAATAAACAATGTAGAGTGATTTTTCGCAAAATGAAATTAGTGAGTTAATTTTGGTACTTTTACTAGACGCAGAGATTCATATATTTCAATGCGTATAAAAAATTGTAAATTTAAAAATAGACCGTATTTAATTTGCAGTAGAAATTAATTTCCTAAACTGAATTCAAAAAGATTTTCTTTAACATTTAACATAAACAATCGAATTCTCATGGAATCTTTCTCATAGATCTTTGTTTTTAAATTTTTCGAATAACGATATAATCTACAATTTTCTTTTATAAGGTAAAGTTTAATAATGAATTTACGCTTCTCAAGCCACGAGGAAAAATGTTAATCCGGTATAAGTCTAAGCGACAAGACTTTCCGTAACACTAGTCGATCGAGAGAAAAAAAGTATGCGGTGGTGCTCGGAGCCAAGCCTCAGGGTCAAGCCCGGCACGCGGGAAGTGAGGCGACGCTCGTGCACACGCCTCGTATACGTACACACAGAAGAGTAGGATATAGGGAGAGAAGCAAGCGAACTGCGGCGGCATCGTCTGCGGCCGGATGTAAACCGGCGGCTGCGGCGGCGCGCGTTTCTCGCTCGGGCCCGGCGTACAGACACACGCACACGCACACACGCGCTCCTCGCCAGATCTTCCATCCGACGCGCGCCAATCGCCGTATCTCGCGCGGCAATTAAAGCGAGATAAAGGCCCGGCCAGATAAAAGAAGGAACGAGGGGGGGCGCGAGTCCCGTCGCACACACTTATGTACAGTCGAGTACTGCGACGACGGGCCCCGCGGTGGTTATACGTGAATACGCCGCCGCAGGAGATAAGAATTTTCGGTGAGCCGTACACTCACCCGCGCGTCTCTCGTACATGTGCTGCGGAGGCGATCGTGACGAGAGTCTTTGATGCCCCACGGCAGCCGCGCGGGTTCCTCGCGCCCAGGGGGTATTATTCGCCGCGCGCGTCTTGTTTTCGCGCTCGGGTGTGTAACGGCACGATTGTATAGGCTTTATCGAATGATTTTTATAACGGTGCGTGGGTTTTCTTGTAACAATTTTATAATTGTCTAACTATAAATTTTGTCGTTCGATGTACTTGTGCAAGCCAAACAAACTGTATAAATTTAAAGTTTTGTGAAAAAAAAAACATTTTTTTCTTTCTAAAATAAAATTTAAAAAAAATAAAAGAATATTCCAACATCGAGTTCAGCCAAAACAAGAATACACTCGCGTCTCGTTCTCATCAAAGAAGCTCGATAAAGCCTCCAAATATAAATTTCGCGCACACGTACAAGCTCGGGCAGACCGGAACATCCTTCAAGATCAGAGGGCGGTGCTTTCAATCAAACTTCCGAGAAATCCGGTAGTGCGAGTCGCGCCGAGTCAAAAATTCGCGTGTCGCCGCCTCCGTTTCCGCGCTATAAATGGACCCGCTCGCGTCCGACCTCCACACCTCCTGCGCTGCACCCACCGTTCGAGTGGGTGGCGCGAAAGAACAGCACTCAATGAATTTCCGATATCCACTTTTCGGCGCTGCGAGGCGCGACTTTTTTTCTCCTCCGCGGGCCGGCGAGCTGAGACAGGGAAGAAAACACGGAGGGAGTCGCGCACGCGGTGCGAGCAGGTCGGAGGGAGGAAAGAAAAAAAAAAAAGGGTCGAGTGGATTCGAGGATGCCTCGAGACAAATCCATCTTGAGACGAAAATGAATACTGCTTTTTAGCATTCAGCTTTCTCAAAAGGGACACTCCATAGCTCCAATGGTGACCGTTAAATCTTTTGTTACACTCTTCTTTCGCATCGCGTGAATGACGATTAGGCGATGCACCGCTGCACAAATAAAAATACGAATAGTAAATCTAAAACTACTCGAAGGTATATAAAACCGGGACGCCGAAAAAGTTTAGCGACGCTTTTTTTTTTATAGAGTGCACACCGCGCTCGCTTGGTAGCCGTCGCGCGTTTATCACGGTTAACACACACGCACGCGTCTTTCTCTCTTCGACGTTGCGCGCGGGAGAAGTCAATGCACTCCCCCGTATATACGACTCTCTCTCGCGCGCGCGCCGAATGCGCCTTCGTTGTTCTCTCTTTCTCTTTCTCTCTGTCAGGTATGCAGCCACGCGGGAAGAACCCGGCTTCGTATGAGTGCGAGGGACGCGCGGATAGACGCTCGTATAAAGCGAGGCGCGCCTTGGCTCGAAGACAAAATTTTCGTGTCCGCCGAGACACACGTGGTTTTCTGCGCCGTCTCTCTTCTTTTTTTTCCTCGCCTCTCTTTCTCTTCCTCTCTGTGTGCTCTCTGCCGCACGCCCGGCGTGCGTACGGCTTCGGCCTGCCGATTCGCCGGCGACTAGACCGGGGGCTGTTGCTTTCCAAAGAGGAAAGTGAAGGAATGCACTTGCGGAAGTAGTTTCGTTGTTTGAGTTCGCTTCGAATTCTTTTCATCTTTTTCTCTCTCGTGTTTCTTGGGTGAAGTGTGTACTTAAAAATTTCTTTATTTGCACCAGTCAATTGTGGTCGTGAAATATTACTGATACTACCAGGGATATTTTTATTTTATATTTAGAAATAATTCGTGTAAAAAAAATGCAAAGAAATTATTCGTTGAGAATGATACATATGATTCGTTTTAAAATTGTATAACTTTGTTTTCATATTCAAAACGTACATTATTCATATGAAAAATAACTGCAAAAATTTTCTCCAACTGTAGATCGCAATTGGTCACGTGCGCCATGCTTCCCCTGACCATCGGTCAGAAAATTCAAACTTCGGCAGAGGTAGAAAAAAAGAGCACGACAAAAGGACCAGAGAAAATCCGTGCCTCTCTCCTGGCCTCCTGCGCCTCGAGACTACAAGGAGCTCGAATATCCAGGCACCCGCGGGGCAGCTGGCGTTCGCAAAACCCGAAGGATCTCGCATTCCGCGCGCGGAGTTTCCCCGAGAGGGCTGCATGCGCTCGCTCACGAATTCTCGGCGCGCGGCAGATGCTCGAGGCCGCGCGCTCAAAAGAGGGAGGCTGGGGTCCGGCGCCTTTTTCACACGGCACTCCTCGCAGCGGCGAGGCGAGCGCGCGGGAGGGACCCCGGCGGACGCGCAGACCTGGAAACGGGTTTTTCACGGGACGCGCGACCCTCCGGCGACGTACCTGCCGCGCGTCGATCGCCGGACTTTTCACCGGAACGCAGGGGGGGAGGGGGATAAGTAGCGGACCCAGAAGTGAAATGTATACCCGGCCGATTGTTCGGCAGGCGGCCTGGGCTTTCCCATGCTGCGTGTCGCTGCGAGAGTCGCCCTTGTACACGAGAACCGAGGATTTTCGGAGCAGTGGTGATTTATTGGTGGGTGTCGCGGTGGTTGCAGGTGCAATGGATACTCTCCTGTAATTACGAATGGTTTCCGAACCTCGCAGGTTTATGGGGGGTTCGTTGTAAAATGAATTGTTCGTTTTTACGCATTGGCTCGTCGTTAAATTCGGGGATCCTTTTTACTTCGGAAACGTGAGCTCTGTGCAAAGTTTTGGAGCAAAAAAAGTAACGAAAGTATTTTTTTATTTGCACGAAAAATAATAAATTTTTAAGTATATTATATATTTATATTAATATATTACTATATTATGTCAGACTTATTTAAAGTACACTTATTTAAAATAATTTCGAAGGAGACAATGAAGGGACGGCGACGCATTTGTATTTGTTGCGCATAATGATTCTCAAGGCACGCATATTAATGCTTTTCTCCTCGTTAGGGTCCTAAGGTGTGCACGTTGCAACACGAGAGCCGACTGAAGAGAGAATGTCAAGAAACTGATATCTTTTTATGCTAATGACAACCGTATAAGCGCGACGAAATAAAACTCTTAACCCTAAAAAGTTTCTAATTTCCCGATAAGAAATTTAAATTTAAAATGAGATGGGTTATTAGAAATAAAAACGAGCTTCCTAATCTCCCCTACATGTAAATTTAAGGCTAATTGTTTTCAGATACAGTCTTTGTACTTTTATATAAAACGCATTTGAACCGTAAAAATAAGTGTCTCTCATTAATAAAAGCAAGAAGAATAAAAAGTGTCATTCGACAAGCTTATGCAAACAAAAATGCTCGCATAATTGATAGAGAGATTTACATTTTTACAAAGAATGCTTGAAACAAATATGCGAAAATAAGCGTCTCTCGTTAATCAAAGATCAAGAATTACGAACGTCGTTCAACAAGCTTTATAAATGGAATACACTGGGCGTAGAATACATGATGGAGTTTTTATTTTTACTCATTGCTGAGAGGCTAATAGACCCGGGGACAAGAAAACGAGTGCAAAACGGCGAAAAAAAAGACGAGAGTCGACAAACGAGCGAGCGAACGATTTGAGGCGCGTAAGCGTACCCCGGCGTGGGGGCCGGAAATAGGCGCAATAACGAACTCGATTGCCACCGTACGTGTCCCGAATGGCGATAATTCGCCGCCGCCTGCATCGCGCCTCGAATCACGGAACAAAAGCCGCGAGATTCGCCTGACGGATGAGCTGTCCTTTCGCTCGAAGGTCGCTTCGTCGCCGGCTAATCTCGATGATGCCGCTGCGCGCGCGGTAAATCAGCCGGAAAGGCAGGAAAATGGCCGTAATTATATCGAAAATTAATCGAACGAGACGAGAGACCGGTGCTCGTGGCTGAAATCTCTGATCAGCCTGGGATTTAGTACAGCGATAAATTAGAATGATTGCTCGGTGTTTAGTTTGCTTTGTTGGTGACGCGCGTCGATATATATTTTTTTATCGCCCAAATAAAATATAAAATCCGAACGACTGCTCGAAAGCTTCCCGAGGAGATTGAGACAGTTCTTTTTCCTGCACGAAAAAAAAAATTTCTTGGTGGAGCGAACGCGCTCCATTACTCCAGGCGTCTGAACTTTCACGAGCGTGGAAACAACACACCTGCGCGCGTTTCAAAATAAATCCGACGCAAGTCGGCGACACATCCTGCGCAAGAAATATTTTGACACACGATTCCCCTTACATCAGAAGCGGAGAAAAATTTGTCGTCGCTCACAACTTGTAGACGAAGACGAGGCCTGTCATTCTTTTCTCCCAATCCTCCTCCTTCTCTTGTCTATCTTTTTTTCCTGAGTTTATTGTATATTTGGATTTTAATCAAGTTGCTAATGACTTTTTTAATTGCCGCGGCGAATTCTTAACGACCAGTGTCGATTAAAGAATTGTATTGCGAAGATTAACACCTGTTTTTTAGGAATTTTTTTATTGATCATTTAGAATTATGGTTTTTCAACATTTCATCGATTATTTTTTTCATATAAATACGTTATTTAGTCGAATCGAAATATGATTGCCAAGTAATAAATTTTTTAAGCAAAGCAGTCAACAAAAAGTTAGTTAACGCGAAATGTTCAACGAACTCGGGCGCAGGCTCGATCCACAAACACTTTTAAGTGATGCTCGCTAAACCAGTTCTCGGGCCGTGCGTACTACGTACTTGCCTCGTGCATCCTCTCCGACACAAAAAACCGTTTCACCTGGCCTTCTCCCGTACGCTCGCCGGATGATTCAGCCCATCTCCGCGTCATTTCTTCTCCTTCCTCTCCTCCTCTTTTCTCTCTCGCTCGCCGCTCCTCTCGCCTCTCGTCGGCGCACGTGAAACACACAGCCACGCGCGAGCGAGCGAAACGCCCGAACACAGCAGAATTTTTTTTTTTTTTCAAACTCTGTGGGAATAGACACGAGAAAAGGTGCGAGGAGGGGAGTCGCATAATAAACTCGTTTCTCGGATTCCGCGACGCTCTGCCCACGCGGCTTTTCACGCCCCCGCGCGCTCCCGCTCCGATGTCGCTGAACGACGAGCCCGTGCGAATGAGCGCCGAGGGGGTTGCCTTCGGCGAGCGAGTAAACAAAGCCATTATTCGTGACTTCGAGAATTTTATGAGAGACCGGCACGGAGATGGTTCGCTCGCTCGGCGACGCGATTCGTCGAGTCTCGAAAAAATGAAGGGCGCCGATACCGTAGCGCACTTTCCGTGACTTTTGCTTGTATTCGCGCCTAACAGGCGATTCAAAAGTGTAGACTTATTTATGCGAGCGGGGTGAGTCATTTTTCGATAAAATAGCGCGAGCGCAGAGGACGGTTTATCAATAAAATACACGCGCGAGTCTGAAATTTCTATTTTTGTGAATGAAAAAAAAAAAGACTTCGTTCCAAAAGAAAATCAAATCGACCAAATATTTATCGATAACATCCGCCGAGGAGCCCCGGCGATCGACCTTCCTTGTTTATGCCTTTGTGTAAAATGGAGCATCCGCTGAAAACACCATTAACCTTGAAAAAGCGTAAACACGAATTCCGCGTGGGCTTGTGCAGCCCGAGGAGCGGCTGAAGAGAAAAGTCGAGGAGGCGTCGCGTTGTCTTGTCCGCGAGCGCGTGGGTATATACACCCGGGAGTGTCGACAAGAAGGCGGCGAGATTCGGAGCAAATGGACCCAAACGAGAAATCGTCGCGTGGCTTTTCTTTTCTTTTTTCGTGCGAGATATCGCGTACAGGCGACGCTTTATTGATTTTCTCGAATAAAAGTATCAGGTTGGCCTACTTTGCTTATGCGGAAGTTCAACGCTGTGAGCAGATAAGCGGTTTAAATATAGGCACATGAGATTTATAATAGCCTTTCATCAAATCAAGTATTTCATGAGTGATAAGCTTTAATGTAAATTCATTTTCATTTTTAACATAGCTAAAGGCAGTTTAATTTTTATAAAAAAGATTATATTGAAATTATTGCAGAATGCTGTGATTGACTGCAGTAAAGCCATGGCTTGATAAACGAGGAGCAATAAATTTATATATCTGAGAAATTATTCATTTAATTATGGTAATTAACTCATGAACATGTCATCAATAATTATATTATTTTATAGACTAAAAAGTTTCAAATTACTACTTAATAATTATATTATTTTGTATATTGTCATCAATAATTATATTATTTTATAGACTAAAAAGTTTCAAATTACTACTTAAACAAAATATCGTCACGAAGTGTTAAAAAAATATCTTAACGAAGATGCCCAAGCGACTGAAACAATATTTTTCTACAGCTTCAATAAAGAGTATGTTACTTACTCTCGGCATATAATGATGCC
Organism: Eurytoma californica; assembly: GCA_035586675.1. Classification (NCBI taxonomy): domain Eukaryota; kingdom Metazoa; phylum Arthropoda; class Insecta; order Hymenoptera; family Eurytomidae; genus Eurytoma; species Eurytoma californica. The sequence continues at coordinate 3,984,377 of JAXIUT010000037.1, read as the reverse complement.
TTCCATCCACCCACAATATTTACGTGAGAAAAATATTAATTAACTGTGGCCGCGCACGCCCGAGCGGACACCGAAGTCTTTTTCCAAGTGAGAATAAACACGTGAGCCGTACACGATGCACCGATTTAATGGGATCCTTTTTTTCCCGAGGCGCGTCTGTTCAATATTTTCCCGCGTGCATCCGTCACTGTTTACATTGCGGTGCGCGCCCCACTATATGCGCTCGGTGACTCACGCGGATTCGCTGGATTTTCTTTTTTTTTTTTTCGCTTACTAATGCCGGAAGTGTCAAACGCGCCTATTAGGGCTCCGAGAGGACTGCGTCAACGGGGAAGTCGGTCGATCGTTAATTAATTTATACTGCCTACCAGCGCGATTTTACGCAAAGACGAGTCGAGGAGACGCCCGATTGTTTTGAAAGGAGCGAAGCGTCATGGTGCAACAGCCAAGTACACGACACACTTTGACTCTTGGCAGCGTTGACCGGCGAAGATTAAGCGGGTACGTGAGGCAATTACGCCGGTGCAAGGAAGCGGTTTAAAAAGGAGAGAGAGAAAGAATCGAGTAAAGCACTTGAAAGCAGATTTAATTACGCACTTTTACCCACAATTTACTTTCGCAAAGGCCGAATTTAATTTGGAGCACAAGCAGCGTCGCGTGTTCGCAGGAAGGGGGTGAAATTCCATCTGGAATTGTTGAAGATTCCGTTCGCACGATCTTTCGGAAGCGTCTCACTCTTAAAACCAACAAAGTGTCGTTAGCAGCTACTACCACGCGAAAACACACTCCGGTTGCCCTCGCCAAGATCCACCTCGAGATTTCAAGCACTTAACTTAAAAAAAAAAAAAGTAAAAAGCACACGAAACACGCGTGCAAAGCAACATATCAAAAAAACTAGTTCTCGCTGACGCAAGGGACCCGCTCGCGCCGTTTTCATAGAAATCGCGGCTGCAAGGCGAGCGGAAAGGAAAACGCACGTGAAAAGTTCCACGAAGAGGTTGTCTTCGCCGAAACGAGGTCGTTTCTAATTGTTACGGTCATTACTTTCGGCCTTTGGAGCCGCGGCTCGGGTTTTCGCGCAACGCGAGGCCCGTGAGAACTTCTCACGTGCGTTTTGCGCTCGCGCCGCGCGCCGGTTGCGCGAGGGCGGCGAAAAAAAAAAAAAAAGAAGAAGCCACAGCGCGAAAAATCATCCGAGGAGCGGAGGGGTGGGTCAATCGGCGCCGCGAACTCCGATCCGCGCGTAGGCTGCCCGACGTTTCTGCAACTGACGCGGGGGCCGCCGCACGAACTGGTGCTTTAACCTCTTGATCGCGCACGCGACGAAAGTTTAATGGCTGCTCGTTGCGACGGCCTCCGAGTGTCTTCTCGAGATTCAGGCTAATTCCTCTTTCATTCCAATGATGAATGAATTGATCGTTCTTTTTTAATTGTTAGTGCTGACGCTGTGGTTTAGCAATTCACTGATTGTTATTTGCTGATTTTATACGGTGAACATTCTATTTTAAAATTAGAATTTAGTTTATTTTATGATGTTTCTTCTAATATAATTAAAGTATTGCCTATGTAGTTAGCCAATTTTGATTGTAAATAGTTCGAATTATATCAAAAGTTGTCATTTTTTGCAATATTTAAGTAAACACATAGTAATTTGTTGCAAAAAAGATTTCAAGATCCTAGTAATTTAACAAGACTAATAGTAGTAAGATAATGGTGAATGAAGAACTTTTTGTGCAATA
>JAXIUT010000037.1:3927284-3982538 GCA_035586675.1 Eurytoma californica | reverse complement strand
TAATGTAATGTATTTATGTATAATCATACTATGTATCTATTGTACAAATACTCTGGTTTTCAATAAATAAATAAAAATAAATAAAAAAGTGAAAGTAAAAGTCTCTCTATTAAATTCAGTACTAAACATTCAAAATGCTATTGACGTTTTGAAAAGCCTTTATGTCTTTACGACCCAAGCTCTTAAGCAAAGAGGAATGCAATTTTGCATTTGGTTTAAAACCTTTGCTGAAATAAAACTGAATTTTCATACTTAAAAAGCCACTATACAAGCTGAAAATGCATTAAAGGCGCACATTCCTAAAAACTCAATAACGAACCCGCATTATCCCATAACTCATCAATTCAATCAGCGCTCGAATCCCCGCTACCATTTCCCGACTGCCCCCCGGCTGATCCTCCAAGAGTAGCGTCGTTACATTATGCAAATCCGTTGCATAAGTAACCGCGCTCGTTCGCAGTCGCTTTTGCCCGAAACAATTTAAATCCCGCGGCCTCTCCGAATGAAAATCCAACTATCGTCTCTTTCTCTCTCTATATATATATATCCCGATCGAATTAAAATTGCGCAAGTGCGCGAGCATATAAAGCGGGGTATGCCTGCTCTCTCCCGCGGCGAGATTTCCCCGCGTCGGGGACCACTCCGTGCGGCGGCGGGACTGCGCTCTCGGGTTACCCCCGTGCGATCCTCTCCCAAGGCCTGCGCCAGTCGTTGCCGCGGAGTTTCGACTGTCGCTTTTATTGCGCCAGGTACGCGGGGAAAGAAGCGAAGCGCGCGCCGGGGAAAAGGAAAAATTTATGGACGGTAACCGAGTGGCTGCGAGGCACGCGAGAGAGGCAGGTCTCCGCAGCTTTCGGGGACTTTCATTAGTGCGATGAGAATATGCTAATCAGGTGACGAACCGTCCAATTTCAAAGTGGTTCTACGCACGCGACACGCGACTCGAGTTTTACATTTTTGTTTTGCTGAGACAATGAGATAGTTTGAATCCGATATATTGTTTTTTAATTCTAGCTGTTTTGAGGATTACGGAGCTTGCATTTGTCAGATATCAAATGAAAATATTAAATCCAATTTTCAAAATTGCTTTCAATTAAAATTGAATGGCATGAAGCCCGAAAAATTCTGCTTTAAAATCCTCTTACTGAAGGCTGTAAACCCTTTAATCTGCCGGTTTTAAAATATTATGTATTTTTTTTACTTTTCGTAGGCAGTACTATTCTTTTTTACTAAAATAGTTCAAATCCTATTTTGTGCTACGAAAATGTAAACAATTTAATACAACAATTATTTTTAATTCAAGTTATTTAACAATAATCTGCTTAATAATTTTCCATTCAATTAGTACACTTTGCATAATTGACATCAGTGCTTTAAATTTTCATTAATCTCGTGGGTGCTCTAGTCCGTAATTAATTACGCAAGTCGTGATAATTGAAACGAACTATAAATAAATTAGGAGATAAAAAAGTGTACTGGCATAAATCCAAGAGACTCGTTTTATTTCAAATACTATAATACTATGACTAGTCACACATTTATTCCTATCGTTTTATAATATTTGTTGAACAATCTTCTGATCTGTGCAATATAAAATGTTGGGTCGGAAATCGTGACTTAAAAATAAAAATAATTTTGTTTGACTAGGTGAGCTACTCGTAAAGCAGCAGAACTTCAGCTACAACACAAAACACGAGCACGTGCAGTGCTTGACGTTAAATGTGAATTTCATAATAACAGCCTCAGACAAAACAACTACCGCGTCATATTTAAAGGATATTTTAGGGCGCAATATTCCTTCACAGCCGTCCACTTTACGAGATACGAATCTTAAATATTTAATCTAAAATGTTTATTTTCCAAGCGGTAAAACCCCATTTCTGACATTCATCCTTGAGCCAGCTCGCGCGCCGTGAATGAAACATCCACCATTGTTAACCGCTAATGACTCGTTTTCCCCGCTAAGAAAACTAGATCGCCGCTAAGTGAATTTTATAAAAGGCTCGCCATCTGCATCCTTGGCTCACGAAAAAAAAAAAAATTTACGTAAGTGTGTCGCGCTCCAAGCGCGGTCCGGTTAAAAAGCGCAGCGAGATTTTCCTCGTGAACTACTCGCTTCTTACATCCCGTCGAAAAAAAAAGAGACGCCGTTCGGTAGCCAAGTCGCGGTGTCTATCGCGTACGCGCGCATTGTATCACTCCGCTAAAGGCGATTCTTTTTTTCAGTTGTTACGTGGACACTTCGACCTTGGAACGCCCACGATTGCAATTCCGTCGGAGTGACTTCCTCGAGGCAGCGCCGTGAAAAATCGGGGAGGGGAAGCGAATTGGCTAGATCTTACGATCGAGTGACGTGTCGCGATACGCGCCGAGTCGATTGATAAAAGCTGAAAGAATGGAGCGGCGAGGTTGCGCCCCGCGGCTTTTATGCCAGTCCAAGGTGCTTTCTTACATCACACGCCAGATCTTAATTGACCTACGATTCGAATTAAGTGGAGTGGTCTTGAAAATTATGCGATTTGATCGGGCGAGATTTTGTGAAAGTAAAGCGTGCACTTTAGTGTGTCATTTATTTGTAATGTATGTTTCTTTATTAGCTACTATTTTCGCTTTAGCTATTGAATGTATTATAACATTTTAACGTTTTTTGTCTTAACTATTCAAGAACTTAATTGATGTATGGTTATTTTTTTGTACTCTTCAGTTTCCTAGTTAATTTTGTTTTGGATTTGAGTATCACTCAAAATGGCAGATTATTATTGAACAGAGTCAATGCACTTCTACGCAGTGATTACAATGAATCACGATTTTTTAAATAGATAAAAACAATTTTGTCAAGGTATTAAATGTTTGCAAGATTGTTGCCAAAATATTTTATTAAAGTCAAAACATTTATGAAGCAAGCATGATTCATCATAGTCGTATTGACGGCAATTACTTTGTTTCGACTAAAACGACTTTTACAAAAAAAAATGTACGAAGTAGACGGTAGATTGAATCGCTACATTAACTGAATTGGTTACATAATGAATGTAAGCAAAGAAATTCTAGATATACATATCTTATTTAAATAATTGATATTCAAGAAGTAATAAACTAAATTAAGAGGTAAATGTAAATGCCCTGCCTCGTACTAAAGATTATAGTAATTCTAAATCACTAAATTCCAGCTTAAAAATGTATAAATTACCCAGAATTAGTTAGAATTGAAATATAACTGCAAGCAATGCAGAAGCGCATAGAAATCGAGCGTCGCGCAACGAGCCACAAATCATTTAGCGTAATCAAGAAACGAAAGGGTCGGAGTCAACGCGAGCAAAAAGGAATCATATACAAGGAGGGAGAATATAAAATTAGAGAGCCCCGACGGCGGCGGGGATTTTGCTTGTAGGGCGAAAAGGAAAACTACATGGCGATGCCCTACGGGGCCTTCCAGGGCGGACTACCGAGCGATAATCGTCTCGGCCGTTCCTCCGGACGCGCGATAAATCAAGCGCGCGGGGCGGCGATCTACTTGCGCGCTCGCTCGCTCGCACACTCATGCACGCGTGCACACAGGGTACGGAGGCTCCTGTCCACCGTGTGATACACTCTCACAGGCACACCGTATAATCAAGGAATCCCGACGTCACTTACGTTTTCCGGTTGCGACGAGCGCCTCTGCCGCGGCACACAGAACAGCGGCACGCCGCTTTCCCGCTTCCTCTCCAATATAGCGGCTTCCGTTGCACCGTCGCTCACGAAAAGTGATGAAACCACAGCCGTCCACCGTGGTACCGCGCGGCACCACCTCTATACGTCGTCGCACTGCACTGATCCCAAGTATCCTTCTGTACGATTCACTCCGAACGCCTGCCGGTACTTTACCCCAAAGCCGATACTTGTATTAACGATGCTGCAGGACCGGCGATCGGATCCTCTCGAACACGCGCACTCCCTCGGTGTACAAGCGCGCAGGCAGACGGGCGTGCAAAAAAAAAGGCGCCGATAGACCGCCGCAGGGCCCCTCGGCTATTTTCTTTGTTTACCTCGCGCGCGGATACCCACTGCTGCTGCCGCCGAGTGTCCTTCGCATTTCTAAGGCGCGCTCTCCGTCTCGCTCGCGCCGCTGGGGGCAAGCCCGGCACCTGGGACGCTCGCGAGAGGAAAAACTTTCACACGGAGGCGTCGCTTCGGAGCAGCGCGCGGCGCGCGTGCCTGTGCGGTGTGTGCCTAGCGACCTCGCCGTTTGAGGTTAGGTCCCCGTCGTGGTGCTCCGGCCTTCCTCACCTGAGACCAGGGGGAGAGAGAGGGGCGCTCGCTGCAGGGCGACGCGCACCAGGAGCACGAGCGGAGCGGGGGAGGAGCTGCGCCGTGCGCCGGAGAAAAGACAACGGGGCGACGCGCCGGACGAACGCGAGCGAGAGACGCTAACAGGTTGCGCTCCGCGATGCGACTGAGGCTACGCCGAGCTCAGCGGTACCCGACCGACTCGCTCAGAATCGGATGCGGCCGCTGCGCGCGCTCTGTCTCTCTCTCTTTCTCGCCTTTCGTTCGTTCGCTCTCTCGCTCGCTCGCTCTCCCTCCACTGCGACACGACCGCTCGTACGCTCATGAAAGCCCACGCGTTCCCCCACTTTGCCGATGCGCCTGTGGGTATGCACCGCGTCATGCTCTTTCTTTCGCGGAAGAGGTAATGCGTATGTGTAATGCACGTTATACCTATTTTTTGCAGAGTGCACTTTTTAGAAAGATTACTATTACAGTTTTTTCAGGGATTAGTCAATTTATATTCATTGGGAAATATAGAGATTTTATTCATTACATTTTTAAACCATATTTTTATGTCGCAATGATTTTTATATATTTCTGTAAACCTAAATGAATTAAGTAACATATGAATTTGTTAGAGCACGTAATTACCTGTAAAATTTAATAATACTAATTGTATGTACTAATTTTTTTATGACACTGTAACTGAAACTATAAATGAGATGTGTGTATAACTGGCGTAAGATCATGACAAATTTTAAATTTATTTTACACTCAATTTATGACTTATCAATATTTATTCTACCAGTTCTATACTTTTAAGTGATTAAAAAGATTCGATCGATAGATACATATATCCCTATCATTAATTTAATAATAATTCATGAATTTTGCGTGTTTTTGAGATACATTGTTCAACTTTTAACAAAGTCGTGGACATAGTTGTTATACCAAGAATTTTAGAGTTAAGTTTTTTTAAATAAAAAAAAAGATGCCATAAATTAGTTATTCTTTAATACTTCGTAAGTTCCAATGAAAAATATACTTATTCGCGAGATAATGACTTGACTTCATATTTTCGCTTTTTAACAGTGATTACTTATGTAATGTCATTTACATCTTAATTTATTCAAAACTATCTTACAAAATGTTAGGCGTTTTAAAAAAAAATAAACAATGCAAATAAATTATTTTCGCACGTAATTTATTGTCCATTCAAACAATTTTTTAGTTTCTTTAAAAATGAAGTAAACAAGTACACGCGCACGAGGCTTATTCTAAAAACACCTGTTGAATCACTTCATTCGAGTTTTTAAGTACACCGGGTCCCGGTCGCCAAGGCGCTCGAACTTCTCAATGAATCGCGTCATTCATTAACATGTTCTTTTTATCAGCGACTCTTTAACTCTCGATCGTCCATTCAATTTGCCGTACTCGATCAACGCCGAAGTGCGATCCAGGAAAATATTTTTTAAAAAAATAATTGCGCAGCAACAAGAAACGATTAATGTCTTTTCTACGGGTCGAGTAAAAGTTTTCTACAGCGGCGAACTTGGAGAACGGAACCTTCTTTCACAGTTTCTACGCACAAGAGCCCGGAGGGCGATTATTATTATTCTCTTTTATTTTCATTCTTCCCCGTGGCGTCTTCCTGCAATTTTAAACATTCATCATGCTCTTCCGTAACCGCGCGAGTCATCTGAGCATATCGATGCATTTTTCTTTACAGTTTTAAATGTGCGCGGACGCTGATTGTTCAAGAGCGGGTATTGTTACATTTTTATCTCGGATCTGATACGCATCGCGTATAAAATTAAAGGAGATACGTTATTTATCGGTGATTCTTCCTTCGCTCGATGTCAACATAATACCTTTCCTCGCGAGTCATTCATTTTTTTGTTTGTGTGCAAATTTCGTTAGGTGCTTTTATCTCGAAGTGCGATCTCATGCTTATTTATCACGTTGCGAGTGGAGATGCGTGATTTTAGTTTTCTTTTCTTATCTTTGTTAGATCGGTAATTTTTTTTCGCGTTGAATTGCAAGTAGCTGCGAAAGAACATCCCCTGTTCACCCTTAAACTCGTTAGAAGTAAAAGGACATTAATTGAGCAATTTTTGCGGAGTTCATGAATATTCCACGGCGGTTATCTTTTAAGAGACCCTTAAAATGCTAATGCACTACATTTTACTGTATTAATGAGCTGCGCATTTTCTTCTCTTTAGCGCTAAGTCTCCAATCAACGTGTATTCTAATAATAAACTTGTTGAATTCACTAATAGTAAAAATTCACTAAATTTAATATCACTGATTATAGTGACAATTTTTTAAGGTCACGTTTTAAAAAACGTGATTTTTGAGATATTTAAATGAACCAGTAGTAAATGTTTGTACAAAAATTTTAACGATCGCTTATATAAAATTTAATCTCGGCATTCAGTATTCCTGCCTTGAACTTGTAGAAGCTCGAGTCCACAAACACGCGCATTCCCCTCGAAATCGCTACATCTTCGGCGACGGCGACTGATCCGTCCGGCTGCTATAAAGTAGTTTCTCGAAAGATTATACACGTGCCCGTGCATAAGAGCGACTCGTCACAGCCGTCGAGCCATGCGGGTATACATGTGGGGGGCTCTCGAGAGCCGCCGCGTGTGGCACAGTTTGTCCAGATGATAAAACCACAGTCGCTCCTCTCCTTTTTTTTACGGATATTTTTTTTCTGTATAAGCGCATTATTTTTTTTAACGGGTGACCGAGTGAAGTTTTTGAGAGAGGAAAAGTCTGACATTCGTGAATGAACGACCGTGGAATTTGACGTAAACGGATGGATAGATCGGTTTCATTCATTTTTTTTTCAGGTCATCGTGCGTTCGAGCAGTAATTGTTCAGATGGAGATAAGTCTTATCGTGCGTCGCTTTTATACAAGTTTTTACTACTTGACCATGTATTCTCTTCAATAATGTAGTTTTATGTCAAAATAAATAATCTGCAATAAAGCGTACAATTACTTTTCAAGGATTCCTCGAAGAAAAAGTTCGCTCTAAGCGAAGTGTCTGTGAAAAGAAAAGAAGCACATTTAGCACGATTCTCAAAAGTGCTTTTTCGCGGGAAGTTTAAAAAAGAAAGCTTTTCTTTTTTTTTTATATTTTCTAAAAGTGCGTTTCTTCGTGGTCGATTTGAATCGCGCTATTTCTCATAGTAAAAAACTGAATGTCCTTTCTGTTCTTTACAGGGTCAAATTTAATGAGCTTTTAAATTTATTAGACACAATTTAAACTCGCAATATTTCGCGAAAAGATTTAAAACGAAACCGTATAGTTTCAACATTGAAATAAAATGCTCCGCTGCGGATACACCATTAAATATCCGAATCACTCGGCTATAAACACTCGAGCCCTCATCGCCATCCTCCCGCCCGCGACGACGATGCCGGGCGGACACGCGATTCGGATCCCGTCGCCCTTACCTTTTTTCGAGTCGCGTCGACGCGTGAGTTGCGGTGTCCCGTGCTCATCGGTGCCGGTCTCCGGCGCGACGAAAAAAGAGACCGCGGCGCGGATTCCGCGTCACCATCGACCGGCGTAACCGACACCGCGCGGCCCGGGAAACGCATCGGGAAACGACGTAAGCCGATCCCCCGCGCCGACGGGGGATAAAAATTTAGTCGCGACGAGTCGCGATTTCACGGCCGCGGATACCGTAAATCAGCGCGCGCCGGTGTATATACGCAGCGAGCACCGCGCGCATCATATCGCAATGGTGCAATTATTTGAGTTTGAGGCTGCGCGAGCGCGAGTTACACTTTAAATAGACTGTGACGCTCGCAGTCGAATATTTTACGGGTTATTGTACTTTCTCTTTTACCGGGTTCTCGTTAAGTCGTAAAGGAGAGGTTTTGTCCCTGCTTAGCGGCGCAGCTCGAGTGCGTTAATGCCTATAGTTTTGTTTTAAGCTTTTGTTTTCTTTTCTTTTTTGTACTTTTTTCATAATTCACTGATAATATGAGTTATTTAAGTACTACTAGGTATCAGTACCCGCAGTTACGTTTTACAAGTAATTGAAATTTAAGTGTAGTTTTTTCTACATTTATATTAAATTTAAAAACTTTTTTCTGATTTATGAATTATGTGTACTGTTAATAAAATGATAAAACAATTTTTTGGTGAAAAAAATATGCACTTTTTTCAATCTTGATCCTACTACTAAAAAAAGAAAATATACCTACAAACCTGTAATATTTAATATACATAATGATCATTTTTATTTTAGTAAATTCTTTTTAATTAAGTTACTCAAAATAAATCAATTATTTAATCAAGAATAAAAATTATGCACACGATACTCGCACGAGAACTCAAACACCGTGAATTTACGAAATAAGAGCAAACTCGATCAACGCTATTGACTAAAGTACGCAGGGGGTTCCGCTCGTTGCGTAAAAAGGATAAGTAAAAAAAAAACAACGTCGACAACGGTGGTTGCCTCTTTGTGCCACATGTCACGCGAAGTAGCCAGACTAATCACTTGGTAATTGCGAGGGTCGTCGGCGATGCTCGTCGCCTCGCGCCTCGCGCATTAGGTGTACTTGCGAAGGTCCCGTTCCTTTTTTCCCTCGCTCGCAACCTACGCTAATCACCGCGCGTACGATAATCTCAATCTAACGAGCTCGATGCCCCGCAACAAAAAAACAACCTTTTCAAATCCGCTTAATAGGCTGGCGCTTGTGTATCGGGCCGATAGCGAAAGATTAAATGCTTATTGATTTCATTCAGCGGTTCCCTGTGACTAGTTCAATGAAGATGCTCGATGATGTTATAACGGCTTTGTTTTATTCCTTCGATTGACTAATTTATTTGTTTGTTAGATTTATAGTTCAAGTTTTTGAGCGCAAACATAGAATTCTATTTCGTCGTTATTTCTTTAATTTAATTTCGAGTGATCATTACTTGTCTTTCAGTCTTGACGATAGCTCCGCGACTTTTTTTTTAAACTTTAAACTAAATTCCTCTTGATTCGCATCCGCATCTTTGATGAGCTAGAGATTACTCCATCGTTTCCTTTTTAATTTTTATGTTATTACCAGCGTATGCTGCACAATCGTAAACCCGTGAGAAATGAAAGATGCATCTTCCTTCGCTGGTAGATGAACATCCTCGGTGATAGCTCGATAACCGGATTAAGCGACATGATGGAATTAACGGATTTACGGATAGTCGCTTCAATTTTTCTGCTTCGGTTTACGGCAGGAATTTAATCGCTAACTTAATCGATGTGTCATTTCCTTGATCGAGTGGTACTTGATAGGACCTACAGTATTTTCTTTTTCAAGTACGCGAGTACAAGAAAAAAGTAGGTTTTTAAATGTTTATTAATCAAATATTTTTGGAAAGAGTAATTTAAATTTTGGTATGACTAAAAATAGTAAAATTTAACTTTCACGTTAGTAAGAAATTCAATAAAATAAGTAAATAGTACAATAAAACTATTTTTACTTAACAGTTTAGTTTAAAACAATTTGTACAATATCTATAAAATTTTATAAATTTAGCTATTTATAACTTTTATTGGGGAATTCTAAATGGTAATCCTTTGTTCTTATCATCAGATTCTTCAAGATTCTGTTCAAAATCTTGCTGCGATTGGTCACTTGTGTATTCGTTCATTGATTTCAAAAATTCAGCTTCTTCATCTTTACCTCCGTGTATTAAATCCACCATAGGTATAGATTTTCCTTTGCGAATAGCAAATTCTATTTTACTTGTCAGAACGATTTCCAATGGTCTACTAATAAAATTTATAACTCGACAATCCTTTGGACTGCCAATTCGCCCTATTCTTCCACACCTGAAATAAATGATATTCATCAATAAACTAACAATAAATGAAATTTGATCAATTTACATAAAATAATATACACTAAATGATTAGAGTGTATTATTAGCGTATTTAATATATATTTACTGACCTATGAATGTATTCTGATGTAATCAGAGGAAAATCAAAATTAATAACTTCTTTAGCAAAAGTAGTATCTAGACCACGAGATCCTGAATCAGTTGTTGTGAGTACGGAGCATCTACCACTTTGAAATTCGTTAAATCTACCTTTTCTCTGATCTCTATTCATATCTGAATGCATATTAATGCAGTTTATATTAAATTGTTTGAGAAATATACTGGTGAAATCGCACGCCTTAGTAGTATTGCTGAATATAATTATTGGTGTTTTAGTTTTAATCTTGGGTTTAACAAATTTTAATAGTGCCATTGGTTTCTCTGAACTTCCAAGTCTTAAAAATTTGTGTGGTACACTAATTTGATGTTCACCTCCCGTTGTTATCGGTAAAAGTGAATTGCTCTGAAAGATTAATTGAAAATTTTAAATTGTGTTAAGTTATTTTTATCCTTTAAAAGTATTTACATACATCTACAACATGTTCTAAGGTTTCGGGTAAATTCTGAGGGATTGTTGCTGAATTCAGAATTAATTGGGCTGACTTTGGGTAGGCATCCATGGGATCTCTTCCAGCACCAATCTAAATTAAACAATTAAAGATCTGAATCACAAATTTTGTAGAATACTATGTAGTGAATAAATAAATATAAAACATACAGGTATTTTGCGTAGAAAGCGTGACAGATCTTCTGCAAAACTTTCATCAAATAATGTGTCAGCTTCATCAATAACAACATATTTGATTTCTTCCATTTTGTATATATTATTTGCTACCAATTTGTTCATTATGCCCAATGTTGCTACTACAACATCAACTTCGGTAACAGGTGGATTTTTTGTTATCTTAACAGTTTTTCCTCCTACTAGTCTAACAACATTTATATCCAGATTCGAGGTTAATTTTTTTAGTTCTCTCTAAAAATTGAAGCCAAACATTTACTTATTATAACTGATACTTTCATTAAATAATTCTACATTTACTTAGTTAATATTACTTACGGCAATTTGAATAGTTAACTCCTTACTTGGAGTTATTATAAGACCTAATGGTCTGTTACATCCTCTATCTTTCAAAGGTTTCCATTCGAGTAATTTCTGTATTAAAGGAACCAAAAATGCAAAAGTTTTTCCACTGCCAGTTTCAGCAGTCAATACTACATTTTGACTATCTAATATTTTTGGTATACCCAATTTCTGAATAGGTGTTGGATGTACTATATTACGTACTTCAAGGTTTTTGATTAACTGCTCATTTAAATTTAAATCATTAAATGATAATGATGTATCTATCTCTTCTTCTGGTAGCTAAAAACAATTCATGAATTTTAAAATATATCGCATTAAAACAGGGATAAAAAAATATTTATTTGAAATTTACACTTTCTGTGGGATATATTGTAAAATAGTCTCCCTTTGAGTTTCTGTGATGCCATCCTCTTGATGCCAAAGGAATTGCTTCAAATTTAGGAAACGTATCCCCTTCATAGTAATTAAATTCTGGTCTCTTACATTTTATAATAATCTTTCTCTGTTTGGATTTTTCTACAACTTCTTCAAAATCTGTCGCTTCTTCTTCAATCGTTTGGCTTTGTTCATTGTCGTAAGACTCGGAAACAACATTCTAAAAATTTATTTTAGTTTATAAAAAAAATTTTTTATTCTTACTGTAGGAAAGTGTCAACCCTCCAGGTCACGGATTTAGATAATATACTTTGGAAATGGTTTTCTAGTTTTGTATAATGAAACAAATCACCTTTACTTTAATCTCATATCCCTTTATTCAGCAGATACAGCATGTTCTGTTAACATTGCTAATATATCTGCATATAAGGTATTTTTAGCATTGCCTATATAAGCAATGTTAATGACTGCAGCTATACTTGCTGAATGAAGGGCTATAAGATCAAACTAAATGCGGTTTGTATCATTATTTGATACTAGAAAACGATTTCCAAAGTTTCACCGAAATTAGTGACCCAGAGGGTTGACACTCTCCTTGTTAGTATAAATAAAAATAATTACTGAATGCTTGACGGAAAATCTTCTCAAGTTAATAAAGGATTCATCAGCAACTGTATAACACAGTTTACAAAATCGAGGAAACATGGTGAAGTGTATATATTTTTTACAATCGATTTGAAATACTAATTAAACATGATTTTCTGTGCATTCTATTTGTGATAAAAGTCACTTTATTATCTCTTTCTTTTGGTGTACCGCCACACAGTTTTTAGTATTAAAATACACCTTTTTTGACAACTCTTCATCAATTATATGGTTGTATGAAGAACACGTTTTCTTAACCTGCAAAAATATTTCGAACCCGGTGTAATCAAGTTGGTATTACCCACAGTATTTCTGATGTTAAAGTTGGTAATGATTACTGCGCATGCGCAGAGCAAGATGTACTTTTAGGCGGGAATTATAAAAAAGTTTTATTTAAAAATAATCTAATTATAGAAATTACGAAAATGTAGTTACTATAAGAAATTAACAAAACTTAAAAAAAATCAGATCAAATTTTTGTAGATCCCACGTAATATAATAAGGGAAAAGGTGGAGCAATAAAACACATAATTATTAAATTAAATATTTACTTAAAATATAATCTGCTTACAAAATATTACATAATCTTAAATATTTATTATGGCTTACATAATTATGGCTGAGAATCAACAAATTGTCAATTCACTATTTTTACAAAAGAAGAGTTCTCTGCAATATACATACAAAAGAAGAAAACCTTGTATAATCAGAAAATATCAAATCGATCCTGCATACAGCTCTTATTTTTATGTCGTCACTAGAACATTATATATAAAACACTGTATATATTCGAAGTATATATTACAACCTGTTAAAAATTATCGTTGCACGTAACCTTTATTAATAATTAAAATAACGTTAGTAAAACAATTAAACTGCATTTTACACTCGACATAAAAACATTAATTTTGAATTATTGAAGGTGAAATTTGCCAAATTATTTTGAAGGCTCCAGCGTTAAAATTTTGAAAAGCGAGCATTCGCTTCTTGCCGCTTAACTAATCGCATGTTATTCGCGATGAGAATCGTCAGAACAATCTACTTAATCGAAATTAATGTGTCCTCTATTTCAACTGCTCTGGTGAAGATATTTTCGCGCTCTTTGGAGAACCGTAAAAAATTGAAAGGGAAGGTCTGCTCCGAAACGATCCAAGTTAACAGATCAATTTACAGTTTAATATCTCTTTTGCAAAAATTTATAAAAAATACAATAAATATATTATTAAATAAGAGAGATGATTATTTCTCGTTGACATACGTAACAGTTGGTGACGCAGTATTTTTAGCATTTCATAATTCTAGCTTTAATTAAAAACCGTACAATTTCTAAAATAAAGCCAAAATTAGTCAATTTTCTCGCATCCTTTTACAACCTCATACTCGAAACGACAAATAAATACATCGGATTCGAAAAAAAAGCAACCAGTGCAAAAGAAATCGGCAAGAATATTACAGATCCTGCAGTAAATCTAAAAGAAAAATGACCTATTACAAAACTAAAAAAAAAAAAAAGAACGTGAAAAAAATACGCAACGACGTAGAAAACCCACAGCATTTTCCGCGGCGCTTATATATGTACACAAGAAAAAGAACCACTTCGATCGCTGCTCGTTGAGAAAAATACTTTCACCAGGTTGCAGCGATCGTCGCTCGCCTCCGCCTCGCTCTCCCCTCTCCCCTCCTGAAAAAAAAAACAAAGAGTCCGCTCCTAGTGGCAGCCGCAGCTCTTGACCACCATGTTCTTGTACTTCTTCAGAATGACGTTGCTCTCGTCCAGGAAGTACAGCACCGAGATCGGCGACAGCTTCGTGGGCGCGCAGCAGGGCTTCGGCACCTTCCCCGGGTTCATCAGGTGCACCAGGGTCTGCACGATCGCGTGGTTCGTCGCGTTCATGTGGGCGTTGAGCGGGAAGTTGCACTCGCCGCTGCAGTAGTAGGCGTCGTAGCCGTCGGGCGCGATTATCCAGTCCTGCCACTGCAGGTCGCGGAAGCTGACGTACAGCGTCTGTATCTTGCAGGTGCGCGAGTTGTACTGCACCTGGGGCTCGGTGTACGGGTTGCTCCTGAAGTCCAGGCTCGAGATGTCCGTCTTCTTCTTGCGCTTGGCCTCGCGCTTCTGGCGCACCCTGCGCTCGCGCGGCCCCGAGCTCTTCAGGAACGCCACCATGAAGGGCTGCCGCTCGGCGCCCGCCGGGCCCCGCAGGCCCGCGATGCCGATGTCCTCGGGCTTCATCTCGTGGACGTGGCGGTCCGCCGGGTGGACCGACAGGTAGACGCCGCGGTTCTCCTGGGGCGCGCCCAGCCAGTGGTGCAGGGCCTCGGTGACGTTGAGGGTCAGCCAGCCCTCGTGGCCGCCGCTCGCGTTCACCGCGTCCACGTACTGGAGCTCGCGCTCGCCGTCCTCGAGGCGCAGCACGCGGTACACGGTGAGGGTGTAGGAGCCCCGGTAGCGGGGCGCCTTGGCCGCCTCGGGGCTGCGGTAGAGCCGCAGCTCGGCGCCGAGGATGTGCTCGTTCGCCGGCACCTCGGCCACGTCGAACCAGAGCCGCTTGCCCCGCTCGTGCCTGACGCCCGGCACGTGGTTGCTGTGCGCGGCGAACGTCATGATCGCGTCGCTCTGGTCGATGGCGCGCATGTCGCGCGACAGGTCGAACTCGGACTCGCCGCCCGCGCCGCTGGCCTCCAGCGCGTTCTTGTAGACGTCCAGGAGGAACTTGGGCGCGGAGCGCTTGACCTGCGGCGAGGCGCCGGGGGCGCCGCGGTGCCTGCTCGGCGGCCGCTCCGGCAGCCCGAGGAGGTTGAGGATCTCGTGCTCGACCTCGCGCTTCTCGTGCTGCGTCACCACGCGGTGCACCACCGTCTGGTCGAAGCCGTTGTCGACGTAGAGGCCGCTCACGCGCTCGGCGCCCGCGTGCCCCGCGGCCAGGAGCGCCAGCAGCGCCAGCCGCCACATCTCCGGGAGAGAGCTGGACGCGAGCTCCGAGTGGAGCGGGAGGTTTCACCGAGCGAGGCGCAGTTCCCTCTAAGAGTCCGCTCGCCTCATCGGGACGTCGCGCCAAGGTCGCCTCTGTCCCTCTCTTCTCGATTATTTTTTTTTTTCTCTTTTTTTCTCGCTGCGACTGCGCGGCCGGGGAGTGCTTCGCGCGCGGAGCCTGCGACTGGCACACTGGCGTCCGGCGCGTGGGCAGCCCACCGTCTATCAGCCGCGGCGTTCCCTCCTCCTCTGCATTCCTGCCTTCCAGCGGCTCGGACTCTCCCACTTTTCGAATCTTGCGAGAGGCCAAGCCGCCACTCGATCGGCCCGGGGAGACCGCGAGAGGGAGGGAGACAGAGAGGTTCCACGCTATTCCGAGCGTCGTAGAATTGTGGAGTCGAGGCGAACCGATCGCCGCGGATTTTGCGGCGAGGCGAGGTTTATTGAAGGAGATGAGCGGCGCTGCACGCGACTCGATGACGATTCTATTAGATTAGCGACGAGATTGGCCGATTCGACGGGTTTGGAATTTTCGCGGAAGCGAACGATTTTGGAGCACTACGAGTGATACCGATTTCTAGTCTTAACGAGAGTTAAAATTGTTTAACAAAAATTAATCGTACGAAGGGGAAAATGGCATAAACAAAGAGGCAGGAAGAAGTAAATTACTTTGAACCGCGTTGCCCACGAAATCGTTCCAAGTGGGCAGGCGCCCCGAGTGGACGAAAGAAGGCCGAGGGAAGTCCGGGGGTCTCGTTAAACGAGCAGGTCAGTTTTATACCTTTATCTCCGGGGCGCCATCCAGGTAGAGAAGAGTCATCGCATTCGAAATGCGCCTCGCTTTCCTGTACCTTCTTAACCAGTCTGTCGTTTCGCCGTCTGCTTCTCTGCGCTGCGCTGGGAAACACGAGCTTCTGTTTACTCTGGCGATGCTTGAAAAATGCGCAATTCACGTTCTGCTCTTTCGCGTTCGAATTAAGTACGGTTTAACGACGGATAATTGCGACGTCTCGGCGTTGACTCGCTTATACGGCTACAAATTTCTGATTTTTCAATTTTGTACCATTAGGAATGAGCTGTAAATATGCAGCGAAAATATTGATGTTTGATATCCAGGTCTAATAGAATGGGTATACAGACAGAATTAGAAATTCATGGAATCGTTGAATTTATGAAATTCACTATGCGAATAAGTTTACTATGTAAACACGTGCTGAATGGTTTTCAAGTTTTTGTAATATTTACTCAAGAATTACAAGCAATGATTCGATGTAGAATAGTCCTTCATTTTTAAATAAAAATGTAAATAAAAATATCAATTTAGTCGATTTAATTGATAAATAATTAAATATCGAAGAAGCAAAAAATGTAATTCAATTTTTTATTTGATAATTTAATTGTATACTTAATACGGAAAAAGGATTTTATTAGTTACTTAAAAAATCTTAAAAAAAATGGATATTTTTAATTATCAAATTCTTATAAAGTTAAATAAAACAATTAATAATAAATGATTATAAAAATATTATCTTTTATCATAAGTTTTAAACATCTGCGAAAAATTTAATTGTAAATACTTTTACAAATTTACAATACAAACCCTAACAATAATATTTTTCCGGAATTTTCAGTCATTCATACCCCCGCTCTTCATGCTGGATTACACGTGTCTCTCATTCACTTATACAACTGTACATACGTTAAACTCAGTGTTTATATAAAGGACCTCGACTACCCAAAGCGTCGTAGTCAGATCGCCACCGAGATACTGGTAAGTTTCACCGGGTGATTTCTTCAGTTCCTATTAGAGTGAAAATTGTGTACTAAAATATTAAGCGTTTATGTAGTAACAGTTATTTGTGCCTGTCATTAAAAAAATAAGGTGTTTGTCTTTGAAATAATAACATTTATTTAAAATTATTAGCCTGCTGGAATGTAAGCCCGGTTGAGTGTGGTGATTCACAACTGCCGTTTGGTAGCGGTGTATGGTGAGTTTTACTGTCCATTCATTCCTTAGCTTAACATTGGCAAAATGGAAGTTTTCATAGAATATTTCGTTTTTTCTTAGTTAACATCTCATACGTGGTAGTGACCGGTACTACAACGTGGTTGCGAATCAGGGGACTGAACCGAGTCGACAATTCAGGTACATTGCTGATAATTAATTGCTTAGACTAAATCTTTAAGTTATTAAACGACTCATTTGAAATGCGTTCATAATTTATTTAAAACGTTAAAAGAATATTTTACGAAGATTTTTAATATATGTTACAGCTTGCAGACTCGGAGAAAAGGTTACCATCAGGTTTCGGCTACCAAGGTGCCGAGCTCCTATCGACTACAAGCTTCGCCGAATAAACCAAGCAACGCACTGCTGAATGACTTCGACCTTTTGCCAGGTAATCATTGTTTACGTCATCACTGGTTCAGCTCAATCATCAATTTAAATAAAATAATTTATTTAGTTTAAATAATCAATTTAGTCAAAATAATCGATTTAATTAATAAATCAATATAGTTAAAGTAACAGATATAATTAAAACAATGAATTTAATTAGAATAATCGCTGTATAAATATTTTTCTCTGTTTATGTTTCAGGTCGGCAATGGAGGTAAAAACGCAGCTCCTATCTCCCTCTGTTTGCAGGCAGCTGCGGAGCGCTCTTCTAGGACCTGCGGCTACTTGCTTCCAAAACTATTTATTTTAGCTTTTGATGAATTTTATCGCGGTGCGTAGATTCATGTGTGATGTACATTTTATAAATCGCTGCATTTACCTAACTAGTGTTTAATTCGTAGTTTTGTATAGATAATTATCGTGACGCGTAAAATTTGCGAACGTTTTTGAACAATTTTTTATTATTCGGTGAAATTTCGGTTTACGATTTGACTGATCAGTTTTTATGCAAAAAAAAAAATTGTAAATCGCTAAATCTCGCTGCGAAATAATATCAAATCGCTTAATGGCGTTTAAAAGTTTTACGGGGAGTGATAGTTTTATTGCGTTTTTTAATCGTAGACAAAATATTAGTTTAAGTTAAGAAAAATTTATTAATGGTCGCATAAATTTATTATTATTGTAATAAGAAAATTGTAAAATATTATAAATACCTAACTTGTAAGATATATGTATAATATAGGATACGTCTTGAACTGATATTAGTGTTTCAATTTTTTCCAGTCCCCTATAATTTATAATTCATCTCAAAACTTTTATTTAAAATTGCTTAAAACATAAAATATTTCATTTTTTCATTTATTCTATTAAATTATAGTCATTTATTTATTTGAAATATTAAAAGATACATTTGAAACTTGCATAAATTGAAATAAGTTCAAGATAGAACGCTGGTGAAAAAAATGATTACGATGAACTTTATGTAATTAATCGTTTATTAACGCCAACGTGTCGGCTCTTTAATCGGCGCCATCAATAAACGATTAATTGTACATGGTTCGTCGTGATTATTTTTTTTTCACCAACATTTTATTTCGAAATAACAATGAACGTTCGAGTCACCATTCAACTGAAATAAGTCATTTATGTCCTTGGTACTGAGGTGCAGCGTACTTTTTTAATCGATTCAACCGTTTGCTTATTCAAACAGATACTAAAATTTCAAACAATTTACTAAAATATCTTCGGCAGCTACACATTGTACAGTACAGTATTGATTAAAAGATAATCGGACCCATAGAAAGCCACCGTTTCAGTGGACTGTAACACTAATTTGCGAATATTTCTGAAGGATACGGTGTTCCTCACTGATCCAGTGCTTTTCACAATGGCCTGTCTTATTTTAAAAGTAATCAACAAATTTGATATTAGTTGATAAAACAGTCTTATAAACAAGTTCCTTTAGGATCTTAATCCTAATTATTTCTTTTAAAAATTGAAAGGCGACCGAAAGTAGATCCCATGCTTATTTATAAAATTAACTAATTTTCTATAATTTAGATCATAACAGTGCACATATTATTTTCCTATGTTTAAACAACATTTAAAATACAATAATTTAGTGAAACTTGTCAGTGATCAATTGTAACTTGATTGAATTGAGTAATTCGTACCAAGGCAAGAACTAATGAAATTTTTAACAAAAATTAAATATATTAAATTAATAAAATGATTCTACTTTATGTGTTGTGTTCGTTGCTGTTTTTTAATCCAATTGTATCATCAAACTTAAAAAGCTACCTTACAACATCATCTGTACAAATGGATAAAGAAGCATTTGAGAAATTTGAGGTAAAAGTCGGTCTTAGATTGTGTGCATATTTACGAAAATGAATATATTAATCGATTAAAACTCTTCTGTTAGGTGCATGAAATATTTGACGAATGTATTACTGACAGTGGCCCTATTGTTACTGTTGGATCATTAGTAACTATTCAAACGCCGAAACAATTCTTTAACTTAATTGCTAAACCTATTTATTTACTTGATTACGAGAAAAATGAGACGAGAAACATGGAAATAAAAAAAATTGTTTTTACTCCGGAAACGTACTATTCTAAATCAATAAAGGCAACGAAATTTATTATAGAAATAACCAGTACACAAGCGTTAAAAAATCGACTGATTAAATTAATAAATTCTGCTTTTTGGAATGCCTATGGATATTTTCTTGTAATAAATAATATAAATTGCCAATTCGTTAACTCACACTTAAAAATTATTTGGGAATTCAATATTTTAAATGTCGTATACTGCTGTCCTGATCCTACACTCGGAGTATATTTTTACATTTTCAATCCATTTAATGAAGAAGCTCCTACAAATTGGAAAAAAGTAGATACTGTTTATCAAAAAAATAAACACCCAATGCGAATATTTAGGAATTTTGCTAATAAAGGTACGTAATTTTTTATACCGCGTAGCTTGCAATGGTAGCATTAAACTGCCTATAGGTGATTCATAAAATATTCAGTTTTGTAATAGTTTACCTACATGGCCCAATTACTTTGACAGGATTACAAGACTCCGCGAATTGCAAAGCTTTTCTATTTGAGAAAGTAAAAAACATCTCAGGCTATCCACTAAAAGTTCTTGACCTTCAAAAAACTTACATAAAAATTACGGATATTACCGGTAAAGTACACAAAAAAAATATTTTCGATTTGAGCCAAAATATCATACGACTAATTTGGACCGAGTTGGGAGTAATCGTTAGCTACGAGCCAATAAATTTAGCCGAAATCGGTGCGCTACAATCAGACGGCAGCGCTACTGGAGTAGTAAGTAAAATTGTTGACGGTGTTTACGAATGTCGCGGTGTAATGGACTTGTCCCGGGGATTTTGGCGACACGAGGTGAACATGTTCATTTCAAACGGGATTTGTTACACCACCAAGAAAGATTTAATCCCGATTACGAAGCAATTAGCAAAAGCTTTCCCATTGAGATTAAGCATTATGGGTTTGATTTTTTTCGGTATCAGTACGTGCGTTTACGTGTATTCAATGAAGGGCGATTCAGCAAAGATTACTCTAGACGTACTTCGAGCAATTCTTGGACAAGGTATGATTTGCAAGCCGCAAAATCGACTCAGCAGCTTCATTTTTTCCGGAATTGTGATCAGCTCTATGACAGTAACTATGATACTGCAGAGCCTGTTGAATGCTGTTGTAATTGCTTCGCTAACAGTTGGAAAGGATATAAGGGATTTCAACGATGTGGCGAGATATAACTTCCAGGTCTACGCCGATCCTTATTACAATCAATACTTTGTGAGAACTATCTTAGAAAATAAAATTTTTCCCGTCACTGGGCTAACTCAGTGCTTGGATTTGATGCAAAAGAATAATCATATCGCTTGCCCTAATGATTGCATAATTACAAGTTACATCGTGAGAGAAGATGAGGAATATCTTGTGTCCAAAGATGAAATGCTCTCTAGATACAACGTTTTTTTCTTCCGGCGCGATTCGCCATTGAAAGAAAAATTCCAATCGATGTCCTTAAATCTACTGCAGAGTGGTATTACCCAACACATGATAGATATTGAAGAGAGTCAATTTAAACAATTGCACATCCGCGTTTTCGCAAAAATAACGGTTTATCAGTTACGATCTGCATTTTACTTTCTTTTAATATTTATTATTATTAGCTTTGCGATACTCTCTGCTGAGTTACTAGTACATAATATTAATTGGAAGTAAAAAAAAAAACATAAAAAAAGTATACATTGCAACACAGAAATGTTATATTACAAGAAATAAAATTCTCTTTTTCCTAAATTTCATTTTCTTAGCATTTGTTTTACTTGTTTAGCTACAAGGTTTCTTTGAAAAATCAATTTGCAGTAAAAAATTGATTATTTTATTATCTTTTCTATATTTAAAACTAACGAAGGTGAACTTAAATGCTTACTAAAATATTTGCAAACTATTTCCCAATACAAACATAAGCAAAATAGGCTCTTTCAACTGTCAATACACATAATTGTAATTTTCTAAAGTTTAAAACTTAAAAGTATATACGTAAGTCTTGTGTTGAAGAATATTTAAAATGTAAGAGTACATAGAAACTAGTTCCTAAACAAGACGTGCGACTTGAGCACGAGTCATGTGTTAAACAAGTCAGCGACTGATTAAACTAATCCAGAGAATTAATTTTTAAATAATGATTTTACTACATGTGCTGTACCTGCTATTACAATTAAATTCGAGTTTATCAAAAATCTTAAGGAGCGACGTTACAACATCTTCTATAAAAATGGAGAAACAAGTATTGGAGAACTTTGAGGTATATCAATAGATTCTCTTATGATTTACGTAGGTATGTATAAAACAATAAATTAAATTAATAGGCTAAGATCCTTCTTTTAGGTGCAGCATATTTTTGATGAATGTTTTACTGACAGTGGCCCTACCGTTATTGTTGGATCATTAGTAACTATTCAAACGCCGAAACAATTCTTTAACTTAATTGCTAAACCTATTTATTTACTTGATTACGAGAAAAATGAGACGAGAAACATGGAAATAAAAAAAATTGTTTTTACTCCGGAAACGTACTATTCTAAATCAATAAAGGCAACGAAATTTATTATAGAAATAACCAGTACACAAGAGTTAAAAAATCGAATGATTAAATTAATAAATTCTGCTTTTTGGAATATTTATGGATACTTTCTTGTAATCAACGTTAATAATTGCCAATTGATTTTCTCTCACTTAAAAATTATTTGGGAATTCAACATTTTAAATGTAGTATACTGCTGTCCTGATCCGACACACGGAGTATCTTTTTATATTTTTAATCCATTTAATGAAGAAGCTCCTAAAAATTGGAAAAAAGTAGCCACCGTTTATCAAAAAAATACGCACCCGATGAGAATATTTAGAAATATTGCTTATAAAGGTAAGTAATTTTTTCATTATAAAAAAAGAGACATAATCTGGCTAGTTTGTACCTAAAAAATATAATAGTCTGCATTAAACGATGGATTTGGCAGGATTACAAAACAATGCAAATTGCAAAGCTTTTCTATTTGAGAAAGTAAAAAATATCTCTGGCTATCCTTTAAAAGTCTCCAACCATGATGCGTATGCAAATATTTCGGATGCTTTCGGCAAAGTACATAAAATATATTATTTTAAGTTGAGTCAGAACATTATGCGACTAATTTGGACCGAGTTAGGAGCTGCGGTTGATTACGAAGTAATAACCTCAGATAAATTGGGCGCAATAGAATCAGACGGCAGCACTACTGGAGCAGTAAGTAAAATTTTGGACGGTTTGTACGAATGTCAAAGTGTCATGGATTACCTCCGCGGATTTTGGAAACACGAGGTGAACACATTCATTTTAAACGGATTTTGTTACACCACCAAGAAAGAATTAATCTCGATTTCGACACAGCTAGGCAAGGCTTTTCCATTGGGTATAATCATTATGTATTTAACTTTTTTCGGCATCATTTCATGCATATACCTGTATTTGATGAAAGGCGATTCATCGAAGGTTGTTTTAGAAATATTACGAGCAATAGTAGGTCAATGTATGATTTATCAGCCACAAGACAAACTCAGCAGAGTTATCTTTTCCGGAATTGTATTCACGACTATGATATTAACTGCGGAACTGCAAAGCTTGCTGAATGCTATTGTGACTGCCCCAATAACTGTTGGAAAGGATATTAGCAGTCCTGATGACCTAGCGGGGTACAACTTTCAGATTTTCGCTACACCTTATATCCAACAGTATTATAGCGTGACACCCTTAAAAAATAAAATTTCTAAGATTTCTTCCTTTGCTCAGTGCGCAGAAATGGTGCGAAAGAATAGAAGTATTGCTTGTATTCAAGGTTGCTTAATTACGGAATACACTACGCAAGAAGATGATGAATTGCATATAACCAGAGACCAAATGTTCCCTAGGTATAACATTTATTTCTTTCGGCAAGATTCACCTTTCACAAAAAAAGTCCAATTGATAACTTCAATTCTACTGCAGAGCGGAATTACACAGCATCTGATCAATATTGATAAAAATCCAGTTGTACAATCGTTTAGTCGCATTTTCACAAAAATAACGGTTTATCAGTTATGGCCTGCTTTTTACATTCTTTTCATGTGTATTATTCTTAGCTTTGTAATATTTTTTGCTGAATTACTAGTACATTATGTGAATGATAATGTACAATTAAACTTCAAGAAAAGGGGAAATCGCAGGTTTGATATGAAAAAATAAGCATTTTATTTTTTTAAATACCGGCAGCAGACTTGCATATGCCGCACATACAATAAAAAAGTTATCGGACCTGTAGTTTTAACATGCACTTTTTTGTGACAATTTCGCGTTTCGGAGGACAGCAGAGAACAATTTGAGTATCACCGACAAGAAGTACGAAGCACTCCTTTTCCTTACAATATTAAGCTATTACGGATGCGAATTTGCACAATGAAGACCACAATTTGAAAATTTTACTTCACTAGTAGCAATGTTGTATTACTGATTTATTTAATAAACTCTTTGTTGTGAATATTATAAATCAATCATTTAAAAAACAAAATCGTATCAATCTTATCATTAAGAAGTTAGCACTGATGTTAATATTTACAGGGTAAATTATTATAGTTTTTTTTTACAATCAGATGTGCATTATGCTGTCAAAATACTATTGGTTTTCATTGTTTTTCTTTTTGCTTTAATTTACAGTATTAGGTAAACAAAAAGCTCGAAAATTTTTGTTTCTAGTCCTCGTATAATATTTGTTTGATATTATATTATATTTGTTTGATTTTTAAAATTTGTTATAACATAAATACGAAATCTCTCCTTAACATTCAGACATATAATTTAAAACAAGAATACAACTAAATATTTTAATTTTTCTTTATTTAATTATATCTTAATATTTTATAAAATGTACAAAAAGCACGTGTAAGTGATAGTATACCTTCGCAGATCGTACACTTGCGTTATCCGTAATTTATTATTTTTCTTTTTTTTACAGCTCTTCAAGTTCATCAACCTGCGAGTCAACTGCATCATGTGTATGTACGTGTTAAAGTACATAATAGTCAAAATATACAAGCGTCTTATTTTTTATTCTATTTATTTTAAACCTCTATACGACCGATTACGATCCGAGCACACGGGTACATCGCATTTATCTACCCAGAAAATGCGACGTAACACTGATAAAAAATTTAATCAGTGAAAAGTGCATTTTAGATTATAATCGGTAATTTGGACATTATATTTATGTTTCATTTTTAATTTTGCTACTTTTTTCGTTGAGTTGTTTACTAAACCTATCGATGCGTTATCGTCGTGTTTCATCTTAAACAATATCTTATTTAAATATTTTGCGCACATTTGTTGCATAAACACACCTTAAAATATACGTACGTTCAGACTTAAATTTATTTTCTCCTTTATTATCGAGTACAAGTGGAGAAATGCAAGTATTTAACAACTCGTTCGGTAGCTTTAAGCATTTATAAAATATTCTTAACTAACTTAAGATTCTATGCGATCGATCGAACGATTTTATCGTTGACTTCCGCATTTTTTAATTTTAATACAAAATATGTCGGTTTCTTGGAAATCCTAAAAATATCAACAATCGTTTTTCGTGCTTAAGCAAAACTAATGTGGAATAGCAATATTCTAAATCGACATATTCTACGAAGTATATAAACGTCTACTATAAAAATTAATATTATTTGGAAATATTCTCATTAACCATGCATTCGTTTTTCTACTTCAATCTGAATGTACATACAACTTCTAAAAAATATTCAATTAAAAATTGAATCAAATCATATATACAATATAATTTCCTTACTTTTATCCTAAATGCGCGAGTGGATTTTCTCCTTAATGTTGACGTATCCGCAAAAAGTTTCTAAGGCACTGAACTATTTAGTGATCATGACATTCAATTTCTGATTTTTATGCATCAGAATTTATCTTTAAAATGTTGAAGTATTTTTCATAAGCTTCAGCTTTAAAGATTTTTCTAACAAATTTTACAAGTAGTGTATTTTTCTTGCAATACATTAGTATTATTTCATATAAGCGTGCGACTTATGAAATATACAAACATATTGTAAAATTACAATGTAGATTTTAATAGAACCAACAAGAAGTTAAACTTCTTTTCTTCGATGTAGGTTATTTATACGTATAATTTAGCAAAATATTCCATTTGGTTTACACATTTAAATTTTTAATTACAAAAATTTCCAGTTGCTTTCTCGCAAGCAGCAAGTACGTCAACAATGACAGGAGAGAACCGCGACTCGGCGCTCGCGCCTACTAAAAATTGGACGGACGTGCCTGTGATCGGGGATCGAGACTTAGGAAGTATAAAGGTAGACATAGGTAGGCAGAATAAGAGAGTTAGTACGCTGAAGCACAGAAAGGGAAAAAGTAAAGAGTTGCGAGTATCCCCATAAAACTTCGCAAATCATTGTCAATTTTCGCAAATCTCATCGGATTAATTCGTTACTCCTTAACTTGTTAGTCGACAGAATAGGCTATATAAACTCATGTTACACACAACAAAAGATGCTCGTCCTCCACGGCAGCGTGATAAAACACCGTGCGAGGCTTCTCTTCTTTTCAATACATATCACATTGAGCGACTTTGTGACAATAAAAACTGAAAGTCCTGGCAGTGATCGATCAACTACTTATTGTATATTTTAAAGTATGTATAAAAAAGGTTCTTTATAAATAATTAATAATATATTCTTTTATAGTTTATATATATATTTTTTTAACAAAGACGTTATAAAAGAAAGTTTACTAACTAGAAATAACGCTTATATTGTCAATATTGAACGATTTAATGAATTAATTAATTACAAATGCGATGACGACATTGTTTAACGATAACGACGCAGATGATGATATAACGATGGTTCAGTTATTAAGATGCAAATCTGTATTTATAAATTAATTATACTTAAGTGTTATAAGAGTTTGAAGAAAGATCTAGGCGAATCCGCGATTGTCTCTTACAGCTAACGAAAAAAAAAACTAAATAATTGTATTTACTATAGCACGAATTACGATCGACCGAACAATTTTGGCTTCAAAGGAAATAAATAGTACAATTTGCAGCGTTGACGGTGAAAATCGTTACCGTCGTAATAAAACACTTTGATTCGCGTCGAGATGCTTTCCTCAAACCCACCGAAAAATAGTTGTCTACCACGAAAAAAGCACTGTAGAACGTACCGCGTATACAGTTTCGTAGTCACACTATAGTTACATATAATAAAGTTCATTCGGAGATCAAAAGTAACGGATGCCCCGGGAAGTCCGTTGTTCCCTCATCCGGCAGTGTATCTCTAAATCTTAACTTCAGAGTATCGTCCGCTTATCGAGTCGGCTTACAAGATCTAAACATGCATAATCACTGGCGCTTCGCAAATGCGCGATGCGAAGGCTCGCGATCAAATTTTGATTCGTCAATAAATTCTACGAGATTACTGTACACAACGTCAACGACGAAAAAAAAAAAGAATAAAGCAAAAACGTCGTAAAAAATAAAGACTGTGTATAAGAACTTACAAGCCTATGGTTATCTATACGGATCTCGACCGTGAGGGTGTCGTCAGAAAAAAAATTGTTCACGCGGGGTAAAACTTATACCTCTGATGTTCGCGTGGCCGGCGACCAAGAGTCCAATCACATGGCGGTCTCGAGAGGTTGGCTCTTGCTTCGGCCGGCGGTCGAGAGCTGGGTGAGCTCCGTCGGCTCATTCGGTACGAATGCGTCAAAGTTCGTCTCGAGGATGGCCTCGCTCTTGGAGCGCAGCGGCCGGTCCTCGTCGAGGTTCGTCTCTAAGAGGGCCTCGCTACGCGGCCGCTCCTCGTAGTAGTACGGGTGATGATGATGGTGGGAATGGGGTAGGGTCGCGCTGTGCCCGTTGTAGTACTCGGGCACGGGTTCCGAGGCCGGCGTCACCGGCGCCATGTCGTAATGGTGCTGATGACCGTTCAGGCCTACGCTGTCGTAGTCGATCGACGAATTGGTGGTTCGCAGATCTCGCTTCAGTTCGCTTATCGAGTCACTGGTACCCAGGCTCGAGTTCAACGGCAGCGTAGATACATTATTTAAGTAGCCTGAGGATACGTCTACATGTTCACTGCTTGGCGTTGCTATTTCCTGTGATTCGTAAAAATATTAAGTTTTTGATTAACATTTAATTAACAATGATGTTTAGTAGAAGAATCTAATAGAAGCAAAAAGTTACGATGTCTAACCAAACCTGGAACTATTCTAATGGTATAAAAAATTTGGTATCTTACAGGGGTCAACATCCGATTTTAAGCATTCAAAAGTATAAATCGTGTTCCCTGCCATGCTATAAGCGTCTTTTGTTCTGAATAGTTTATTTTTAGAATTTTTAGTCATTTTTTGTGTTTCTGATCAAGCACTAACGATGTTGCAGGTATTATAAAAAAAGGAATCTAGTGGAAACCAACCTCAGGTGCAGTGACGCTATTGGCCTCGGATTGCCATGCGCTGTTATTGCGCGACGTGAAGGTCGAGTGGTTACGGAAACCATCGTTGCGGTAGGTCAGGTCGTACGCCGGATTGTCACCGGTGTATTTCTGACCAGGACCGCCGGTACTGGTGCCCGGCGAGTAGCGCGGATTATGCGCCTCATACACGTCGTAGCACTGGTTATCCTCAAGGGATGAGTTCAGTTGAGATTTATCCATTGAATCTAGACTGCCACCATTAGACATCTTCTTGTAATCCAGGGAACGGGAATTCAGCGTGTCGGTAGACTGTTTTGTCTGCAATATCACATGCATTTTTAATAATTTTGTAACTATTAAATTTCTTTTACACATATTTTGAAAAATTATCGTTAATTTAATTTTTAACGACATCTTTCAGTTTTTAATTCTTTTTTCAAATATTTAGAACATTATAAAGAACAATTGTTTTATTTAAAATAACGATTAAAAATAAATTTTAAATATGTAAATTTGTATAAATTATTAATTATAAACAAATATTTAAATAAGTATTCAAATTCTTTTTAATATAGAAATCGACAGTAAACACAAAAGCTGTTTTACAATATGCGTAACAAAAAAACTTGTACTATCAGACATATAAACAGACAATCCGTAAGCGGAGGGACAAAAATAATCGAAAAAGATATACGAAAAGGAATTTGAGGAAAGCGCACACGACGTACGATAAACGATAATGATGATTTATGCTCTAACCTGCATAGGTGGTACCAGGACCACTTTTTTTTCCTTCTTTGGCTGCTTTTGCAATTTATAGGCAGATTAGTGGTGAACAGAGAAGGTTTTAAACTTCAATTGTTTATTTTTAAAAATATTTACTTGTTAGCCCTTTATTTTATATTATTCTAAGTTTACAAATGATAATGTAAGTATTAATTTTAATTTATCCTTGATCATGTTAGTACGAGGGCTTAACATTATCGATATTTCAAATATCACGAGAATACTGCTGATAAAAAGTAGACTTAACAAAGCCGTTAACAAATGTGCTTAGAAAGCAAATTATAAAATAAAAAAGTACTTAATTAATGCAAATTAAATAAAATAAACTTTGAGCATTTTAGCGTAAAGCTGCAGATGAAGCAGATAAAAAGCAAATTTTAAATTTCCGTCAACAGGATTCTCGACTTTTTTATTAAATGATTGACATTCTGAAACTGTAGAATTTAAAAATTTTGTTAGGAATTCTTACCGGTATTGGTTTTCTTCTTTGGTAAGCAAGCTCTGAAAAGCCGGATGTGGAACCTACTGAGCGCAGTGAATGTAAAGACTGCCTGATGGAATTTCGCCTTTCGAGCCTCTCGACCTGTCGTTTTTTCGACTTAGAGACCCACAGGACGACGGCTGCTGCCAAAAGTGCTAACGCTATAGCTATTGCACTCAAAACCCCGACCGCTACAATATCCCTCCTCCAGGAGAGTGGATCGATGTAAATTCTGGGATCTTTAATAAAAGTAATAATTCAAAATTTGTTTTACTGTGGGTGTATGAAATAAGCAAAAGCTGAAAGAAAAAGCGCTTTACCGATTTCGCAGATAAATGGATTTGGCTGACCACAATGATCTATCTCAATCGTCTGGTAAATAAACATTGTGCATTGGTCCACTTTTTCTAGTTGTTGAATCCAAACGCGTTCTGAGTAGTCAAAACGATCCTGTTGCTTCCGTAAAAATTTCCAAAGTTCAATGTAGTCACCCATGATGAAAGGCATTGAAGCGTTTGCGGACTGTAAAATTAAAAAAATAAAATTAAAAAAAAAATGTTTTCTTTTTAAATTTAAACAATCTTAAACAATTAATTTAAAGACTTGTGAAGCTTAAACTTACTCTGCAGAATTCTCGAGCACTGAAAAAATCCATTGGCGCGCCGATGTAGATGTAACAAGTGTCGCCTACAAGATCCCAAGCTGGCGGACACTTGCCAGTCAGTACTGACTGATTGTTCATTTGGTACGGTTGAAATTCCACCTGCAAGAGCTCTGGCGAGTCTCCGCGATCGCGAATGCGTCCAGCTACTGCTAAAGTGGTATTGTAGCCCCAGTAATTGTGACGAGCATCTATGCTCGATCTCCACATCTCCAGTTGACTGGAAAAAATTAATTATAATGTCAGTAATCCAGCGCGTGTTTTCTTAATAGAATGGACGAACGAAAAACTCGAAGCTTGCGAGCGAAGCACGTTTAATGACACTTAAAGCGCATACTAATGCAAACACAGTTTAGCTGGATGAGTTCAATTCAGAGTTTTAACTGTGACTTGTATGCACCGTATTTGAAAATTTATAAAATTGTGCGGAAATTGATTGTGTCGTACTTTTTTAAATGTTTTATTTGGGTGCACAATTATATTTCTTGCTGTTTGTATAATTAATAAAATATTAATATTTTGTGCGCAATTTATAAAAATGTGTATTATTAATTTTGTGTTAATTAATAAATAATAAAAATTTTATAAATATAGTACAAAATTATATAAAGGTTAGGTTAAATTTTAATTCTAAACTAAAATTTAACAATTAGTAAAAAAATGAATATTATTTAAAATTTAATAAACAATAATTGGACAATTTTTTTAATAATGGTGCATATAAAAAATCTTTCTGTGATAAATATAGGTATGTAAATAAAAGCTTTCTGGTCAGAATCAGGAGATTATTTAAAAGAATTACCAGGATATTGACACAATGTCAATAAATTTATTTAAAATTGCTACCTTTTGCTGTGGCGAAGCAACACAATTTAATGCAAAAAGCACGACAATGAATGGTCGTATACTTACTTCGTGTACCATTCTGCATCGGTCACGCTGATATTTTTAATTACGTGCATGCGTATTTGTAATATGAAAGGAAAAAAATGATACATTACGAGAAGACTACAGAAAAGACTTAAAAGTAATGTAGCTGACTACAGAGAATTTAATTGGCCACTTTCAAGTATTACTAGGTACTAATACTAGATTTCTTCCTAAGTAAATCGTAAGATGCATTAAGTCAATGAATGTATACTCACAGAGATCTATTGATGGTTAACATTTCGTAATCATTATCGGGATTAAAGAAAATGTTATCCACGTATTGCTGCCCAGGTGTTCCTGCGACTATCGTACTTCTACCATCGCGATCAATCGCGTAATTTCTAAAAAATAATTAAAAGTTTGCAATTATAAATTTTCTAAGAATGAAATTTTAAGATATTAGGAATTAATTTTTATTCTTACTTGTAAAATCCATTATGAGATGTGGTCTGGTATATTGGGAGTCGGACTCTCTCAAAACCAGATATTTCTAGAAGGTGTTTTCCCAAATTACCATGAAGATAATTCAAAGTCATATTACTAACAACTTGTTTTAAAACTATGTTGTTTTCATAAGTGGCATTATTCTTTGTAAAGTAATTTCTGAACAAAGTTACTTCTTGATAAGGACTGCTTTGTCGACCTTCAACGTATCTGAAAAATACAAATAAAATTATAAAATAAATAAATACTAAATTATATTATAATTACAATATAACACAACAAAATTCTTACAACGCTGGTGTTTTGTAATTCTCTGCGAACAGATTATTGTGAATCCAACCCTTAAGAGAAGTTGCTGAGCCACGTGAATCAGCTCGAATACGCAGACCACCTTGATTTCTCATTACTAAATTGTTCTTGAAAAAGAAAAAAAAGGTTGATGTTGAATGAAATGATTTTTTTTATATTTGTAAAGATTCAAATAACTAATACTTACTCTGAAGTAAATCGACTGCGTATTCTGGATATCCAAAGAAACAGCAGCAGTGCACGTGCTGAAGTTTCCGTAGAATTTCTCACAATTATCAACAAACTGATTTCTTTCTAATGTTATTACAGCATTTACTTCTCCGGCGCTGGAATATTTCACAGCCCCTTCTTGACAATTCGACAACACTGAGTATGACACATTATGCTGCACATCACGGTCTACGTAAAAATATAACATTTTATTAACATTTCTCTAAAATTTAATTAATAAAATACCGTAACAATTTTGAATATTGTCATTAATACTTACTAAATCCTATTGCAGAAATGGGTAAAGTAACTACTTCAGCAATGAAACCATGAACGCTGCTCGCACCCGTAGCAAAAAGTTTTACACTAAGACTTGGTCCCTGCGTTCTGTACAATTTCTTTTCCTTATGACTGTTGACATACAATTCATCGATTTTCTTAACGGTAACATTGTAAATGTCACCATCGTAAAGCGTTAAACTATCTGGTCTTCCCGGTTTCCCAGTAGAGTTGTACAAATTGAACTGCAAAAGCCTGCCAAGGAATAAAGAGTTATTATTTTCAAAATTTTAATTAAATTAATTAACAGACGAAAATTCAGTATAAATGTTAAATTATTAAAATTTATACCTAAATCCAAATGGCTTTGCACGGTGACTGCTGCGGAAAATTTTCACACAGTTTACTGGATTATTGTCGTATTTATAATACAGTAACACGCGTTCTTCAATGGTGACTTCTTTGGTGGTATCACAAATGTCCACTAGACTGAAAAGTCTGTACGGGATATTTAAATCTTTTAACGGAGTGAAGGAACTTTCATCGGCTTCGCGACCTTCGCCGGTTAGTGACAGTATGTTAACACCGTTACCGAGTACATCTTTAACTTGGTTGAAGAGCAACTCAATCTAAATAATTTGCGAAAATCATGATTAGAAAAAAATTATCGATAATAGATAGTTATAAAAAGTTTTATAGAGACTGAAAGTTACCGAGTGTGTTGGTGAAATAATGTTAATTCCATGATAGGCGCTTTGGTTTACGTTCACCCGTGTAATTGAGGGAGATTTCATGATGGACTGCACAGCAGCCGATTTTTCGTTGTGAAGTATCCCAGCTCCCGTGATGTTAACAAACTTGAGTATGGATTCTACTCTTCTTACGGTCTCGTGGGTAACAACGTCGTGAATACGATACTCGTATAAGTAATGCTCAAATTCGCTGTTAGCGATGCGAATACCTCCCCAGTATCTCTTCGATTTATCAAGGTTGCGTTCGCCGCAGTGTAGAAAGACGAACTGACCGTCCCATGGGCACTCGTATCGGTGGCCAAATAGTTGTCCGTTTAACCGGATTTGACAATCTTCAAGACTTTCTTCATTTCCAGTGCACTGCAATAAAAAAGATTCATTGTATCATTGTATTATTTTATTATTTTGATTTTAAAAATAGTGTTCAATGTTCGAAAGTTTCTTACCTGTAAAGGTTCTGGCCAAGACCATATCCTGGTTAATGACCCTGGATGTAATTCATACCTACGATCTCGCGATACGTAAACGTTTAGCGGTTCAAATCCTAATTGACGACAAGCTACTTGTGCGTTACGTTCAGTAAATCGATTATCACATAAAGGTATCCACTGAAGGGTTGTACGGTTAAAGTATTCTACAAATCCTGGAAATCAAACACACATTTTATTAATGGGAACTAGTCATTGATTAAGTGTACAGTATTTTTTAAATACCGGAACTATACCTTCATTCGTTGAACTTGTACAATTCTCCTCCTTGCACAATCTAATGGTTTCAATACTGACGTCCCTTTTCCTCGGGATCTCATTCTTTTCACTGACAGGTCGCATGACTATTTCATGACCAGGTGCACCGATAGCCTTCAACGTACCAAGTACGAGAATTCCGACGTTAGGGGCAAACTCCATGACCACATCCGGATAGATGTGAAGCGTAGCATCCGGCATTACGGTAATATCTGAACGAATGATATAAGGTTCGGATCTCGCGTGAAGCGATAAATTGTCAACTATGCGGCCGCCGAGATTGTTTAAATCTACCTCCATTGAGGGCTCCCACGATGCAGATATCGAGGAATCGATTGCGTCAGTTGTTAAGTATGGACGGAAATTAGCTACAGCGTGATCGTTCCAGTCATCGAAGTCGAAAATTCGCTGCCTGAAATCACAAAGATTTTATTTAAAATATAGTAAAATCTTGATGAACAATTAAAATACCTTAAAAAAAAATTTTGAATAGACATCAGCGTTTAAATCTTACCTGATTTGAAAATCTTCAGCAGTGCCCCACCAGTTTTCTGTAACGTCAACCTTGTTGTTGATTTTCGCGGTTCTGATTCCAGCCAGCAGTTCGTAATCCAGAGCATTTTCGCCGAATAAATTTCTGTTTACGCGCACCTTTTGGATGCCGTGAAAGCCTACGACATAGGAGGGCGTATCGAACATCTGGTGGATGCCACGACTGGTGGCCGCGCCTCGGCTATTCTGCTTTACCTCGTTGAAAACGAAACGCGCGTCGATCTCTCCCATGATCTCGGACTGGCTGTCCGCCCTGAACTCGACCATGTAACTGCCGATGTTGCGCTCGATCTTATTAGCTTCGATTTTCATCCGCTTCTCCATGCCACGGACGGATATGAGGCCAGTTTTGCACCGGTTTCCGTCAAAACGGTTGCGCGACATATTGAAGCTCGCGTAGTGTCCATCCACGACGAAGGCGAAACGCTCGTTTGCCTGCCATGTGTTGTTATCCATGTAGATGCTGTGGGTGAAATTTTCGTTGTATTGCCACACGTAGGGAAGGGCTACTTCGAAACCGCCACCCTGGTTGCGCTCGATTGTGCTGTCCTTTACTATCCAGTGAAATAGATTGTTGGATTGGCGCATATCGCGACTGTATTGGATGATACCCCGACCGTTGTCTGTTATCAGACTGAAAGATTAAACGAAAAATTTAATATAAAACATTGTTAAAATAGAAAAACAAGTTGTTGGGCTTGAAATAAATTATCTCACCTGTTGTTGATATGGATAGCAATCTCTGAAATGTTTGAATTGTATACATTCCAGTGTGGAGAATTTATATAGATTGCTTCCTCTTCATTGTGAGAAATTTCGCAATTAACTAATTGAATAGTCTCGTTTGCTTTGCGAAGATAGTGGTCACCGATTTCATCGATGTAACGGTTATAATACGAAGCGAGTACTCCATGCCGATTACCACGAATTTTCGTGTTAGTAACTCGTAGAGTTGGAATTGGACCCCGGACTATCCGGTTTCTTAAATCCTATAAAATAAATAATTATAATATTTTTTTCCATTTTTTTTCTACTAATATAATTTTTTTCAATAATAAATAAGTTATCAGTTACTTACTGTAGGTGCCGGAAGTGCAGTAAGCACCATGACAGTACCGCCTAAAGCATTGTCACCACTGTGATATTCAAATATAACGATGTAAGAGCTCGAGGTTACCGGAAATACTGTGAGATCTCTTTTGACATGCCACACATTTCCTTGATGTTTGATATTTTGAGAGTCATGTAGAACTATTTGTTCGGTACTTCGGTTCTGAATCGGATTCAATAGCTGTATGCCGACTACATATCCCGGAGTACACTAAAATTGATGAAAAAAAAACAGACATAAAAATTGCCAATTATTTCACACGTACCTATCAAAAAAAAAAAATTGAAAATGAAATTAACTTACCCTAATGTGGTGGTATCGATCGATGGCTTCACCAGAGAGCTTGGAGGTGACCAGATACTTTGTTTCACCCATGGCTAGTTCTATATCGCTGCCGTGTTCGGGGACGATAATGGGATCATATCTGATATCAAGTGAAGTGTCCGGCGAGCTGGTAAACCATCCTGCAAGCTCTCTCTGATGCACTGCAGAGAATGCAGGATTGTGCCTTATACCGGCGACTTTATTGTTCTCCAAACGCGAGCTTGCGATGCGAAGCCCCAGCTGCTTAAAACTAATGCCGCTGCCTCGATTGTTTGAAAAGTCACTGTTACGCACGGTGTTCACCGCATCCGCCGAGTATATGTCCGAATACAGCACCCCCAGTCCGTCCTGCAGGTTGTTTACAACCTTGACGCCTTCGAGCGAATGTCGGGCGAAGTCTATTTGCAGAGCTGAAACGAAACAGTCACTTATTAGCTTTTTGTAAGAAAATTAAATAATTTTATTATTAGACCTACCACAAATAATAAATAATATAAAAAATAATAAGCTTTTACTACTAAATAAAATATTCACGATGACTGCATGTCCAATACTCAAAATTAAGAAAATGTACGTAATATCTATAGTCAATAATAAAGTCTTACCTGGCTTGAAAGTACTGGTAGTGTAGTCTAACAAACCAGCCCTCTCTATGGTGATGTATTGCAAATCACTACGAAGTGCCAGCGGCCCGAATCTAAGACCAGCCCAGGCAGCTTCTGTGCACCGCACCCCAACGTCGTTCTCGTGCGTGCACGAGTTTTCGAAATCGTCGACAGTTTCTGCTTTACAGCGAGACACGTCGACATCATCCTCCGTGCACTGAACGTTCGTCAGAATAATATCCTCGTTAGTTCCCGCACTCGGTATTTGCGAGCGCTCCATGAACCAATTGTCGGGGTCGAGAGTCAGGCCCAGCTGATGACAGACCAGTGCCGCATCTCGTAGCGTCCAACCATAGTTACAGACTGTACCCCACTTATCGCCAATTCTGACCTAAATACAAGATAAAAATATTGTTTATTAATGATGTTATGGACAATACATCTGTATACATGATTTTACTGTTACGATAAAAAAACAAAATTTAATAATTTTGAAAGAAAATTATAGTACTGACCTGCAGTCTACCTTCATGACTGGTTTTACCGCCGAGTAACCTGACGGGCACTCGGCTTTCTTCGACGGGTGGTGGAGGCATTTCGGCGTCCCCATCCATGAGAGTGGTCTCATTGTCTGCTGGCGGTACAATGATCTCTTCTTTGAGAGTCATCAAAATGTTGTTGGGTCCGGTGCCATGGGCCACAAGTTCGCCAGCGACCATTATTCCTACAGCTGGAGGGAATCGCAGCGTTACACCCGGTTGAAGATTCAACTTGCCACCGGGCCGGACGTTGATGTCTCGTTTCACGATGTATTCGCCAGCCTCCAGGATCTCCTGGCCATCGACTTCACCTCCCACTATATTGGTGCCTGGGGCCAGGAAGCGTGGCACGAAGGTCGGGTTCGGATTTATTGTATTGGTTGCCGGGTTATTGTAGTGCAGCAGGTATGGGATATATTCTATTTTCGCCAAATTATATCTGTCTTTTCTGCAATAGAAATTAATTTTTTAGTAATCAGTTTGAAATTAAGTATCGAGACTAATATACGATCACTTGAATTAATAAAAAAATAAGACTTACCGATGAAAGAGTCTCTCAAATATTTCCGGTTGTTCACTCGAGCCCAACCAGTTGTATGTGCAATTAATCACCTTGCTTTGGTCTTCCAAATGTGAACCTATTTCATAGGTTGATTCAGGATTATGAAATATATTTCTGAATATGTGTATGTTGCCCGACGAGACGGCGACCACTGCTGAGACTCTGGATCGTGGAATCAGCCGTGAGCCTTGCACGTCGCCGTTATCGAAAGGCTCACGTGCTTTATTTCGTTTTAAGAAATTTCTCGTGAACAGCAAATGCTGTACGTCGCTGTAAGGCGACAACCCGAGGCTGGCAACGAAAAACCCACGATTGTCGTAAAACTCGTTGTGTTGAATTAGTAGGTCGGTCGGTAATATGTTGAATTCCTCGTACAGAGGATTGCGCACCAGAATGCAGCCGTAGCTGTGATCGAGGAAGTGGTTGTACTCGATTACACCGCGCATATTCAGCGCTGGACTCAGTTTTATTCCAAGTCTGGAGTTTTGTACAAAAACATTATGACCAATTTGAAGCTTTAGAACACCTTGATTTGAACGCCAGCTTGACTCGATTTGAACCGCTGTTTCGGCACTACTGTTGAACCAATTGCCTGTGATGTTAATATACGAATTGCCCGTTGAATTACCAACCTGTTAAAAAAATTTATTTATTTATTTATTAAAATTGAAGTAATGTGTTAAATGCAAACAGTAAATTAGAAGAAAAAATAAGTAAATAACAATTCCTTATAATTTTTGTGAATAACAAGAAATTGTTTTCTCAACGTTGTTCGTTAAAATAACGACAAATACGAAGAAAAATAAGGTTTAAAGTTTGTCTTAACGAACTACGGTACTAAAAATCATAGTGAAAAGATTCAAAATAAATAAAATTTCCTTATTTAAATGACTTCTCCTACCATTAAAAAAAGATAATATTTAACATTCAAAATACTTACGAGAATACCAATATCTTTATTCCGAAAAATTTCAGAATATTCTACAACGGTCGTTTGATTAAAGTGTATATATTCAGTGGTAGAGCTACTATTGAGCCAGACGGCCACTCCGTAGCCCTGATTCGAGGAGATACTGGTTTTGGAGATATTTCGGCTACCACCGGTGACGGTGATGTTGATGCCATCACCGTGATTGAAAGCGATGCGACTTCCAGTGACATTCACCTCGGGCACGCCTCCCAGCACGTGTACCCCCGCAACGTGCCGATTGTTCGACACCGAGGTGTCGTCTATATGAAGCGCTGAACGCAGTCGCTCAGCAACTATACCGCGGCCGTTGTTATCCGCGACTGTACTCCCAGTAACGTTTAAATCGTAAGTCTTCCCTGGGGAAAAATGAGTCGATCAATGAATCAGTGAAAAAACTATCCGTCAACATTATTTTGAATAGTTAGAACGGAAAAGGGGACAATAAAAAATAGATTAATAAAAATGAGAATGATAATTTTATTAACTTACTGTAACCTGATGTGAGGCGAAGGAAAGCTATCATCGCAGTACGTGGATCCGCGAAAAATTTAATGTACAAATTTTGTCTGGTAGTGGTTATACTTTGTGGTAGTGTTCCATTTCGTACGCTTACACGCGCTAACAGTTTTTCGCCGGTGCTAATCCCGTCGTAGATTTCTATTATCGCAGAATCATTTCGGTCGGTCTTCATTTGTAAAAAATGTACAGTCAGAACGTGTCCTGGTCTTGTGAAAATATGCTGTAACAAACATGACAAATTTTCATTAGTATTCGTAGACATGTGCTTACTTTGTACTTTTAATGAAATAAATTTTAATGAAATAAAAGTTCGTTAAAAAAATAGAATTACATTGATGATAAGGGATAATGTTAATTACAAACCTGCGGACATCGTTTATGATTCGGTGCGTATTTACTTTGTTCCACCGATATAGTTATGGGGAAGGTCTGACTAGTCGTTGTGGGGAAAGTGCAGAGGTCGTAAACGTCCGCCCGGTCGGCTTTATCGTCGGGTCGTTCATCATGATGGACATACTTAATACCATCTGCGTCGTTATCGGACACGATGCAGTTGTTGATCAAGGCTTGACCGGTGGAGCTGTTCATGTAGATTCCGTACCCTGAAAAATTCGATCACGCTTACTTAGTCACTAATAAAATTTAAACGTTGAATAGAAGGAAAAGGTGTAGTCAGAGGTGCGATCGTCTAATCATCCTGGCATAGAATTCGATAATTACCTCGATTACTTTGGACGGTACAGTTGGTGATGACAATAGGTGCGTCGGGCACTGTTACGTTGATGCCAGTAAACGCTGAACCAATAATTGAGATCGATTCCATTCTAGGTGGTACACCTTCGACGTGCAAAGCCGACGTCACGTTGAACTCACGCCCAGAACCGGCGTGACTGTGAAAAGATAAAATATTAAATGGTACTGGCAATTACGAATAACAATGATTTTCTATTTTCAACTTTTACTTAGAAATCGAAAACTTATATATTTCTCAGTCTCACTTATACACTTCTCCAAATATTTTGCTTAGTGATTATTACATAATATTCATTTGTAATTGTGAATAGAATGGGACACTATATTATAAATACATATAATTAATGAAATTTTTGTAGTTCTAATTTGTCTCAATATTTTCAGTTGCTTTAGCAATTTTGAATATAACATTTGCCTTCATTTAAGTACTCACTAAAGCATCTCTCAAATAAAGTATTTACTTTAGTGGACAATGAGTACTTACTTCATTTAAGATCTACTTCTCTACATATTTATCCAGCGACAAATTTTATTATCAAAATGGTTACAGCAATTAAAAAAATATTAAAACAAACTGGCATACAAAAATACATTAATTCTCTAAATTATGAAGTTATCGTACCCCACATCGTTTTAAAATTACATTGATCAGTACGTAATTATTTGATATCAAAGAAATTAAGTTCATTCGAAGAAAAATCTTACCGAATTTCAACGAATTTAAGTATCGACTTCGATCGCCGCACATACAGGGTATTCTCCTGTACGAGCGGTCGATCGTACAGAGCTCCCTCGAATCGAAGGCCTCGCCAGTGCTTGATAGCACCGGTAGCACCGTCGTGGTACGGAGAACATGACATGCCCAAATCCGGATGGTAATCTGAAATTTGATTGAAAGTGAGTTTAAAATTTTGTTCGATTCAACGATTCAATTTAAATTATTTCTTTTTAAATTTTAGTCGAATGCGAGTGTGGACGAATGAAACTTACCACACACTCCGGCACCGAGCATTCTGTGATGCCATTGGCCGCAACTTTGCAGAGATGACTCGGTGCCCCGACACTGTGGCTGCTCGTACAGTAGGCGCGGTTTCGCGGGCCACTGCCTGTCCATCCAGCTCCACCAGCGGCCGCCCTGATACCCGAGCTCTCGACATGCCGTTTCCAAATCAGCTCGCGTCCAACTGAAAAATAAATCGAATTCCATTAATATTATAACACCATTAATTTTATAACTCCAAAAAAATCATATTCCGGTAATATTTATCTTCTTATATTTATCTTTTTATTTAGTTTTTAGCTTCATTCAATTAAAGAAGAGATCAAATAATTTTTGTGTATTTGACAAATTATTTCCTCAATTTTTCATACATGGCGACTTGATGTTTCAGCGCTTTAAGTAAGTTAATAAGTGCAATGAAGTTATCCAAGCCCGACTTATATTTAGACAATTTAATCTACTCTGATTGTCCCCTTGATTCAAAAATCTCTCTTACAATTTGCAGGTTTTGCATCTTAACAAAATATTTGTTTAATTCAATACTTAAATAAAATCAAATTTAAATTCGCAAATAGATAATATATTTATAAAAACTATTGCACTATGCAAATAAATAATTATTATCACCATTCTAAAATAATATTTCATTAATCATTAATTCATACAGCGCTTAATTCATCGTATCCGAATACCAAAATTGAAAAGAAATCGAGAATGTTTACAACGGATTTCCTCGAAATCGGTCAAAATCCAAAAGGAGAACAATAAGTCGTCGATCGATGAATGAAATACCGTAGGTTTCATTGAGCAACGCTGGATACTCACTTCCTGCTGTTGGTGCAGACGGATCTCCATTCCTCCTTGTGGTAGATCTGGAGGCGACCCTCGAGGGGGCTCGGCCCGTCGACGAGACGGACCGAGCGCCCCTCCGGCCGACCGGGCGGACCCTCCGCACTCGTCAGCACGATCGGCTGATTGTCCTCCCCCTGGAACAAGATTAAATGCGTCGTGATTAGCCGGGTATTGTGGGATCGCCGCCAGGAATTTTTTTCTTTTTCCCCGACTCGCCGGCATCCACGAGGCCCGCGTCTCTCGTACTATATTCCGGCGTTGCGCAAGCGATCGACGGTCCATTTTGATCGTTAGGCGCGATTTTTTTAAAGGCGAGCGCACACAGACGGCTTCTACCCAATTCAATTACGAAATAAATTTTTTTAAGCGAGATTCACTTCGACTGGTTTCACTCGAACTGACTTTTCAATTAAGTGCGCGTGAAATTTAAAATATTGAATCGCTTTAAAAAATTTAGCAAACCCGGAGTAATTAAAAAGGAGAGAAGAGTGTTCCAAGGTCTCGGCCGATCGCAAAAAGAGGAGAAAACGCGCGAGGGACAAGCGCGCACACTGGACGGCCCCGCGGCGACGGGGCAGGAAAGCCGCGGAAGAAAGGGAACGCTGCCGGAGGATCTTACCTAACTCGTAACTGTGACTGGACTGACGCGAGCTCAATGACACGGGCTGTTTATATAAACTCGCCGGCGAGCTGAAAAACCCGCACACGTGCGTACGCTGCGAGGCCGGAGGGTGGGGGAAGGGAATCCGGGGCTCTTACGCCGGTGTGTACTGAAACTCATTGATTCTTGACTCGAATCGCGAAAATATTTAATTGAGCTTTGTACTGCGTTGAGATTCTATTGTATCGATCTTTATCTTTGGATTTTAAATATGTACTATTTTTCGATTATACAAAAGTTTGTTTCGAAACATCCTTTCTTTGTTTTTATGATCATTTAGATTTATTGCGTGTAATAAAGATTTTTTTTAATATAACGATTATTTAATGCTTTGATAAAACTGACGGATGCGGATTTAGCAAAACCAATTCTTATTTCACTCAGGAAAGTAGTTGACTATTCTACTTTTGCGGTTGCAATTATTTTAAGTTAAAAATGTTTGTCATACATAGTACGTGACGTTCGCTAGTTAAAAACTCTGAATCATCAATGGATGACTACCACTTCAAGTTAAATTGATGATACTTTACGGACGTAAGTTCATCTCACCGTAGATGATGAGCTTTTTACCGCCAGAATGACATATATTGGTGACACTTTCTTTTATGTAATATTTAACGTCAACGTAATACTCGACAATAATTTAAAAATTACTTTACGTTAAATATAATATCATAACAAAAAAAAAATCTCTTAATAAAATTATTTATCAAAATGTAGAAAATTTTGAGAAACGAAGAATTGAACTTTTTTTTTTGTCAAAGTAGATAGATTCAATCCTTGCTCGTGATTATAAAATTTAATTAGCGCCAATCAAGGCTCACCCAAGAATCAAACCGCGCAGCCCATCACAAGCTCCTGCCAGATTTTCAGATAACGAAAAATGCCTTATCAAGGGTTCGGGGGATTAGGATCTAGTTAGCCGCAATTACGA
Source organism: Eurytoma californica (assembly GCA_035586675.1). Classification (NCBI taxonomy): domain Eukaryota; kingdom Metazoa; phylum Arthropoda; class Insecta; order Hymenoptera; family Eurytomidae; genus Eurytoma; species Eurytoma californica. The sequence continues at coordinate 3,939,379 of JAXIUT010000037.1, read as the reverse complement.
CGTCACGGTGGGGTTAGCGCGTGGCGGTGAATTATTGCTCGTTGATCCGTGACCCGAAACGCCCTGGCGGCAAGAGTTGAATCACCCATTCAAGATGCGCGCGCTCCTCTCCCTTTTTCTCCCCACGACGACGCGCCCGCAAGTACTTCCAGCCTTTTTTTTTCCTCCGTTCGGTACGAACGAATTAGACAAGGCTGAATCTTCCGTCGTCGTCACCGCGGCTTGGTAATTGATCAATTGCGCGGAATTCATCTGAGAGCGCGAGATGGGGGAGAGAGGAGCCAGGCGCCTCCGCTTCCGGCGCACCGTAAATACATGGCTAAGTGAATTTTTCTCGGATTAATTCAGGGAATCATTTATGGTAATTTTTCGCTTGTGCTGTTTAGCAAATTGTTTTGGATGAATAAATTTTAGTATGTTATCCGGTGATTTGCGAGTAGTTTTGCGTATTTTAGTTTAAGAAATTGAAATGTTGAAACAATTCAATTGTATAAGCTAGTTTAATGAAAATTCAAATTATACGGTGAGGTGAGTTTGGATCGTTACGGTTAAAATGAACGGAAGTACTAGCAATGTTTACGTCCCTAATTAACGCGTGTTGCTCTTACTGCTTCCTCGAAAAGGAAGTATTTAAATCGAGATAAAAGTATTTATAATACATAATGTACTAAAATAAAGCAATTCACTGACTAATTTATTGAAAAGCAAATTTTTTTTATATTTTTCGAAAAAGTAATGAAAGCAGAAATTAAATATCAAAAATTAAAAAAGGGCTGCAAGATAAACAGTGCGTTCATCGCTGCAGCTGTTTTGTACATTACATGTGCACGAGTTGACTGGCAAGATCCAAACCTTTTAAAGATTTAATTGTCTTTGCGTATGTGGCGGAAGCGGCATATTAAGCTTTGTTTTTTACTTTTACAATTTAGTATTGAACGTTTCGAGGGATCCGCTCCTTTTAAATCTTATTGTTTATTAATACTTATTAGGGTCCCATAAACAATGTTTGAAATTTTTATTTCCATTTAATAGGTAAGTTACGTTATAGCCTTAAATTAATGATAATAACTCGAGAAAATTAATGTATACATTGTATTCCAACCCGTAAATTTAAATACAGGGGAACATAAGTATTTCAGGAATTTGAAGACTAGAGTATTATTAAATTTTGAATGAAAGATTGATACTTATTATTTCCTGGAATCATCAATAAGTAAATATGAGCCTGAAGACTACTTAAAACTTTTAGATTTGAAGTAGTTTAATTTACAACATTAATTTATTAAATTACTTTATCGGAAACTGTTATAGTTCCTTAACTTTTCGAGTTATATTAATATTTCACATAAAATGATAAACTGAATATTTTGAAAATTCTTCAACCCTAAGCATTAAAAATATAAGTCATCTTGTAATTGTAGCCGGTTAAGATTAATTAAGCCCTGCCGGAGATCACATGCTATGGGACTAACCGAATAAAATTTTATGGGATTAACTCCAACTGACAGGTTTATGCATTCGGAATCACTCTTACGTATTTAATTACAACAATAAAATGAATCTGATTTTTCTTTATAGTACAACCTTGTAAACCCAATAACCCAACATTAATTTTTGTATTCAACATAAAAAATAAACACATCACTCAATAAAAGTTGTTTGAAATAAAACGAATGAAGAAAACCACAGCAAACAAAACAAAAAACCCATCTAATTACACATCCAATTTTTTCCGCGCAACAATACGCCGACCGTTCAGAGGCTCGCGCGAAAGAAAACCAGTTCTTTTGTGCCCGGTAAATTTTCTCGCCGGGCCGTAAAAAAAAAGCCGATCGAAGTCGCGTGCCCGAGCGTACACACGCCGCTCCCAGCACGAACCATCGATAATTGCCGCAAAAAAGGGGAAGACAAGAAGCCGCGAGCGCGCTGTACACACGCAAAAAGGCTCGTGCGTCGTCGGCGCGCCTTCCCCCGGGCGGGGGATCAGCCCGTAGAGCGCGTCGCTCGCGATTAATTTTAATTGACCGCGAAGCCGGCGCACGATAACGAGGCCGTACGTGCGCGAGAGAAAAGGAGCGCCTCGCGCGAAAAAAAGGGCTCACGGCCGCGCTTATAAGTGTTTACGCCGCCGCGGCATTTCACTTTCGACGTTTTCTGCAACGCGCTCGCGCTGTATCGGGCATCCCCATCGGCGCGGCGAAACTCCGCGATATTCTCCTTTAAGCCGAGGTAAATATCTTCGTGGAAGCTGGGAGGTCTTTGTGTAATCGGTGTATACTCGGCTGCTGAAGGCTGCGGGACGGAGTTTACATGGCTATCGGTGAAACGGTTTTCCTGGGAACGTAAGGAGTTAAGGCGGCGTAAGTTTATTGGAGAACAATTTACGCGAAATTGCGTTGAGCGCTAAGCGCGAGTACTTGAAATACCAGTTGCTCGGCAGTAGTGCGATTTTATGAATGGAATGCTCTTTTCAAAAGTTTCATGCGGATGGAATTTAAATAGTTTCTTTTACTGTACGAGTATCATAACAAATTTCGCAATTCAAAATAATAAATTTTCCTTTTGTTAAATATTTCTGTTAATAATAAATAGTTTCAATTAAATCATTAATAAACAGCAATATAGTACAGTATGACGAATTAAATTTATTATACTTTAACGGTATCTTAAATGTCATCAATTATTAAATTAGGGCTTAAATACCTCTCCTGTGAATAGTTTTTAATTGTATGTTTTTATCCTAACGGCAACTTAATCATCCAATTAGGACAAACACAAAAACCTCATTACACCCATTTTTCATTTTTTTTCACACGAACTCCCGAATACGCCTCCTCCAAACAAAGAAGTCTTCCCAAAATTATCAAAAATTAATCAGCTAATTTTTATATGTACTGCAGCACCGCCGTCAAAATCCACGCAGCGTCAAGATCGATGACTAGCCGATTCTTCCGAACCGGTATAATACCGGTAAACGAAAAAAAAAAATCGTCTGGTAGCAGCTACGTGCAAACAATCGTAAGTCGTAATCGAACAAAAGCAGCCGTCCCGAAAAGAAAAAGTCATCGATCCGCGAGACGGTGTGTACGTTCCGCTCGGGGAGGCCGAGCAGGATGCGCACCTGGCCGCTCGTCTCCCAAGGAGGAGAATTCGATATCTCGCCGAAAAATCTAAGAAAGGCTTCCTACTTCCTGCGAGAAAGCGAGCGAGCGTGTCGCGAGCGAGCGTGTCGCGCGCGACGCTCGTTGAACTGGGCTTCCGTATTTTTTCGTGTTTTTTTTCGGAGCGGGCAAGCTCCATCGGACGCGGCTTTTCCACGCTTCGACGGGCAGCCTGATTAATTTTCGGCGGTGCCGTGAAAATAATTGCGGATATCGTTAGCTGATCCCCGGCTGCTCGTTCATTAGTGGTTTTATTAGACTGGGTGTTTCGGGGTATTTTTAGAAATTAGATGAGGAAGTAATGATGTGTACATAATACGTGTTATTTTCGTTAAAAGTCTAAACTTAAGTTAATGTACAATTAACAACAGAATACGTTACATTTAAAAAAACACAATTTAATTTAATCCATGGAAAGAATAAAGGTGATTATGATGAAAAATCAGATACCGTTGTTATATTTACTTTCGCGCTGCTTTATGCGCTCAGAATTTAAGAGCCGTTTAAAGTCAGACGGAGGAGAACAATCGAGCGGTCTATCGATCAAAGTCCCGTCAAAATGAATATCTAGGCCAGTCGTATCGGAACCAGTTCCTACTTTCATTCTTTCTTTGTTGCATTTATGCTTTATGCCGTTTCCATTCAACTCGTAAATTTCCTTCTTTAACGATTATCGTAAAATCTTTGCCAACCGCAGTGGAACCGATGCATTTTTTTCTCCGTATATATTTCTCCTTTTTTCTTAAAGAAGTGCTAAGTTATTGTCTTAAAAGTTAACGGATACTGATAATTAGGTTCATAAAACTTGTGAAAATAAAACGAATCGTTAAATTTTATTTTGTCAAATTACCTAAAGTTTACATAATTATTTCCGATCATTCTGTGTAAGAAAAGTGATTAATTTTTTTCTTAAATTTAACTTAAAATGAAGTCAATTTATTACGTTATTTATGTAAAGCTTAGTTAATAATTAATAATATAGTTGAAAATCAGCTTCATTTTAAATAATTCAATATTTGCCTACGTGTTTAAATCCATAATCTTTGAAATCCGTCTACATACAAATAACGAAAAAATTCCTAAACGCCCACCACGCACCTCGCCATAAAAACTATAATCGAACAACTCGTCCGTCTAAAATCCACGGAACGGTACATATAATTCCCCATAAAAAAAGTCGATCGTAGCTCAAGCAAAATCCGGCTGATCCCCAAATCCACTTGTTCGCCGTAAAGATCCGAATCGATCCACTCGAGGGTACATCGATGCCAGAAGTTCATCCGCTCAGCGGCGGAGTAGGGGAAATCCACGAGTCAGCCCGAGCTCTCCCAAGGCATTTCCGGCGCGGGTATAGGATACACACCGGTACACCGCCGGGGCATTATACCGGCTCGCTCCTCCGTGAGATTCGGGCCACTGATCTTTCCGGCCGGGACCCCGGTGAACTGTATCGGTCCCGCGGCTTTGCGCGTTTCTTCATCTCCTCTCGCGAGCATTTCCCTTTAGCCGGCGTGCATCCGAGCGCGCCGGCAGATGAAAGTACCGCGATTTTTTTTCTCCCGCTGTGCGAGCGCGCGCCACCCGTGCACCGAGACGGATTCGACTCGGGAAAGTTGCGGTTCCGCGAGAGCCGCTTTAGGGACGCCTCTCGAGGATGTTTCCGCGGAAAATTCGATCTGCCGATCCGACGCGGTTTGCTCGCTTTTCGCTGGCTAGTCGGGAGCGAGCGGGTGCCATTTTTCCTTGCGCCGGTGATTGCTTCGAGCCGGAGGGTATGTAAGTGCGTTCGGATGGATGTTGAGCGCGGCTTTTTAAATGGGAGCGATGAGAGAAGTAATGGGATCTGATTCCGGTTACAGGTTTGACAAGAGTAATAAAATCTTGATGAAGTTTTCATTTAATTTTCTCCGCGAAATAGTTATCAGGGTTGATTGAAATTAGATTAGTACTTTATAACCTGTTCGTGCTCTTCAGAAAATATTTAGCCGCTAATTTTCTTCGGTCAGAAATTTATCGACAACATGTGAAGCGGAATGATTAACATACAAAAAAAAACTATCGAAGAAAGAAAAATAACAGTTCTTTTTATAATTAATGTCAATAGAACAGTAATTAATAAAAAATGTTTATCGATATCTGCAGCTTTATCGCCTGTAATGCATATATAACAGCATTGATCAAAATTCAAATTATTTGAATTTCAATCGGTATACCTAAGTTCGCAAAAATCAAACATCATCCTCTCGATAAATTTTCCATGATAGTACTTGCTTGGTATAACGCAACATCACTTGACGTATTGAAGACTCATTGCCCTTCCGCCCACAATTTCCAGCACAAAAGTTACAGGCGCAGAAGTGAAAGTATACAAACGCCGCTCTTAGCAGAAAGCTTTCCCGAAGAAGAATCAATTAAGATTTTAATTATAGTTACCGAACCCATTGTACTCAAATTTTTCCCTATCAACCTCCTGATACTATCCCCAGTCCCGCCATAAAAAATTAATATTGCATCAAAACCTCGTAAAAAAAAGGTTCGAACTCCCGCCTCCGCAAACCCAACGGAAACTCCGTTTCCCCGACGTTTCACTTTCCCAGTGTCAAGCAACGACAATCAACTAGACCTCGAAAATCCCAGAGCCTCGCGCAGGCGAAAGCCGCCGTCGAAAAATTCGGCGCTGGCAAAAAACAAAAGGGGCGAGCGCGCGAACAATGAGCGTACACTGTACCGTACCGCACGCGTACACCGCGGATAAAAGCGCGCACCGGTGGAAAGAAGAAGAAAAAATACGGTTTCGCGTGGCGCGGCATTGTCCCGCGGCGTTATGCCCCGTGAGTGGCGTAAGTACCCCATTCACGTTTTCCCGGCGCTTCCGGTGCGCGCGGGGAGGGCTGACTCTCGCCGGTGTCTCGTCCGCGTGCGGCTTGTAATTTTTTGTCCCCCCCCGCGCGGACCTTTCGCGCCGCCGATGAAAACGAAAACGCGGCCGCACGCTCGCGGGCGTGGCCCTTCCCGGGAAGTCGACGCTCCGATGACTTACATTACCGGCCGGCCCCCATTGATGCGCCGGGGGACTCGAGCTTTTTATCCGGTTTCGCTGATACGTACGTTTTTTTTTTACTTTTTTTTTGTGCGTTTAAATTTTGGGTTGGAACGCCGGTTTGACTGAGAGGTACGAGTCGATGCTTTGGATCGGAAGTAGTTCTTTTTTGGGGGTATTGTTTTCGGAACGTCATTTTTTACGCTGATGAGTATGTAAAAAATTGTATGTTTCCAAAAAAGCAGTAAGTATAATGATGGTAAAAGTTTTAGCGGAAGAGAGTATTCAAAAATTCCTTTACATGCAGTGTTGTCTCATCATGCATTATGAATGAGGTATCTACTTTTTTAACAAGTAGAAATGTATCCCTTACTTTTACTTTTGAATAATTTTTGAATAATTTTCTACGCGCTTCAATTATTAGTTATTAAAATATTATCTAGGATCAAGCTCATCAGTCGACTCAATTTTTTACTGCATTCCTTTTTGCGTAAGCAAGAATAATCTAATTATTAAAATAAAAATAAATAACAAATTATTTTATGGCACATTAATCAAAGTAGATGCACTTGAGAATGGTTAATTGCTATATTAAATCAGCAGACCACCCCGTAGCTTCGCATCACGTGCAAACAAGCAGCCATCCAATAACGAGTACGAAAAATTAACATACAGTTATCCGCGGCGCTGCCAGCTTATACCCGTGTTCTAATAACGCCTAGCTAAATTAACACGTGGGATATCAAATTATGCAAATTCCCCGAGTGTATGTTCCCGGCGGAGCGTGATTGCCCGCGTGTACCGACTTACCCGAGCTGGGAAACATTTAGGGCAATCGTTTGCCGTCTCGTAAATCGTGCCTCGAATCGAACTGATAGCTCGACGAAATTCCGAAAATTTACATCGTTATTAGAACGTCCCGGGACGGCAGTGCGAGGGGAATTCTCATGGGGGAGTAGTTGTAGCGGTACCGAGAGAAAATGAAAGCCACTAATTCGAGCTAAAAACATCCATTGTTCGTCAAAGCAGCGGGTAAATTAGTTTTGTCGTGTAAATTCCGCTCGGTCTTATTACAGCGTATACAGCGACTAGGCGATATATACATAGGGCTCTTGTACGTTCCGTCTGGATGCGCGCAACAGGTGAATTGACTTTACGTGTGTATGCTAATGCCCGATGTATTCTGTAATGTATATTCTGATCGAACTTTCACTTTAGAATTACTGCGGCTAGTCTATAAATAGCATAGGGTTATGATTAATTTCAGATAATTAATAACGGAATTACTATTAAGGGAAGACAGTGAATATTGTTTATTAGTCCTTAATATATTATTCTATAGTGGTGTAATAATGAATGTTAGTATTAAATTATATTTTATTTGTTGATTTATTTGTTATAAATTAGGATAGCGTGAAGCAAAATATTTAATCAGGACTACGAGTGTAAAAGTAATAAAAAGCATTACAAGTAAAGATAACGACTTAAATTCCATAAAATTACGAAAGTTTTGTGTAGCTTTGATATTACGAAGTATTAAATAATAATGCAACATAGCGTAACAATAATAATAGCCAACCGCGTTGCATAAACAATAATATTAATACAAAATTATTTTTTCATTATGAATAATTGTCGGAAATTTAAAACAAAAGATTATCATAATTTTCATAAACTGTATAACAGATCTTTTAGTTAATTTCACGTCACACTACCCAGCATAATTCCTTTTTTTTGCGTACTCTGACAATTATTTTATTTTAGATTCGCGTAAAAGACAATAGCTAGCAGACGCCTCTACTCGAACATTAAGCAATCGGAGCGCAAAATACTTGTCCGCGGTAAACTTCATCGTGTACCACTGTAAAAAAATCGAAAATATCTCTTTCAAATTCCGCTTAAACAAGACGCGCTCCGCAAAAAGCCTGTACAGAGCAGCGAAAACCGCATCCGCAGAACCTCCGTTCCGCCGAACAATAATCCTATCCGCGTCGAAAGCCGTGGGTATATATCCAGCGCGCGTAAAGATCCCGGCAGGATTGCGCCGGCGGCCGAGGCGCTCGCGAGGAGTCGCGGTGCTTTGACCCCAGCGAGTCGTTTACCTTCCCGGACGTTTAATCGATAGCCGGAGCCGGCGGCGCGCGGACGCACGCGCCTCCCGGGCCTTACGCGCCGCGGAGACACTCGAGTAATAGGAGGCGGTGGCTCGGCCCCGTCACACGAGCACTGGAATGACGGAAGCTGCGCTACTTTAAAAGCCCCCCCAAGCGGCAGATAAGAGGCGGCGCGTAATCGTGGAAATTCGTAACGGGACGCGCTACCGGAGTGTATCATTTCTTTTGCGCCATTAGCCGCTTAGGCGAGTAATTTAGGTGACGTCGGGATGATTCTTTTTTTTCCTCTCATTGTGTATACTCGCGGTAATTGGTGCAGGTAAAAGCTAATTATTAATTCGCTCGGTTAAGGAACTGTTACGTTTGAAAGGGTAAAAGCACTTCGGTTTAAAGCGAATCGTATCTTAACGATATTACGACTCGATTAAAAAAACGCTGCGCGTAAAAAGTTAATCGATAGGATTTTCTCAAAATAGTACATCCGAGCAACGCGAACGAAGAGTTCTAATTAAAGATTTTTATTAAGCCGATTAGTAACTGCCCGAGACATGCCACGGCGGAGGATTTAAAAGAGGGGCCGGGAGATAGAGGAGAGAAAAGGAAGATATCGCTCGGATAGCGGCGCGCGGGAGGCGAAGCCGCTTGTGATTGTGTTACCGGCGGCAGGAAAGCGCCGACGACTCCGCCGGAGTATTATGTTTTCTCGTCTTTTTTTTTTAGGTCACGAGAGCGCCGCGGAATGGGGCCTAACGAAATTCGAGCGCACTCGTCTTCGTGGCCGCAGCAGCTTTCCACGTGCTATGCATTACGTAAAAACCGAGACGGTATAATTACATTATCGTCACTCGGAATATCGGTCGGTCGCGCGCGTGTTTGCTTCCACGTCAAGAGGAATTCGTGCAACGAAATTTTTTCTCACTGATGGTGAAGGCCGATTGAAGCAGAAAATTTGTTTATTATTCGCGACTCGCTTCAGTATTAATTGGTTCGTTGTGGTTATTTTACGCGAACAATGGGCGCAATCATGCGCGCGGTGTTATTATATTGAGAAAAAAAATTAAAAAATTAGAACAAAAGAATGTAAGTGCACAAGAGCGTTAACAAGCTGCCGCGGTGGTACAACATCTGGGCCACGATGTAACTTTAAAATGATTAAACCTCGATTATGACCTCATCTCCGCGACTAAATTTCATAACACTTTTTTCCCCAGTATTAACTGCTCGACAAAAACGTGAACATTTCGCTCGCCCTCGCACCATCAATCATCCACCATTGAAGAATTCACACGTGAACATCGAATTTTTCTCCATTACCCGTTCCTAAAAAATCGATGCGCCCGATGATCAATATAGTGAAAGCCGGTATTATCGGTCTAGCCCATCCCCGCGCGAGAAAGTCCGCGCCGTCGTCGGCTGGCGCAGCGGCGCGAGGCGGAGTAACGAGCGGCAGGCCCCGGCGGACAAAGGTGCACGCGAGATAACAGAAGAGGAGAAAGAGGCGCGCTAATAATCCGTGCCGGCGGAGCGCGGCGGCTCGAGAAATCGCTCGCTCGTTAAAAAAAAAAAGAAAGAAAAGAAGGAAGAACGAAGCGGCAGAGACGACGCGGCCGCATCACGTATAGGTATATACAGCGTGGGCGCGCGGGGGAGTGAATTTCAATTCTCGTGCTGCTAGACAATGGCAGGATGAATTCGTCTTTTTCATTTTTTTGATCGAGCCTGTGCGTGCGACGATGAGTCGCTCGCTGCACGTTAGGAGGTGATTTTTGTCGTTGGCTTAAATAATTAGGCGTGTACATATGTGCGGGCTGATGCTTTAGGGTTTCAGAGGTGGGTTTGAATTTTTCAATTTTTCGTATACAATGGAGATGAATTTGCGATGGGCATCGAACAAATTGAATTGAGAAATGACGAAGATTAAATTTGAGTGTATGGAAGAATGTACATCCGAGGGACATTAATTACTAAACGTACGTGCTTTATGAGAATGGGAGGTTTATAAAACGAAAGAATGAGATGTACAAACAGGATATTTTGAAATTTGATGTTTTAAGTTTGCTCGCGAGAGTACAGTTTTGATGACAAATTCAAGATCTGCAAGGAAGATTTACAGTGTACCGGTGACTTGAGGTTAATTGACCTTCGCAAAGTTTTCACCGTTACGAGTGGCCAAAACCGCCAGTTTCGCGTAAACCACTTGAATTTAACGGTCAACCTCGCTACTAGGCTGTTGACCTGCCTCCTGGGCGCTTTGTCACCTTTTCAATGAATCACCACTTCATTCACATCGACATCATTGACGCCCTATTAAGAAGAAACAAATATTTTTTTCTTGTAATTCAAGTCCATCCAATCGCACCAATTAGGCATACACCAATTTAAAACCATAAAATCTCCAATTTACTTAAACACTACTCCTACCCAAGATTTCTCGCCTCAATTCCATTAAAACTTAACGATCCCCAATTAAATCAAAACTCTTTTCCATGTCAGCTTTCCTCAGCCATGAATCAGAACGAGACAAAAATCTTGCAAAATCCGCGCGAAGTTTCCACGATCATCCAGCATAATAAATCTGCGAGCCCTCGGCGGCTTAAAAAAAAAAATTCCCTCGTTCTTTAACCGCCGGCGAACGAATTGAGCTTACCCACGTCCTTATAAATAATTTACGCGGGTTTGCAGAATTACGCCTCGTTTTTCACTTTAAAGTCATCGCGGCAGTCGCTGGGGCGAGCGCGTTACGCACGGTCTGTTTATCGCGGCGAATCGGCTTTGTGCGCGGAGCGCGCACCATGCAGCCGTAACGCCTGCCGTCCCGCGAGCGAGTGTACAAGGTTTATATACAGCCAGCGCGTTCGCCAGAGTCACGGATCTATGGTCGACGGCGACAGTGCGTTTACGTCGCGCTATGATTTTTTTCTCTAACGCGTCGACTTTACACGCTTCTGATGACTTCTAATTAGCGCCGCGCGTCGTTACGTAACGTTTGTTGTTTGTAATTAAGGAAGTTCAGTTAATTATTGTTTCATTTTTATACATTTTATTTTGTATACTTTGTTTATTATAAAAAAGTTTTATTTCGATGATGATTACGGTCTACGGGTTTGACAGAATATTTCGTTGTCGCGTTTGATCTGGAACAGGTAAATGTTTACGTTAAAAGTTTTGTAATGCACTCAGAAAACAAACGTTGAAATTTCGCAGAAAAAAAGAAAAAAAGAAATCGAATTCCACTTCACTTTCAACCGGGTTCGCAACGCGGCTTGTTTTACGTGTTGTTCGTGATGCTATAATAACACATCTCTTTTTAAGTACACGCCGGCGGCCGTATACGTCAGAAAGGATGTTCTCCGGAATTTTTTGTTAAATAAAGCAATCCTCGTAAAGTGCAAAGTACACACTCTCCTCCTCTTCCCACATTAAACCAAATTAACACTAAAAAATAAGTACTTCCTCAAGAAATTAGTATAAATCAATCAACGTACCCCTCAAATCTAACGTCATTCTCTAATCTAAAAAAATGATTAAAACAAAGTTTAGATCAGTACACCTAAACATTTCTACTAAATTAATGTTGTTAAGCTACATTCGAATGAACAAATCCCTTGAAATTTTCGTACAAAATTTTACGTTTACGCCAGAGAATTGAAATATTCTCTCGCACCTGTGTAATTGCACGTAATCATTTAAAGAGACGGGCCGTAAGAAGGCGTTTTAAAACAAATTTTAGATCAATTACCTCTAAACACACGCAAACTTTTCTAATGAATATACCTTTTT